>VZRX01011519.1:147081-370855 GCA_013398075.1 Notiomystis cincta | reverse complement strand
CTTTTCTCAGTCATCAAACAATCTGATTAAAAAAAAAAAGACTTTAGAATTATTAAACCCTAGGAAAAGAAATCCTGCTAAATATAATAATTATAATGTAGAAATTTAAATCTACTCTTAGGAAGTGCTATCTCTTCTTTGTACTTAACAATTCAAAGTTCTCATTTATGGGGTTTCACAACATTCATGACAATATTTTGACAATTAATTTGTTACTCTTTTTCAAGAAGAGAATTATTCATTATACTCCTATTCAGAGGTCTTAGTAAAGCTTTAAGTTAACATTTCCTAAAAGGCATTTAATTCTGTTTCAAAAAGAAAATTATTGTGTTGTAAACAAATATCAATAGATTATTAAACACATTTATTTTGGATTTACAGTAATTCTATAGATATGATAGCCATTAAACATCAATGAAAAGACTTTCATTAACAAACTGATTTATTTACCATGGCATAAGTGTCCTATTCAATCTAAATTAAATATCTCTTCGGGCTCCTCAGCCTGTAGTGTTACCAAAAGGCAGCTTTGTGTTTGAACACTGCACAAAAAGCATTTCTAGTTCAGATTTGTAAGATGCAATCTCAAAAATAATCAATCTGTATGAAAAAGACTTTGGTTACCGCTAGATAACTAATTATACAGACACAGCCTTTGTGCATGTCTGTATGAGAGATTCTTTGTTATTCTCTTTCTTCTGAACTTTGATGCTATTTAAAAATAAATTTAATTACCCAGTGGTTATTTACACTGCATTTATTTCTTCCATCTAGAATTCTTTTTAAATTTAAAACCTGAAGGTCACTATCATTTTAGAGCAGTTTATTATTCGTAGATATTGCAAAATTTCCAGAGAGCAAAAAGTGCTTTATTTTAAAATTAGAGTGCAAGAAAAGAATTGTGAGATTGGTTGCACTGGGCATGATCCTGCACTACATAATCACAGCAGTTTTGTTAAATAAAAACTGCAGGATTAGGCCAAAGATTTTTCTTCATTAATAACATAAATTTAAAAACTATCATCTAAAATTTTTTTGTGTGTGTGAAATACATAGATATCCAGTCATCTTTTAATAAATATAGTTTTTCTAAGGGTTTTCCCACTTGCTTTTATGGGGCTGATTGGTAAATTCCCATGAGTAAAATTACCCTGTGTACAGGCATTGGCAGGGACGTGATTCATGCCTGGTTTAGTTTTTATTTATATTTATTTACACATTAATATGTTTCTACAATTATACATGTGTTTATTTACTACATAAAATATATTTATTTATAGTTATTGTATCATCTAGAGTAGCTTCTATTTACCACATTACTGATTTTTAGAAGGTTTAAAATATTTTTCTCTGTTGCAATAACCCAGTGAGATGCACAGATGACCTTAGAGCTGCAGGGTTTGCTGCACAGGTGTGCCCAGAAGAGGTGGTTGAGGCCAGGACTTTGCTGCCACATTTAATTTTGGGTCTTTTAGCTAAAGCTGAGAAATTGAGGATTTACCTGCCATAAGAAAAATTACGCATAGGGGATTTACCTCCCTCCCTCCCCTGCATTTGGCTCCTGCAGGTACCAAGTGTTCTCCTCACTGACCTGCAGCAGTGAGGGATGGGGCAAGGTGGGATGTGCTTCCCCTGAAGCAGCAGAGGTTAAATGTGAGGAGTTTTGTTCTTTGGGGCTTTTTGTTTCTTGAGGCTGCACATCAACACTTATTTCTGGTCTGTTCCCCACTCTGAGCTGTGGAAAATCCATCTGGAAAATTCCTGGTGGAAGGCTGCTGCTGTGGGGGCTCCCCTGGCCTGCCCTGGGGCTGGGGCAGCGGGGCTGGGAGGGAGGGGTGGACAAAAATGCAGCAAAATGTCAATGGAGGGGGTGAAAGGGGGTTCTCCTCTGCCCCTGGCTTGTGCAGAGGGCTCAGCCAAGGCAGTGACAGCTCTGCCCAAGAGCAAAAAGCAGAGCTGAGCTGCTGATTTAGTTATTTACCCCTTCCTGTGGCTGTTTCTGTGTTTGTGCATCAGGTCCAGCTGCGAGTCTCTGGATCAGGATTTGCAGCCCTGCTCTATTTCCTGGGGACAGTGACCTGAGAGCCCTGGACCTGTTGCTGTTCCAACCTCTGCCAGACCTGCCCTGCAGCCCCAGGTGAAATATCTGCTCCTGCTCTGTCCAGGGGTGGGTCTCTTCTTCCCTCAAGAATAAAATACTTTGTTAAGTTCTTTTTGATATTGAGGGAGAGATGAGGATTAAAGTGAGAGTGAGTTAGGTGCAAAGCTTCCTCCTTCTCCAAAGGTGCTGAAGAGGCATCACACACAGAGCTCTCTGCTTTCAGTTAAGACTGAGTTTGAAGTCAAATAATCAACTTACAAATGAGGAATTGACCAAAATGTGAATTACCCTCTTTGGGTAAGTTGCTGTAGGTGGTATAAACAGGTCTGGAGCCAAAGGGAGAGACTTTCCTTTGCCTGGAAAAGCTGGAATGAGGCAGAAATACCTTCCTTGCTGCAGTGTTCTGCAGTGAGGCTCCTACAGGGCCGTGTGTGAGCTGCTCCTGACAGGATTTCGTGCTGGTGCCACGTCTGACAGCTCTGCTTTCTGTGGGGCATCGAAATTTCTTCCCCATGCATTTCCTGCATCTCCCCTATTTCTGCTCTTAAATCACTTTTGCTTTAATTGGCTCAGGAGAAAGAGCTCCTTCCTTTGCCTTTAACTTCTCTTTTTTTCCCCATAAACTATTTAGGAAAAAAATTGCCGAGTATGTAAACTAAAGATCATTAGAGGTTGTGGGGGTTTTTTTGTTACTTTTTTTTTTTTTTTAAATACTAGATTCAGCAAAATATTGCTTTCTCCCAGGCTCTGGGTCTCTATTTAGATGATTTTTAGCTCTGGGTTTTTTTATTTATATATTTATTCATTAGAAAGGCCCACAGTCAAGGAGAAGGGGAACATGGGGTTATTAATCTTTCCTGTCATCCATTCACAGATGTGAAGTTCACACCACAGCAAATGTGAAGTCAGCAGTACCCACAAGGTGGAAACTTCAAGCAAAGCAGGCAGCAAGGAATGGGGGGTGGGAGAAGGAGAACAGGGGAGGGGAAGAGGGGAAAAAGAGGGAAAAGGGAAAAAAAAAGGACGAGGGAGTGATGAATGACAAAAGGGAGGGGAGAAAGATGGATGAACAAGGGAAATGGAAAGAGAAATGAGATGGATGGTAAAGGCTAAAGAGGAAAGGCAGATAAGGGAGAAGAAAGTCTGAGGAAAGAGGAGGGGAGAAATGAGAGAGACTGAGACAGAAAATGCCAGATTGGGTGTTAACGTGGCTGGGCCTGTGTGGGTGCTTGGATATCCTGAAGATGTAAAGGGTAATCACTCTCCCAGCATGTATATGCTATTGATATGTTAATATAATTTTCTTTTTCATCTGAAAGCAATGAAGTTTTCAAATCTTCTGATTAACTGGGTCTGGCTGGTCCTGTGTATGGCCATGTATTCACAAACACACGTCACATATAAATATTTATACCCTGTACACAATACCCCATAAAACAGCAGCCAGCATTAAAAGTCCTGTTGGTATTGATGTGACATTGGGCAGACGTGTTTGTGCTGATATAACCTGCTGCAACATCAATCCTAATCCAGGGGTTTTTTGGGAAAACAAAATGTGAGCAGACAGCATTAATAAAAATATTGGGTATGTGCTATTAAAAACAAGCCCAGGGTAATGCAATGTGTGGGGTCTGAGACCCCATTTAGCTACAGGTCATATAATATTGGCAGTCTTCTTTGCAGTTTTATAGTTTAGCATAAAGGGTGTTTGAAAAGAAGTAATTTCTCAGTTGTGCTGTGAGACAGCTCCTAATATATGCTTATGTATTCACACATCCTCCAAATTACTTCTTAATTCATTGCTTTTGTTAATTTACAGTCAGATGCAGAAATAACTCTTGAGAAAAGGGACCATTTTGGGCAGCTCAGAGGCAGGGGCAGGATCAGCCAGCTGTGGTCCCAAAGCCAGCCTGCTTTTTTAGTCATTCCTGCTCTGGCTGTGCCAGAAATTCTGCAAGTTCATCAGCAGTTTTACACCACAAGCTGCACAATTCAGTGCAGAGGCAGAGGTGGAGAAGGAGTTGGTGCAAAGCTCCTTCTTCCTTCTCCAAAGGTGCTGAAGAGGCATCACACACAGAGAATTCTCTGCTCTCAATTAAGACTGAGTTTGAAGTCAAATAATCAACTTACAAATGAGGAATTGACCAAAGTGTAACTGTGATGGGAAACACCTCTTTGGGTGATGGGAAATGTCTCTCTGGGGCTGGGGACAGATGAAGAGGGGCAGGTTGAAAAGCCTCAGCTTCTCTGTGCAAGTCAGCAAAAGCAGCCAGGGAGTTCTGCTTGCTTTGCCCTCTGAAAAGATTTCAGAGCTCTTGCTTGTGCTGGCCACAGAGTTTATGTCTGTCTGCTGAAGTGAAAATCTAACTCTAAAGGTGCTTTCAGAGTATTTGCTCCTTGTTTGTAAGGTAGGGGAAAAACATTTTGTACCCTTTACAGAAATCTTACTGTCTGTCACTGGAATACTTCTGTGAAACATTGCTGAAAGGGTGATTTTTATTTAATTAAATGAGCCCCATCCCTCATTCAGCTGCTCAGGGAATAACTTGTATGTCTGTGTTGCATTTTGGTTGATTTATCTGATGACCTACTAGATCCACTTGTTCACTGGGTTTTTGGCATCCAGGAGTTTCTGCAGGCTCCTGTGAGGTGATGTGTGCCCTTTACAGGCTGGGGGTGCAGCTCCAGGACTTCCTCATATCTGCTTTCTTCTTGTATCAGCTCATAATCAGAACACCCAAGATTTCCATGCCTGGGTAAGTCAAGGAAATAGCTGTGTAATCTGTCCCATGTGTTAATATTTACTGTGCAAGGTGACTGGGTCTTGCTGTTGCTGAGCTCATCCTGACAGTCAGAGCCCTGCAATTGGGTTTTTCCTCTGCTTTATGCCCAAAGAGCAAGGATGGAAGCAGTGTCTGAGAGAGAGAGAGCCCATGTTCACATCTATTAAAAATCTCCTGTGTAATATTAATGTTGCTCATTAGGAACTGAGGAATATCAGCTTTCTGCTACCAGGGTTCTCACAAAATAGGAATTTGTTGCTCTTGCTTAAAGGTCCCCACTCAGAGTGGATGTACTGAATAATGCTGGTTATGAATGGGCCAGAAATAAGCCAGGGGATTTGGGGTAAATCAGTGGAATTAATTTGACTTCAGTTATTTTGGTTTCATTTACAGAAGCTGGGAATTGGCCCTTTTTGCTTGAATACTGAGTTTCTGCAAATTAATTCCAAACCCCTCACAACCCAGCAAACTTCATCCTCAGCTCTCCGTCGCCTAATTCTCAAATTCCTGATTGAATGCCACTTGCTTGTGAATTTCTGGCTTTGGTCTCTTGTGTACATATGTGACAAAATTGGTTTTCTTTTTTCTAAGCAGGGTAAAAGTAGAAATGAGACAAACTTTCCTTCCCTTCTGCAAAGGTCCAAGATAGAAAAGGATTTTTTAAAAAAAGAGTAAAATATAAAATATAAAATATAGCTGTACTTTTCCACCCCTCTGGAAGGACCTCCCACTGACTCTATCATTATCTGTCTCATGTAGGATATTGGATTCAGGATCTATAGCAGTGAGCTACGTTAGTATTGAATATCATTTGATTTAATAAACCTCCCTTGTCACTCGCCTGCTCAGCCTTTCCAGCCTTTTCCAGGCATCAGGAGCTCCCCCAAGTTTTGGCTGCAGAGGGACACAGGAGGCACTGCTGTTTTTCTGTGGCAATGTGGGGATCTTCACCCTCACTTGGAAATGCAGATTCTTGGTTTGCAGTTACAGCCTCTTTCCCTGCCTTCACTCACATCCAGCTTGTGGCCCATTCCATGTGTGTTCTGTTGACTTATCTGACTTATTTTTCTTATTCTTCATATTTGGACCAAGTTACAGCAGACCTGTTCATAATGGAATATTTATACTGAGCAGACTGGAGATATGGAATTATTTTACATGTCTCCTGTGTATGAAGTATAGTTTTGGAGATAATCTGAAGATTTTTGAGGGGAGGGGAGAGAACAGGGAATAAGATTCCATTTCAAGTGAAAAGGAGCATCAAAAATGTTGTCAATGGATTTTTCATTATATTAGCAAGAGGAGGATATATAGAGTAAAATTTCAAAGCTTGCAAAATTAACTACATAGCAAAATCCATGCCTCAGGAAGAGAAAGCTTTTGGAACCTGCCTTTAATTTTCAAATGGGAGTTCTTAGGCTGGATGTGATGAGGTTTGGCATGTCTCTTGGCATGTGTATGGATAGGCAAGCTCTGTGTCTATGGGCTCTAATTTCCCTAGAAGAATTTAAGTAAACCTTTCTCAAGCCAATAGGAGTTAAGTGTGTAGTAAGAAACTGCTCTGTGTCTGCATTAAACTTGGAAAAAATGAAATGCTGCTCTAATGTGTCAGGCAGGGCTGGCTTCAGGGACGTGCAGAGGCAGGGTTTTGTCTTGAGCACTGGAAAAGGCTGAAGTTTGATTGCAAGCAGGCAAAGTGGCAATCCCTTTCAGCTTGTTTTAAACATGCTCTGTCAGTAGGTCTGAAAGAGATTAACCTGCTATGAGTTTCATTAAAATAGAGTGCCCAGGGCTGGAGGGTGCCCAGGGCTAGAGGGTTCTAGCTACAGGAAAAAAAACCTGAATAAATGAGTATAGTGCCTTATTAGACTCCGGAGAATCCACAAGAGTTACATAACAGGAATATACTCCCAATACCTAATTAGAACCTGCTGGAATGGGGAGGACCCAAAGATTTGCTGTGAATGTGTAGGGTATGACAACTGGCGAAAAAATTTGCTTTGAGATCATGATGGGGTTGGAAGTCCAAGTCCTGCCCATCCTCCCTGGATATTTTACCAATGCATTCCTAAAATTTGTCTCCCTTTCTTATAGGTTACTAACTCAGAACTAGCAGTGAAAATCCCAGTGGTTTCCAACACAGGAAATGGTTTTCTTTGACCACTGAAATACTTGGAGTGACTCTGGGAGGAGAGAGCCACATTCCTGCCCTAAATGCAATGATGGCCTTTGGGGTGCCTTGTCCATCCATCCTTTTGCCTCCATAAACGTGTTTGTCAATCTCCAGAGCTGCTGCATCTCCTAAAGCATCACCCAAGATTGCAGGCAATGGGAAAGGTGAGAATTGTTGCTTTGAATTGTAAAATCTGTATCCATAATGCATGAAAGGCCCTGTGCCACAGCACAGGGTTTTAGTCCTCCTGCAGCTCGGAAAATTGGACAACTTCACAGTCTTTTATGAAAATATAATGTACCTTTGCTGCCTTTTGAGTAGTAAATTATGAATTTGAAAGTGACAAATATTAGCAACCTGCCTTTATTGCTAACAAAACTGGGCAGGAAAGAAAAGGACTCTGCAGAGCCTTTGACAGAATGTTTAATAACTTGTGATTACTGTTTCCCAGAGATGATGTGTGTAATATGTATTTTCCCTCTTTCATTTTATCCCAACACTTCTGCTGGAGACTGCTGTGGCTCTGCACTCCTGAACTTCTTCCCCAGTCAAAGGTTTAGATAATTTGGGCAACCTCAGTCAAAGCAAAGCTGTGCCCCCTTCTGTTTCCTTTAAAAAAATCTCACCAACCTAAAATTGCTTTATCTCAGTGGAGCAGTGTGAAAATGGACCCCAGCCATATGAAAACAGTAAGGGATGAAACCTCTGCAGCTCAGACTGAAACTGTGACAACCATTTTGCAGATGGATGGAGACTAATCACACAAAATGCAAAAAATGGACTCCATCCCAGGTAGGATTCTGCTAGAAGAAAATAAATTTCATTGTGAGTCCCTTCCTGTTCCAGAACCTTAAAATTTTGGATGGCTTTGGTACCTTGGCATAGTAATATTCACAAATTTGTACATGAGAATTGATCACTGGATAAAATTTCAAGAAGGGATATTCTTAACCTTGATTAAAAATCACTATTTTGGGCTTGGCAGCTAGAGCACACTTTTTGTGGATGTGAAGGAAGAGCAGAGGATGGGGAAGGCAGGTGTGACCCTTGAGAGAGTGATGGAGCCTGGGAGGAGCAGAGTCAGGGAGGTGCTCAGGGATGCAGTTTCAGAGCAAGGTGCTAAGCAGCAAGACTTGATGAGTGATCAGGAGCACTTGTGACTGAAACCACCAGGGTGAAGGCTGAGTCCTCACTGGGGGCTGGGAAATGATCCCCCAGCTTCCAGCCTGGGAGGGAGGATCACATCTGCTCCTTTGCAGCTGCTTTTGTAAGTGCAGAAAGGGCTGCTCAGTCTGGCTCAGCTGAGCAATGCTTGGCTGGGAGCTGGAGCAGCACGGGGCAGGGAGTGCTCCAAACCCTCGGGGAACACCTCTTGTGTGAGGCCAAAGCACTGCAGAGCCAACCAGACAGCCCAACCACGCCTTGGACAAGTGGTGGGGGCGTTTTCATCCCTCTGTCAGCGTGGAACACAAGGGCAGTTTACAGCTGTGAAAGGAGGGTGTTGGTAAGACCTCTGTTTAAGTCCAAGAACTCAGGCTCTTCTGAAAAACTTACTTTGAGGGAACTTCCTGGGATGCCCCATCCCTGGAAGTGTTCAAGGCCAGGCTGGGCAAGGCTTTGAGCAGCCCAATCTCGTGGAAGGTGTCCCTGTCCACACCAGAGGCATTGGAACAAGGTGATATTTAAGGTTTTTCTGACCCTATTCTATGATTCTATGGTAAGATTTTTTTCCTAGGGAGCAACCTCCAAAACTTCTCCTAAGTTAAGGGTGATGAATATCCAATCATCCCAGAAGTTCATTGGCAGCACAGTTTGGAGCTGGTTGTAAAATGTAAATAGCTTTTTCACCATGAAATATTTCATATTTTAAAAATTAAGAGAGTGTTATTTACTCCCTTCCCCTGCCCACCCCCCCATGACTGGTGTTGCTTATGTGCTGTTGGCAGATGGGATGTGGATCATTTTAATTAGATTTTATTGGACTGTTATACGGCCCATAATTGTGATCATTACTCATTTTCACTGTGGTTCAGACAGATCCTCTATTTAGACATGATGATATTTTGATGAGACAAGTCCCATGTAACTTGTTATGTTAGGGGCCAGTAGCCAAAGCAGTGGAATGAGGTGTTTCTCACACAAACTGGAGTAGATTAATAAAGGACCTAATGGTCAATTTGTGTTCCTAATGGTGCCCAGATTGTGGATGCATGGGCAGAAGGTCTCTTTAAGCTGCAGGAGGCTGAGAGCCCTCACAGCTGAAGCCCAGGTAGCAAACATGGCATGGAGAGGGAGCAATCCCCCATTTCACCTTCAGGGAGGGGAGCAAACCCATTGTGGGCATCACCAAGTGCCCTTTGGCCAAATCCAGGCTGTTGTGCTCATGTTCACACCAGTTCTGTGTTTAGTCCCACGGGATTTTCTCCTTCCCTGTTGTGTTTTTTTGCATGGCTGCTCCTGTACATCCCTGCAAGGGATGGGCAGAGGAGGCTCCTCTGAACTGAGGGTGAATCTGTTGCAGTTCTCTACGACCAGGAACAACTTTTCTCCTGCTGATGGGTCTCTGCTGCTTTCAAGGCAATGCTCAGGCCCTGAGATGTTCCCTTTGATGTTCCCTTTCTTTTCCCACAGCATCTCTTTGGGGTCCTGCCTTATGACCATGGTGTTGTGCAGAGCCTTCTGTGTTCCACTGTCAGGCAGAGCCCTCCTCTCACCCAAAGGTCTCCTCATCACTGAGGCACCACCCTTAGCTTTCTCCTCTTGACTTTCCAGAACCAAACTGTGTTTGGACATAAAACCTGTGGAGCACAGATCCACCTCTCCATTTGTGTCCTAAGGACAACAGGAATGTTCTGTGCTACTGCCAGTATTCATGGATCAAAGAAACTAGAAAATATTTGGAAGAAAGATTTAGATTTTGAGGATTTCCCCCCATTTCTGGATCAAGTTGCCCTTGAATAACCCTGTAACCAACATTTCCTTCAAGAAAATAACTGCTGACCCAACTGCACTGCATTTGCACAAGCCAAAGCTGTTGGGGAAGTGAAAATGCTGGGGTTCCTGGGCTTTGGGGTGCAAATACTCCCAGCTGCTGGTGCACAAATGTTACCTGAACTGTGCCTGTCTGTGTCCCAGGAACAGAGCAGGAGAGGGGATGACACAAATGGTTCCAGCCTCCTGTAAGAGTGTGTGGAATTCTCCAGGGGTGTGGGACACACAGGATCTGGCTCAGTCTGCTTCTCTTCATCTGGGCCTTCAAAAGGATTTTGTTAAGGCACTGCCCAAAGTTACAACTGAATTTAACAGACATCTCAGGTTGTATTTCAGTAGTTATAAACTCTAATATGCAAATGAGGCCAGCTAAGCCTCCAGTGTATCAGCTGATCTGCTTGCTCTGTGCTAGCTGGAAAGGAGATGAGCTGCAGGGAAAGAGGAATAGCACCTAAATCCACTGGGAATTTTGTGCCATCTTCATCCTTTATTTAAAATAAACAAAAAAATTCCAAATATTTTACCATTTCCATGCAGAGACATGAGCTGTATTTGTCTCATGCTCATTCCAACAGATCCATTGAGACCTGGATGTGACTCCTGTCAGGGCTGTTGTAGTTTCCTCATTTTGTGGTCCAGTTTGGTGCTGAGTAATTCATCCTAACTTCTTGCTTCATTTTCTCCCCACTTCTTTCTACCTGGAATTCCTGTCCACTTCTTTCCTCTGCAGAAAAATAAATGTGATGACAGAATGAGAGACCACTTCTCTGCTTTTACCTTAACTGTCTTTATTCCTTCTAAATTACAGATATAACTCAGCAGGATATTATAACAAATGGAGAGACAAAACAAACTTACAGGTCACTTCTTTGGCCATTATGCTCTGGCTTATGTACAGTTATACTCTCACAGCTGAGAAATAGAAATTAGTCCAAGTCAAACAATCCTTGTAAAAGAATTGGTTTCAAGCTCATCCTCATTTTTAATTTTTTAAAAAATTTATTTAGTAAAAAATTATTCTAATTTATTAAAAAGCACTCATGTTTTGGTTAGTGATTTATGTCTGTTGTTGTTTTTCCTGAGACTTGGACCAGCTCACCTTAGAAAATTATTTTCCTCTTTTTGTTAATGTTAACAGACTCCAAGTCTGTGTTGCTACATGAGATGAGAGAACCTTTCCTAACAAGAGAATAATAATCATTAAATTCTTTTTATGTGACTTTTTACAGAAAGAATGTGTACTAAAATGGATGAAACATCAAGCTTCATTTTCTCATGCTGACTTTTCAAGTGAATAATTGCAAGCCATGATTAATGTCACCCCAGAATGCTGGCATGCTTCTTTGAGAACATATTAATGAATCCAGTTTTATTGTTATTCAACCAATTCTAATACTTTAATGTAAGCTTTATCTTTCTCTATTGTATTATTTGGGATTTTTTTTTGTTGTCTTTACAATCTAAATTTGAAGGCCACTAAACACTGACTTTCCAAGATTTTAAGACTCCCCTGTGAGCTGATGCCCATTATAGAAGTCATGGATGCAGTTTTCTCGTGCCATTCAGACTGGTCTGCCCCTCCCTGAGCCCTGCTGTGGTGGATGCTGGGGGCTCATGGCATGTGCAGAACTGGAGAATTGCAGGTATCTTCTTAATTTGGCTCCTGATTGTGTGCTCAGCTAAATGGTACAGGTAAAGAATATATCTAAATGAAAGTGGAACTGCTGCATGGATAATTCATGGAAATTTTCCACTGCAAGCAAACTAGGAAGCTTTTCCAAGCTGCTGAGAAAAGTGGATTGATTTTATCTAGTTCAAGGTAAGCCATGGCCTAGAATTCAAGTGATTTAAGGTTAAAATTCGTGTGTTCCCACATGCTCTACAGCTTGCTGAGTTTCACCCACAACAAGCACAAGGCCAACACCTCTGAATTTATGACTGTTTTAAGGAGGGTTTTAAGTTAAAACGTGACCTTGTGTTTCAGACCAGCAGAGTTTGGTTCTGTGAGAGCTGTTTTGTCACTGGTTAGCCCTGCCATGTCCCAGTGAGAGGGTTAAGAAGGAAATACTGAGATTAACTATTGCATTACACTGGACAAGAATGAGGAAATCTCTTGATGCTGAGTGGGTGATGAAGGGGTGGATAAAACTGCATGTTGTTAAATGCAAGGCAAAGGAAATGGAGAAAATCAGTCCCAACTTCATAAAAATTTATAATCAGTAATGGTCTTTAAACAAGATATTCATGCTCAGGGAAAGAGATCTGGGAGTCATTTCCATAGAAATGTCTCTGCTGTCCACTCACTGTGGATCTCTGTGATGTGCCTGAATTCTGAACAGTCTGAGAGGGTTTTGTCCTCACCTCAAGTGCGTGGTTAGAACAGAAAAGCTGCAGTGGAGGTGATCAAATGTAAGATATAATTAGTAACTCTTTATAGAGATATTAACTTTGGATCCTTCAGCTGGGGAAAGGAAACCTGTCTGTTGCAGAGGTGCATAAAACCTGAGCTGCCAGGAGAAACTAAACAGGGAACAGCTCATCACTGCTTCTCACAAGATAAAGTAAGAACTGTCAAAACAATTTATCAGGTCACAGAATTAATGTGAGCAAACTAATTTACATTTTCATATGATATATAGTTATAATATGAAGCTACTTGCTTATGGGATAATGGGATGTGTGAAGTTTACCTGGGTTCAAGTAGCCTAATCCATGGAAAAATTATAATCACTGGACACTGGATAAACTTCTACATATTTTGTATTTCTAAATAGACTTGATTTGTTCCTGCATTCTGTTTCTCCCAAGCAGGCTGCTCTTGGAGGAGGGTTCTGGGAGCAGCTAAACTTTTCACCTGCCCCTGTTCTGTCATGATGTTGTAATGATTTCAGGAGGGATGTGAAAAGGATCCCAAAGACCTGACATCTCCATTAATTCCCCTTCAGGGCACCAAGAAGGGGTCAAAGAAGCAGTTAAGCTGGAGGCTAACACTTTCAGGCCTGGACTGGCTGTCACCTGCATGAATTTGTCTCAGCAAAGCCCTGCTGAAGTCCCCAGGAAATACTTGCCTGCGAGTTGCTGCAAAATCTGAGTTTATTTCTGTGTTGCCCTGGACAGGAATGGAGGAATGTAACAGCAGGATGGCAGGAAAGGGGGGAAAGGATGAGGGGAAAATCAGCAAAAAGGAAAGTGCAGCTTTACCTAATGAGGGCGAATCAGACAAGGAAATGTCTGGCGATGTTCACAATAACTCAGACGTTGTCCCAGGCCTTAATTACTGGCACAGGCAACTGTGGACCTGGTAGGAGGGAGGTGGGTGGTGTCTGTGTGCTCCATCTGCTGCCTGCAGAGACGGGAATGTTCCAGGCCAGGTGTTGCTGAGCATTGCTCTTGTCTAGCAGCAAGATAAGTTTAATTAAAGGGCTAATTATTCCCACTCTGGAACGGACCTGTCCTTGTGGCTACAATCACGTTCTGAGCCTTTCCTTTGGTGTTGGTGTGTTAGACATTTATCTTCCATTGTCACGTTACCGACTTGCTTTGCCTAAGTGAGGACGAGCCTTCCGTGCCTGGGAAAATTGGGAACAAAGGGAATTGGCTGGGCTTGGCTCTAGGTGATGCTTCACTGTAATGGCATTTGTCAGCACAAAGAGACACTTCATGCTGGCTTTCTCTCCAGTGAAAAAGGTATTTTACAGTTGTGGTAACTACGGGCTGGGATCAGTGGGGAATTGGACCCAGATGTTTGTGTTCTGTTGCAACTATTAAAAGCATCAGGCAGAACTTCTTTCAGTTAAATCCAGAGTAACCCACCCCTGATTTCCAGAGACTTGCTGGATTTACTTCAGAATAACAGACCGTGGGATTAAGTCTTTTGAGGTTTTATCCTTTTTCACCCTCAGTTTGAAAGCTGTGGTGTAACCCACTTGCTTTCCCTGGCTTTGTGGGCTGTGGAGAGCTCTGCCTCTTCTCACCACCCAAGGCAGACAGTTTTCTAGCTCTAAGGATTAGAAACTTGCTCTTCAGGATGTGATCATACCTCTCTTTTGACACTTTTTGATCTTACTGAAAGACACATTATTTAGGTGAAACCTTAGATTCGAGCCAGGGCTCTTTTTTTCCACAAACTCCTGAAATTTACTGTCCAAAGGCTGATGTCCTGTTTTCCCAGGGTCCACAGAGAGGAGGGAGATGGATCACCCCATTACCAGGTAGAAGAGGGCTATTTGTTGGGAAAAAGAGTTCTTCCAAGAAACCTGTCTTTAAAAACAAGCAGATAAATTGTATTTTCATTTGACTGCTTTAGATAATGCAGTGAGGACCCTGGGGTCTTCCTGAGCCCTGATTTTCTGGGGATGGGAGAGGGAATGCTCTTCTGCCTAGTTTTGTGGCTATGAGATCTTAAACACAAGTGACCATATCCTCCAGGCTAGAACCTTTATTTTGTGTCATTTTGAACCTTTGGCTGGTTAAAGCTTTGAGTCAGGTCAAGTTGATATGTGAGATTCTCCCCCCTCCTCTTGTGGCCAAACTTCAAACGACCTATTACTCATACAGCTTTAACGTTCCAGGCTTGCCTTAATTACCCACTAATTACGCGTTTCTTTGCAGGAAGCACTTTATATTTCCCTCCTGGAGCCGGGAGAGCTCTCTATGGATGGGTAGGATGTGCAGGCAGTGTCTGTGACTTCAGTACCATCTCTGAGTGTTCCATGATCCTGCAATGCCTCTCACACCGGGCTTGAGCCCCACTGCTGCTGATCTGCCGGGGGCACTGGCAGCCAAAGCATTCTTGCACTAAAACAAAGAGAGAAAACCATCTAATGAGCTCCAGCCCCGCAGCAGCAGCAGCAGCAGCAGCAGCAGCAGCAGCAGCAGCAGCAGCAGCAGGAGGAGGAGAAGTGCCACTCCTTCACTCGGAGGGTTGCAGCGAGAGGTTTGTGGAACCACCCACTTTAAGTGGGAGCAGCCCCAGCCAAACCCGCCGTGCGCGCCGCGGAGCAGGGACGGGTGGAGTTCGTGCTAAAGCTTTGGAGTGTCCTGTAGGACACGTTCCTGGAGAGACCATGAAACCTGAGAGACAGCAGAGCAAGACACGCTGTGAAAAGGATTTCAGGGAAACCTGGGGTGGGATTTCTGGGCTGAGTGCTTGTCAGAAAGGCAGCGGTGTGAGCGGTTCAGAAGAACAATCCTTTCTCACAATTTAGGCCAT
Source organism: Notiomystis cincta (assembly GCA_013398075.1). Lineage (NCBI taxonomy): Eukaryota > Metazoa > Chordata > Aves > Passeriformes > Notiomystidae > Notiomystis > Notiomystis cincta. The sequence continues at coordinate 355,595 of VZRX01011519.1, read as the reverse complement.
GGAGGGAAAAATGAGATGGTTTATGGCCTTTGTAAACAGCATCTACTCATTGACTTCAATTATTTTCCATTTACATTAGAAAAAAGCCATACATGTATCTTCATTTTTTGGCTGTCGAGGTCAAAAAGGGATAATCTACAATCTCCTGAAGCCTAAGCAAGCTATATAGGATTTATTATACTTTGATAGGGAATAATTAGGCTCTGAGAACTCCTACCAAGATTTTCAACATAAACATGTCTAACTTGCTACCCACAAGTATGATTGAAGGACAGGGGAGGGAACCCCCCAAACCACAATTTAAAATTTTCATTCCTCAGGGAGACCTGCAAATGTAAAACAGTGGCAATGGGACTCAGACTCGGCAGTGTTTGTTTAAGGGGATGTTCATTTGTTTTAACTCAGATTTTGAAAGTGCAGTGGGTGGATTACAGCAGTGATGTGAAACCAAAGAAAAGGTACATGATGTTCTTGTCAGGGTAAACAGGAGAAGGAAGGGGGCAGAATGTGGTGGAAAAACAACTCTTCAGAGAAGCTGGATGTTTGGGTTTATGGGGTCTGATGGAACTCACCTGAAGGTGATGACAAAGTCAGCAAATGGGATTGTGGGGCTGTGTGATGAGTGTGAACCACCACGGTGAGCTGGGGGAGGTCCCTGATGGCTGTGAGAAGGCTGAGGTTGCTCCAGTCTGCTGGAAAGGCAGTGAGCAGCACCAGCCCTCAGTCAGCTCAGGCAGAGCATCTCCAGCTCATGGAGCTTCTCTTCTTACAATCCATCTTCAGACAGGGACCTAAAAAGATGAGATAAGACCTACAAAAATCACCATGGTTTTGTGCAGGGCAGATCATATTTGAGCATCACAACTGCCTTTGATTAAGAAATGAGTGTTTGGATGGTTACAGCACAGGAGAGGGGCTTTGTGGGACCACAGCTGAGCTGGGGCAGCACTGGCAATTGTCCCTCCTGAGCAGGGGGTGGGGTCTGGGGGCTCCCAGGGGCTCTTTGTGCTTGTGATTTGTGGACTGCAGTAAATCAGATGCTGGACTGAAGCAAATGAGGAGCTGTCAAAACATGTTTATATACCTTTTTATAAGAAGAGAGGCTGCTCCCTAACACACAGAGCATAAATCAAACCTTCTCTAATTGAATGTGGTCAGAGAGAGAGTCCATAATCAAAAAAAGCACCTGGTCTGTAACTGGTCAGCAATGTCCCAGCCTAGGGGCCTGAGCAAAGTATTTAAATTTCCAATGTCTTACATTAATACAACTTCCAACAGTTTTTAAGACTTCAAACAGAATTCAGCCATGGTAGTGCAGATGTCAAAAATGATGCTGCGATTTGAATTTTCCTACCCTGAGCTGAGGCTCTGTTTGGAGCCTCCTCCCCTCCTGCTGGGTGGCTGGGCCAGGTCTGAGCGTGGCTCTGTGCTGCCCTGACACGCTTTGCTCACAGTGGAGGGCAGCAGAAGCCAAATGTTACTTTTCTGGCATTGTCTAATGCAAGAGTTTGAAGCTGGGAGGTCCAGATCCTACCCTGAAGTGTTCAGTTTGTAATTCAGGAAGGACTGATGCATCCAGCTGGCCACAGAGCAGACCAATTTGGTAATAGTCCTGGACAGCACTTGCTTTGTTTTAAACTTTTTCATTGTATTTAAGAAAGCTGTGGAGTTGTATGAATTTAACAGCATTCAGGAAAGCCAAGCACCTTGCACCAGCTTCAGGGACTGCAAAGGGCCCTTCTGTGCCATTCTTGAAATGTTTGTGCAGGTGGGCCAGCTTTTCTGACCTGTAAGGTGCTCACCTGAGTGGGCTCTGCACAGCAAATGCAACTGGAAAGCCCCTTAAGAGCAAGCCCTGGTGCTGAGCACACACTGCCTGAACAGTGTGTCAGATCCCTTTGTGCTCATGAGCACAGGTAAGGATCCAGGAGCTTTATGGACAATGAATTCTGAACTCCCAAAGAGAGAATATTTGCTGTAGAAACCCAAGCCCAAGAGCTGAAAACAGCCAGTTGGGGAAAGTGCACACAGAAAGATTCTCTCATTTCTGGCTGTGGCTTATTCAGGCAGAGAGCTTGTTTACCTATTCTGAATATTTGACCTTTCTACTTTTTGGAAATGGTATTTTTTTTGCTCTTAATTATGTGGAAGGAGCACTTCCTGTCAGAGCTCTGATGGACTTCTCTATAAATAGCTCCTCATGTCCCAGAACCTCCACCAGAGCCTTCAGCAAAGTCAGCATCCCTAGGACTTTTTCAGCCCGAGATGGGAACCACGTGGAGTTTAATCATTAATCACCAGTCTTTAATTAACAGCTCTGGGTTTTGAACAAAAGGCACTTACTGCAAGGCTGCTGAGGGGCCCTGAACTCTTCAGTGTGCTTTCATTTGGGGGACCTGGTGGCCTTCCAAAGGGGGCTGGTGGAGCAGCCTTCTCCTGGTGGGAAGGGTCACGCAGCCTGGGAGCAGCAGATGTCTGTGGCCTGATCTCCATTTGCACAACTGTCCCTTGGCCTGGCTGCAGGATGGAGCTGCCTCAACGTGGGGCTGCTGCCAGCTCCCCGAGGTGGGCAAAGGAACAGGATCTCCAGAGCCCCTCCATCAGGTGAGGTGGGTTTTAACCAGAGGAAGGAAGGAAGAAAGTTGCTCCAGGCTTGGAAAGTTTTATAGGGGAGTGTTCAAAACTGAGCACTCAGGAGAGAAAGAAAACATTGCTATAAAAGTTGACTCAGCCAATATTTTTCTGCATTCCTGCTGCTGTGATTGAAGATATTTGTTTTTAATATAGGTTTCTCCCATTTGTAGTCTGGCTTTCCCATAGTAAAAACCAAAGGGCAGATCCTCAGCTGATATAAATTGGCTCCAGTGAAGTTAATGGAGCCATGCTGGTTGGTACCAGCTGAGGGATCTGGCTCCTGCTGCAGCGCTCGATACCCCCATTACACTGCCATGATTACGATACTAATTCAGTAAAATGGCTTTGCACAGTAATAAAAACAACCCAGAGGATGGAAGATGAAAGGACTTCCTCCCCAACAGACCTGGTATTTTTCAACAAAATGTTTTCCTTTATGTTCTCTTTTGTCAGAAAGTGCTCTCGAACAAAATTTTTTACACCGAATCCGCCCGCTCTGACAAAACTCTCCCTGGGAAAGGCTCCTTTTTTGTCCCAGTGTCCAAGACAACACTTAGGGCAAACACAGTCAGGGCACGTTGAGGCTTGGGAGGAAGAGGAGGAATTGGACCTTTAAAGGGCAGGGGTGATACTGCAGAGCAGCCAAAGCCCTGAGGTAACCTTGGCTTCTGAAAAACAGGAGTTCTCCTACTGGTGGGTAGAACATTGATCATTTTGCTTGTGCTCTGCCCCGTCTGGTTTTTCTTGTTCCATCTGCACTGGGAGAAAGAGCCAGGGGAGTTGTGCAAAGCTGCTTCCCTGGGGTCACAGTCACAGGGTGAAGGGTGCTGGTGGTTTTCCTCCTGGTGCTCAGCCCTTCAGCTGCAGCAGGAGGTGCTGGGTGTGGGGAGTGGATAACCTGTGCTGCCTCATTGCTTGGAGCCACTGAGCACTGGAGGGAATAAACAGACACAGGCACCTAAATAAAGGCAGATGGATGCATGGCTACATCCCTGGGATGAAATATTTTGTTTGCCATAGCACTGCTGAGCTGCACACGGGTTCTTCTGTGCCAGACGGGATTTTTACAGGGACATTGCTAAATGGAGGCAATAAATTTAACTTTAAAGGGCCATGAATTGAGGCTTTTGGCTAAAAGCTGAAATGCTGTTACTCTTTACTGGACCCTTTTAACTTCACTTGGAACAGGATAGTATATTTTGCTTCTAAGGCCTTTGGAAGTTGAAGGCCCTGCCTGTGGCAGGTCTCCTTCAGCTCCTTGGGAGCTGGGACCTTGTGGAGCAGCAGCCAAACACTGTGGTGGACCTTTCAAGGTGAATACGAACCAGCCCAGATTTTCTGGGTAGAGGTGAAACACAGAAGGATCCCACCAGTGGGTTAAGGAAAGCTGTGGGTTACACTTCTGCCAGCTGTGTGGAGCGCTGTGCCACCGTGAAATTAAATATCAGTACAGTTTTAAGTGCCAGAAGAGCTAAAAGGACACACACGTGTTTCGGGGTAGAAAAACATTGTCTAATGTCCTGAATTAGCATATTAGGCTGACTCCTGCTTCCAGACCTGAGCTGGTCCCCAAGCAGCAGTCATACAAATGCTGATTCAAAGAAGTAGTTTTCCTACATACTCAACACTTTGAAACAACCTAAACTACTCCTGGTTTTGACCCTTCTGGTGACACGATCCAATTTTGGTCTATTTATACCCTCTGCTGCTTTAAAGGAAAAACACTGGGTTTGCACTAAACTCTTTCCAGAAGCAGCAAAACTTTTCTTGCTAACATCTCATTGAAGCTTGTTGCTCCAGGTCTGTGTTTGAATTACCCCTGAGACAGGGATATTCAGTGTGAGGAAGGCAGGCTGCAAGTCCCTGGTAAAGGTGGAATCTGGCTGCATTTGGCATTCATACTCTTTCCTGTATAAAACCCCAGAAATGTCTGGGTCCAGCACAGGTTGACAGTGGAAGCTGTCCTGGTTGGCTGCTCCCAGACAAGGCTCTTGGGCCGAGGGAGAATCATCTGTCTCATTGCAAGTGTTGTGTGGCTGGGGTCTGAATGTCTGGGCAGCAGGGGGCCCTGGTTACCCAAAGGGATCAGGAATCTCACACTTTCAGCTATATTTACAAAAATCCTTTGAAACAAGGAGCCAAGCTGGCAGGCTGAGGGGACTGCAGGATGCACCCAGCTCTTACTTTTGTGATAGATGTGCCCATTTCTTACACTGATTAAAGAAAAGGATGATTGATCTGGAAACCTTCGCACAACACAAGTCTTTACGCTTCCTTAGACAGGCATTTGTGGCCAAGCATCTGCCTGGAGCCTGAAGAGCCTCTGTCCTCCTGTGTGCTCCAGCCCCACTCCTGGAAAGCGGAGCAGAGCCACCGCAGCCGAGAGGTGGGTGAAGAACGTCAGGCAAAGGAAAGCTTTGGAGCATATGGACCCCAATGTGTGGTCCAAGCACAACAGCTTGGTGAGTGTCCTGCAGGGAGACTTTTACCAGCACTGCAACAACAATTCATCACTGCCTGAAGGGTTGATGGGTCTGGTACTGCTCGTCTTAATTGACCTCGGCTGGAGACCTGCGTTTGAGTCCAGCTCAGCCACAGAGGACCTGGTCTGTGCTCGAGCCTTAAAGAGGAGATTTATCAGAGAATCACATGATTAATGGAACAGAGTGATCTCTGTTTGAGAGTGGCCAGGAATTGAATTAACAGAGCAGGGATTTTGGCAGGTGTGAAGGGCTGGCAGAGCCAGAGCTGAGCACCCGTGGGCTCGGTGGGGTGCAGCCTCTGGCTGGGTGTGGGCAGCTTTGAGGGGTCAGGGAGGAAGTCTGGCAGAACTGGAGGCACTAAAGCCTGGACTTGGGTTTGGATTAAAAAAAGGGGTGTGCATTATTAACCCTTCACCCAGCAGCACCAAAATTAGGATTGTCCAGAGCCTTCTGGCAGAAAGGGCAAACACAGAATGAGGCTCACAGAGGTTGCTGTTCCAGAGTAAAAGCTGATGGAGGGTGAGGAAAAAATGAACAAATAAACAGAAATCACAAAATGCTTTCTTTCTTGCCTGCTTTTCTCCCACACTTATTTCTTTTTCCCTCCGTGTCAACACCAAACAAGACAGACTAAAATTAATGGGGAAAGCAGCAATTAGCAAATTAGGTTAGCGGCGTGTTGCAGTGTGCCATGGCTGCCAGGTGTGAGGGGCTCTGGCAGTATATTTATTAATGGCTGTCAGAAAAGTGACACTTTGATGAATGAAGCTGGGTAATCAGCACCCTCCGACAGCGAGCACTGAGAGGCCTCAACCTGCTAAACTGCAAAATCAAACCTTCCTGGACCCCCCTGCAAAAATACAGCAGCAAAATCTGCTGCAAGAGGAGAGAGCTTCTCCAGCGGGGGGTCGAATGCACCTTCTCCTCTAAATGCTGTCTTTTTGTTCCTGTAACAACTCTGCTGGGGAAAAGCTGTCAGGTCGAAGGTTTTTCGAGGCTTTGGAAGATTTTCCTTGGGATGTGGGACTCGGGAGTTTCTAAGTACAGGCAGCTTTGAACTGTAGGTGCTGCTCTGTGTTGTGGGTCTATCCCAGTAGCACTGTCAGAGGCAGCAGCACTGCCCTCTCACCTGGGCTCTGCCCTTTAAACATCACAGCATCAATAATCCATGAACCAGGCTTGGGAGCCACCTCCCTCCCCTGTCTCAGGAGATCAGGGTCTCCTGCCTGCTGCTCAGCAATGGCCCTGCTCCTGATGAACACTGCTGCCCTGTGCTGTCCAGGAGCCTGTGTTGTGCACAGGATGAGGGAAAATGTGTTTCATCTATAGCTGAGACAGTTCTGACATCAAGTTTCACCAGTGGGGTTGTGGCATCCTGATGTTTTCACTTGTGGTAATTTTAACTGTGAGTCCCTTTTGATGAAAATGTTGTTCCTGTTGGAAATCAGCTGGGGAAGTGATCATTTGGGGCATCCCTACAGGATCCATGACCAGCACTGGGTGTGTTTCAGGGTGAGGAGCCATGGGGGAAGTGTCAATGCTGCAGGTTGTTGGGTAAAATCAGAGCACTTTGAACCCCTGGCAAAAGTTTAGAGGAAGTTTTCTTTTAAGTTTGGGTTTTTTTTTCCATAAAGAAGTTCTTGAGAAGATTAATTTAGCTGTTGGGAGAGCATCTGGATAAAAGATCACTCTGCAAAATGCTGGGGTACATGGAATTTTCCCCCAGGTTTTCAGACTTTGGGTTGCACACTGTGCAGCACTTCAATAGAAGGGCTGCTTAAATCCCTCAATTCCATGGAGAAATTGAATACATTTTTATAAAATCCTGGTTCTGGTTTTGGCCAGCTAAAACAACTGTGTAAGTTTTGATTAAAAACATGAGAATAAATGTAAATCATATCCCAGGCATTCATCTGTTCTTCTAGTTTGAAATGAAGCTAAAGGATCTTTCTGGAATTATCCATCAGGATCTGTGGGCTTGTTAAATTTGGATTGGCACTCAAAGAAAAACTGAAATTGTTCTCTTATGCTTTAATAATTGTATTTAGTTTCCTAATTTGGCTAGTAAGTTTATCTCAGAAGATAATTGAACTTTTAAAAGTATAAGCTGACCAGATGGTAGGAAATACTTCAAAATAAACTTTCTTTCTGAAACTTTGCTCTGCTTTCACTCTCTCTCTCATGAAAGCAGCCTGTCTGCATAGCTCCAACCTGCAGAGGTGCACGTTCTTAAATCAAACAACGCCTGAGTGAAACCAGGTTATTCCCTCTACACGGCAGAAGGCAGCAGAACCATGCCAAGAAAAACCAGTGGAGCCACCAGTGCTGCTGGTTACTTGTGCCAGCTCCTGCAGCAGCCTCCGTGGGATGGGGGTGCTGGGTTTGGGTGCCACGATGGGTGCCCAGCTCTGCCAGCACTGTTGCTCCTGTTTGTGTCCTCTCTGAATTCCAGCAGTGGCTCTGGCAGCAGCATTTTCTCTTCCCTCCCTGCCAGTGTGATGCTTCCAGGGCTCAGCAAGCAAATGTGGGCTGTGCATTCAGGTAAAGATGGGTCTGGTGGAAATAAGGTTTTGCTCTGAGTCATTCTAAAACAAACAATAAAAAAAAAAAGGAGAAGAAAAAGAAAGGAATTGCCTATAAATTGTTCCAGGGACAGGAGGAACTGTTCTCAAGTAGGTTTTTTTCTCTTTCTGCAGCCTTTATTGTTGTTGCTAAAGGATGCACATGGGTCTTTTTGGTTGTACACAGGGGAGCTGGACAACCAGGAGCAGATTCGTGGTTGGTTTTTATGGACTCTCCCAGCACCAGCAGCGTGCACAGCTCTGGCTGTGGGCTGGGCCGTGTTCCTACCCCTGGCTCTGCTCTCCGGAGCTCCCATCCCTCCCATCCCTCCCGTCCCTCCCATCCCTCCCGTCCCTGCCGCCCGCAGGCAGCCCTGGGACGGAGCCGGGGCTGGAGCAGCGCCGTGCCCGCCCCACCCGCTGGGTATCTCAGGTTCCAGGCTGTTGTTTCAGGTGGCAGTTCCAGGGAAGGGAACACGTTTTCCAGCCTCCGTGAGATTTAACCCGACTGCCAAGCTCTTGTGAGTGTCCCTGAGATTTGGGCCGTTCTCCAGTTTCACCAGTGGTCTGGAGAAGTTTATGGGTCCGTTGCAGACCGGTAAATCCAGCTTTTCCAAGTCCTCCATTAGCATGTTTTAGTCCCTCATTAGGCTGTTCTACCCCCTTCACCAATCACCCCAGCCAGACTTTCCCCAGTTTAGAGAGGACTTGCTTCTCTTCATGCTCTTCATGTATGATTTTCAAAGTCTTCTGTCAAAGCAGAAACACACACCCCAAGAGTGCTTCCCATTTTTGGTGTTTATAGTTTACATCTTGCACTGGAGTCAGCAAGGTGCAGACCCCTGACTTTGCCCTGTGCTGTGGTGGGGACACCCTCCAGCTCCAGCAATCAATCACACTGCACCAACAGCAGCTCAGAGAGTAAGCAAAGATAAGTGATTTGTCTTGCCTTGCTTGTCTTGCCTTCACAAGGGAAAACACTGTCAGAAATTCCCTCTCTGTGGTGGCTGGGTGTGACTGGAGGGTGCTGCTCTCCTCTGCTTGCTGTGGCTCCAGTGCAGAAAGGGTCTGTGGCCATCAGTGCTGCTCCTGCTCCTCACTGGGCTCTGGCCACCTCCTCTGGATGAAGACAAGGATTTTTTCATGACAATGTGCCTGGTGTCCACCTGCCCAAGCTGTTTTCTGTTTTGTTGTTGCACTCAGCTTGGCAATGTTGTCATTTTCCAGGTACATGGGGTGTAATTAATGAGAATGTCATTTCCAGGTTGTTTTCAAAGACTAGATTGAGAGTCTGAGAAATTATTTCAGTCAATGCTTTAGGAATTTTTTAACTGTTTTTTTTAGGTTAAGAAAGCTGTGGAGATACATCTGGAGGGAAATCATTGTGCTCATAATTTCAAGGACAGCAAGACTTCACCTCTTAGCAAAGATGCTGAACTTGCCCCCCCTCCCAGGGCAGCTGGGTGCAGCAGGCAGGGCTGGCTGGCTCTCCCCCAAGCTGTGGCAGCACTTCCCTGTGTGGTGAAAGGAAAATTGTGTCCTCGTGGTGGTCTCAGGAGGGGGTGGATGGTTGTGCTGAGGGTCAGATCCTGCCCTGAGGTGCTGAAGGAGTGGCAGGACTTGGCCCAGAGTCCTCTCACCTCCCCTCACGCTGGGCTGGGCTGGGCAGAGGTGTTGGCTGGGATATCTGTATTTTATTATACCTGTTCCTTCTTTCACAAGAGTAGTAAGTCTGCTTTATGGGAGACCCCAAATGACTCCACAAGGAGCACAGAGATTGGTTTTAGCACCTTTGCTCCCCAGGACATTGCTGTCCCCAGCTCTGGGTCACAGTGCCCAGGCACAGACTGATAATGCACGATTGTGCTCATCTGGGGATTCCTTGGCCACTTTCCTCCTGAGCAAATATCCCTAAAACTCTCTGCTGAGCCTTGTGTTGCTCTACACTTGAATTTAACTTTTCTATTTGCAAAAGGGAGGTCTGAAGGACTTTCAGGCAGTAAATGTTTCTCTTTCCCTCCTTTCTGCCTCTGTAGTCACCCATTTCTCTGCCCTGCATTCCCTCCAAGCCCTGCAGCAGCACAGCTTTGCAGTGATGCTCCCTACAGAGCTGTTATGGGTCAGAGCAGGGAATGGTGGATTTTCTTCACAGCAGAGTCACAGCCCACACTTCTGGACTGCTGCATTCCTCAGGGAACATGGGGTGCTCTGCCTCAACAGAAGGGACAGGTTTATGTTTCAAATTCGGGTGAGTTTTCTCAAGAGGGTGAAGGTTTGAAAACAGTGGAGTTACTGGAGGCCTCCATGGTTTTCTGGGCATGGTGACTGTTTTATTCCCACTAATCTGTTTTATTCCCACTAATCTGCTCTGGGGTGGGTGTGAGGCTGAGCTTGTGCTTGTCTCTGGTGATATGCAGAGCAGCAGCACTGCAGCTGCCCTTAGTGCTAATGGGCTAAGCCCCCTCACATCCAGCTGAGAATATGAGAATATATTCCTGCTAATTGTGTACTTGCCACTCCCCAGGACCTCTGGGAGGATGATGCATCCCAGGAGAGGCACATCCAGTGCTACAATACCTCGGGATAAATAAATAAGGAGCTAAAGTAAGACTGTGGCTCAGGAAGGCTGATTCAGTGCCAGCTTTATAACACTGGGAAATGGGGTAAGGGCAGTGCCAACCTTTATCCTCCTGGTCCTGGCCTAGCCCACTGCTGCATGATGCCATCTCTGGAGCCATCCATCAGCACTCAGCCTCACCCTGATGATGTATGGTGCCCATAGATCCTTATAGCAGGAGTGCACTCTGATGTATTGCACCCATACATCACGGCCAGAGCTCACCCCAGTGATGTATTGGTGCCCTGAGAATGTATTTCTGAGCTGCTGGTGCTGCTCACAGGGATAAAGCCAAGCCAAGGAGTGGATTCAATTTAATTACAGCACAAATGGTAGCCCGGTGCCAGGAGCACTTTGGTGCTGCCTGTGGGAGTGCTCTGTGATGCTCTTGAGTCCCACTGCAGAGCACCAGGGGAAGAGGGGCCACAGTTTACAGGAATGGCCATTTTTCAGGGAAATACTGAAGGAGGACTTTGAGAACTCTGTAGAGCACGTTGTGCAGTGTGCAGGAAGCTTCTGAGAGGGTGGTGGTGCAGCCAGGGCAGGGCACTGCTCCTGCTTGGAAGCTGGGAGCTCTTAGGGTGGCTCAGCATTTTGGAAAGTGTGAGGCAAAGTGATTTTCTTTTGGTCACTGGAAATTGCTGGACCCCTCTAAGTAGAGTGAAATACTCACTGCCAAAACACTGTCTTCCCCACCAAGGAGAATCCAACATTGCTTGCAATTGTCTGCTTTTACTGGTGGGGTGTTTTAGTTTGACCAAATTGACCAGAATTTGAGCAAATTTGAAGGGATTATTCTCTTGTTTCCTCGGGCTTTCTTACACAGGTGTCATCAAAAACCTGAGGAGGTGACACTTAGACCATTAGAAGACACCCTTGACCATCATCTGTGGGGAAATTCCAGTTGGTAGAGCCCAACAAAGAGCAGCTTTGTAAAGAACACAGAAATGAGAAAGTAATTCCTGTGAAAATCTTCTTTGGGTGCTTGTCTCTTCCTCTTTGCTTCTCTTTTTCACTTCTCTTTCTGCTGCTTGGTATAGAAAGAAAAATGTAGCTCAGCTTTACCCTAAAATCAACTTTACTTCCAAATAAGGCCCTGTAAGGTTGTCTCATGATCAGGGATTTATTTTTACAAGAAAAAGATTTCCATGTACATCCTCTGATTGCCAAAGGATGGCATCCCTTAAACTCTGCTTTTTGTATCATCCCTGTTTGCAATGGGAGCTCCTCTGGGAACACACAGAGGCTTGAGAATTAAGGTGAAATTTCAGAAATTATCTCTTTAGGATATCACATCTATTATGTTCATCTGGAGGTTCAAATTAGGTTAGTTTAACTACAGAAGAACATGAAAATGCCTTATTTCTTGGATATGAAAGATAAAATCCTGCTTCCCCTGCTTCAAGAGGGTTTTTGAGTAACCAGGACTTAACCCAGTCTTTTCCAGAAGAGTTTCTGCTGATTGATTATCGGAGATATTTGATTATTCTTTTAGAGAAATGTTGAGCCAGGGGTAGGAAGGTGGCAGCAGTACTTGGTTTATGTCATGTTTTACACCTATAAACCCAGGCATGTTCCAAGCAAGGTAGACAGAGGTTTGCAGATGAGAAATTTGCAGCACAAACAGAAAAAGGAACTTGTTCAAGGTCATGAGGTCATGTGGCAAACTGGTGGCAGGGCTTGGAAGGGAAGCCTGTTGGTCTGACTCACTCCTCCTCTGACACCCCTGCCATTAGTTCACTTCTATTATTATCTTGATGTATCTGCTCTGTAGTTTCAAATCAGATCTGCTCCCACCTTCCTGTTGTTCATGGTTTGAAGGCTGTAATTTTCAATGGCCCTATAATGGAGAGGGAAATGTGACCATTTTCTCTCTCCTTTTTTTCCCCCATCAGTCTCCTTGTTGATAACTCAGAAATGCTGATTATTCTTTATTTCTGGGGGCAGATTGAGGAAGGCTCAGTCTGACAGACAGGAGCAGTGGATGCTCTGGAGAAAATCTCTTCTTTGCAGAGCACTTCAGGGGTCCCTCTCCTCTTCTATGACTCTCCTGCCCTGTCCTGCCACACCAGCAAGCAACACAAAGCAGATATTTTTCTGTTCAGCTGTTGCTTTAAGAGGAGAGAGGCTGTGTGGCTCGGGAGAGCAGGAATTCACAGTGCCCTGAGCAGCTCCTGGCCTTGCTGTCTTTGCAGAAGAACTTGCAGTGCTCCCGAGCATCCTCCTTGGGCGCTGCTCCTGCCCCACGTTGCAGAGATCCCGCGGGTGTCCCCAGCAGGGCACGACCCCAAACTCTTTGTCTCTTCTTGCTGCTGCCCGGGCTCCTCCCATGCCGGGTTCATCCCCACTCAGCCCCTCCTCGGAGCCTGTGGCTTGCCCTGATCCTTATCAGCGTGTGATAATTGTTGTAAAAGTTCCTATAAATAGAATTTCCTCCTGCCCAAATCTTCTCGCTAGCTCAGCTGTTTTATTTTTAACAGAAAAGCTTGTTGATGCTAAGCAGAAATAATTTTTTTTTTTAAATCTCTCTATTAAACATAAAAAGATGCTGTGTCTAAGTAAAAATGAAAGGTGCCCCTTAGATATTTTTAAAGCTTCCAAAAATAGTCTCAAGTCTGTGACAAAGCTTATTGAGCAGGAATAGCTGTGGACAGCAATTCTTCGAAGGGAAGGATCATGTCTCCTCATGCTCCTGGCTGAGAGCTGCGAGAAGGGAGACGCTGGAACAAAGACCTCTAAAAGGAATTAACCGAGGGCTGCTCTTTAAAAGGCTTGATAGCAGCACTGCCCGAATAGTTTTGCCAGTGATCTCATATGTGTTTTCCCTTCTGGGCTTGACTGCTGCCCTTGAGGCTGAGAAATTCCTTCTGCAGTTGAGTTTTCGCTGGAGCCCCGCTGCGAGAGCCGCTGCCATGCAGGGATGGGGCAGCAAGGAGAGGCAGGGAGCCCTGTCTGGGGACTTCTAGAACAGAGGAGGAGGATTTTTAACTTTACCTTGTATGCACTACTGATACTGAACTTGGGAAATCTAGTAAAATTTACTTATTGTTTCTGCTGCTACAGCCCTGCACCCCCGGGGTCAGAACACAACCATATATGCCATTGGCTCCAGCACGACTGAGGAGAAAGAGAACTGGAGAGGGAGAGAAGCAGAAGGGAGAGGGATTCTCCAAGGGGCTGGATTTTGCAAGGTTTCCAATGCTTTTTCTCCCCCATTGTGTGGGCTTTTGTCTCCTTACTTGTGGCGAATGCCAAGTCAAGTGTTTGTGTGTTCAGGCCCAGTGAGAGGGGAAAGTCTCTTGAGAACTTCTGAAAATTATAAAAGATAAACTGATTATTACTAAAACTGCAAAATAGTCAATTGCTGACTGTTGAACAGCTTATATGGAGAAGAAAAGAGTGTTATAAACCGGGAGATTGTCTATTGTTTGCATTTAGGAAAAAATGTCAGCTTGTTTGAGTCCCAAAGTGCCTCATCAGCTATGCCAAGCCAGCCTGCATTGGTGTGTGAGCTCAGACCTTATCACAGATGGATTTCTGCCCACCTGAAGGTGGGGCTTTTCAGAGGGATGTAGCCAGTTTTGCTCTCCTATGTGGCAGAGCATGAAGACCTAACTTTTCCTGGACTTTTTCGAGTTCTAGCAGAAAAGGGATTGGGCAGTAGATTAAGATTCGAGGTTCAGTTCTTACTTCCCTGTAAATATCCTGCATCCTCTCAAGAAAATTGATTTATTGCTTTCAGCCTTGATTCCTCACCTTTAAATTGATAAGAATACTTCCTTTGTGCCCAACTTATTTTTATAGGTATCTCTTTCACAATGGACACTCTCCCTGTCTGCTTGGTCCTCGGCACTCTGGAGAGCAGTTTATGCTGCAGCAATCCTGACAACTATCATTAAAATAAAACTACCAGAGGCAGACCCAACCTGCCTGAAATGCTGCTGCTTTAGCTGGAATCTGACTGTAAAGCTCACCAGGGTTTGGTGGCTGTCCTCTGCCCAGAGCTGTCAGGGAGCAGCGCTGGCTGTCAGGATGAATGATGGATTAACAAACGTGCAATGATTTAGTCCCTCTCCAGGAACAAGCAATGCTGCCAGAGTGACATGCATTCCAGATATGCAGAGCAGAGGGACGTGTGGCATTGTCTCACTCAATAACACAGGAGCTGGCAAGTGGAGAAGGCAATGCTTTTCACCCATTACAGCGTGAATATATATGTGAACCCCAGAAAATGCAGATCAGAGACAGGAGGCTCTCATTTAATTTCTTCTTGTTGTTTTGTTTTGTTTTGTTTTATTTTTAATCTAAGAGTAAGATTTGACAGCAGAGCATAAAACTTCCCAGCTAAAGGGCTTTGTGCTCTTTTTCTTTCTTTCTTTCTTTTTTTTTTTTTAGATGATGTTAGTGAGGGACCAGCTGGGTTCACTGGATTCCACAAGGTACTTTTGTTTATGGATGAATCCATGCAGATGGGGATCAAAGGTTGTGCAGAGCTGCTGTAGAGCTCACTGGGGCTGAGAGAGGTCGGGCACCAGAGATTAATTTCTTGCCTGCTTAGAGCCAAGGTTTAATAGCAGCCTGAGAAAGGACAGTGATTGAGTTTACTGCGAGCAGAACCCACAGTTCAGGTCAAGCAAAAGGAAGGAGCTCAGGGGCTCCGTGTTTGGGTTGCAGGAGAAAGTCTAATGGCTTAACAATATGTGGCCTCAGCAAGAGGCAGGGAGTGCCAGGCTGGGCTGGGGCAGGGCAGAGAGCAGGGCTGCAGCCCTGGAACATCACCTCTGCCACCAGGCAGGCAGGCTGTGCTCACAGCCAGGCAGAGCAAACACACTCAGCAAGCCTGGTTAATCCTGGGAATGAGGGAGGGAAAAAAGGGAACACATCCCCGTGTTCTCTAAATAGGGAAAGCAGAGTGTTTGGGGGCAATTATGGTTCTAGTTTGTGAATTGCAAACAAACCCGTGTAGATATCAAATTGCCCAGGATCGGGTCTTGGTGACTGATTTTGTCTAAATCAAGAACTGATTCTGAAGTTTTGAAGCTGAAATTAAACTATACTCTGATTTCAACTCCTCTGAGTTTTTCTTGCTATTATTCCATTGCACTTCATTTTCTAATTTTTCAGTTTTGTATTCCTTGTTTTTGTTTGGTTTTCAGGGTTTTTTTTCTGTGTGTGTTTTTTTTATAGTTCTGTCCTTTATTGTACTTAATTTTATCCAACTACACTGTGATTTTCCTCTCCCTCTTGGATTACTATTCTTTATTTTGGGGGGATTTTTAAGAGCATGAATTAGAAAAATCTGGCCAGGAGAAACTGTTTTGAGCACTTGAATGAGGTTGCATGTTGTTATAAATCACATGTGAAGGTAAAGTATTCTGTAAGTGATTTCAGGTTGTTGTATTTTGGTGGAGGCAGTGAGCAGGATGGACTTAGTGCAGCTGGCAGCTGCCACCTTGGTGCTGTGGATCTCAGACCAAAGTGTGTGGTAGGAAATTTGTCTTGCATTAGTTATTTGCCCTGGGATTGCAGGGAACAGGAAAATTGGGATAATTTCACAGGCAGCCATGAGCATGACAGCTGTACTGCAGAGAGGATGTGCCTCAGATAGGCAGAAATACTCTGCCTGACCCCACCTTAGAAAGTCCTCATTCTATGGCTCTGAGTCAAGTGTTCATTGGATTTCCCCTAAAACACTTTTCTAACTGGTCCTGCCTCGAATTCTCCTTCTTGGGAGGCTCTTGGGTTGCGAGAAGTTTTGCCTTTTTTCACCACAGTGAGCTTTCTTCTCAGGAAGGTGCAAACCCAGCACCAAACTTGTAGTGAGTGACGTGGGTTTGGTGATGAGGCATAAATGGGATTATTCTCCCAAAGTGCTCCCATGCTGTCTCCATCCATTAGACTTGCTATGAGAGCTACTGGCTCAAGCCTGCAGTCTCTCCTGACAGAATTATTTTACTCTTTTTAGGAGTGAACACTTGCTGGGTCACAAAGAATGACCTGATCATGTAGTGATTAAGATTCTCACCAGAGATTTGGACTCTACATCAAATCAGTTGCAGAGAGGGCTTTCTTGTCTCAGGAGCTGCTGTGCTGAATTTGTGGTGATTTCTAGACCTCTCAAGACACTCTTTTGAAAAGTTTCTGGTTTTGCCATCGTGAAAAGTGAGGGGGGAAAATAAGTTGTTTTTACAGGAATATGTTGTTTTGTCGAGTTCAAATTAAAAGCAGATAAGAAGGAGCTTGGCTGATTCTTTCGAAGTGATTAATATAATACCAAGTTTTGCCTTTCATGGAAAGAGATTTTGAAGGGGACTTGTGAATCAAAGCTTGAATCAGTCTCTAGACTGCTCTGTAGCAGATTATATCACTCGTGCCTGCTGCAGACCTGGTTCCTCCTCCTCTGGAGCATCCTGGAGAAGTGGTTCCCAAATTCAGGACAGCAGAATTCATGGGGCCAGCTCTGTGCAAGCTCTGGTTTTGGTGGTTTTCAACATATATAACCTTTATAATTGTTTTTCCTCTGCCCCTTGACCCCATGGGTTTCTGCTGGTTGTCTCTACCAGAGATGCCAACATACTTTGTCCTGAAACCTGTGTGAAACACCTGAGCTCACCGGGGCTGAAGGAAAACTCACAAGCAGACACAACTTCTCTGGCTTCTGTGGTAAGTTACTGTTCCTTGGATTTTTCATTTTCTGTTAATTTTATTGAGGCATTACCAAATAATTTATATTCTTTCCTCTGCATTTTCTTTCTCTTTTTTTTTTTTTTTTCTCTGCCCATGGGAGTAAAGTTCTCAGTGGAAATGAAATAACCTCCACTCCAGAACCTGACAATTCCCAACCTGACCCCCTCAAAAACAACCACAGCCTGTTCCCCTTAGCTGCTGCTCCTCAAACACTGCATCCCCCTGTAGGAAAATCCAGATATAATGGTATTTAGAAAGTCATATTAAATGAGAAAGGGAATTCAGTATATCCATAATTTTCCCAGCATGAATGAAGAGAACAATTCTGCTGTGGCAAAGCAGAGCCCTGGTGTGAACAGACCTGAATTTACTGAAAGATGAAGATAAGCAACTTTTTGATTTTTGCTGCTCTACTGCCCCTTCTCAAACCAAAGTCAGCCCAGTTCCATCAGCCTCCCAGTCCCACCTCTCTTCTATTTGATCTGAACCACGTAGTACAGGGGAATCAAAGCAGGAGAATGTAATATGTGGCAGAAATGATGTTTTTAAAAAGACATGCCTTGCTCTCATTGCCCCACATTCTCTCTCTGTCCCAGTTTCATGAGCAGGACTCAAAGTTTTGGATTTAGCCCCTCTGTCAAAGTTTTTGGCCAGATGAGCAGGTGCATTAAGGTGCTTTCCTGCACATTCTCCCCTAATTGCTCCAAGAGCTGTGGCCATCAAGCAGAAATCCAGCCAGTAAACTCTGCAGCTTGTGGACAACTTTTCTTGCCAACCATGCATTACGAAGGGCTAATTGTAAAAGTGGTGCACCTGCTGGCTCCCTTGGTGGCTGGAGCCAACAGGAAAAAAAAAAGTAATTTATTAATGATGGAGTCACAAATAGTAATGAAAACAATAGGAGCATCTGAAGGAAGCGCTGCCGGGGGCAGAGGTGCAGGTGCTCTGTGCCCTGAACAGGCTTGTCGGCATTTTTATAAAGCTACTTTACAGCCCTTATCAATTTCCTACTGCTTTCTGTGTACCCCCTGCCCCTTTGCAAATGTTTTGCCTGCACAACAGGCTCAGCACTTCTTGTTGTAGGTGATAAAATAGCTGTCACCCTGTGGAGGGAGGAAAGAGGCAGGGGAAAAAAAAATAAAAGAAAAAAGTTAGGTCCAAAGAAACAAAGCAGAGGAACACATTTCCCAGCAAACAAACGAGGGGCTGATGGAGCAGCAGAGTTGGCACTGGGAGAGGGATGATGGGAATTTAGCTGAGGAATGCTAAAGGATTTGGGTGACAAAGCTGGAGGGCAAGAGAGACTCATTCCTTAAAGAGGTGATGCTTTGTGTGCACCTGGGGTCTCTAAGGGGCACACTCCTCAGCCAGTTCTGCCTACAGCACTTTTGGATCTAATATGCCTCTGAAAATCTCAGCCACCACTCCAACAACTACACCACACTGGCAGTCTCAAGGCTATTTTTTTCCTTAAGTAGGCAGAGCAGTTACTGATGATTTGGGCAAGCTGCTTGTACCTGTGAGTACTGAACTAGTTACAGGATGTGGTCACCTTGCCTCTCAAAATGCTGTGGCTCTTGGAACACTGGCATAACACAACTGATGAACATAAATGGAGGTAAAATCTTTGAGAAAAGAGTATGATGATGAAAGGAATGAGGGATTTGTCTTTACAAACAAGCTGTGGGTCTGCTAGTAGAGCATCGAGAGATAAAAGAAACAATGGGAAGGATTCCACTGATTGATAAATAGAATGAGAGATTTGTCTTTACAAACAAACTTTATGTCATGTTTAAAGAGCTCCTACATGGACCTTTACCATGGCTTAGGTGGGAGCTGGAAACTTTTTAGGCTATGGGAACTTGTCTGAGTGTCTGAGCCCATAAACTGTTAGCTGAAGTCTGTGTGTATAAATATAAGAATTTTTAAAAATGTTGCAGGTGCAGCTGTGTCAGCAGAAAGGAGTCAGACTTAGAGGTCAGCCTGGGTCTGTACCAAACCTGTGTGTCCCAGGTCCTGCACTTCCTGCTGTGCCAGGGTTTATTAAGGCTGTGAGCACACTGAAGCCATCAAGAAGTAGCTGCAACCACCTTGCCAATGAACCTGGTGGGTCACCTCTTCCTACCATTTCACTGCCTGTCCTGCATTCAGGGGAGAAATCCTGTACCCCTTCTTCCCACCTCCCCAAATTCCAAACCCTCACAAATACCAGCAACTCATAAGAGTGATTAAAGAACATTTCTTTTTGCCTTAGGGATAAAGCTTCACCTTTTAAAATTTCCTTTTTCCTTAGGAACTAGGAATCTTTCCTGTGAAGGTAGCTGAAATTCATATAAATGAGCATGGATTCAGGAGTGTATTTTAATAACCATAGCTAATCCTGTGAAATCAGTGCTAACTGCTGCCTGGTGATACGAGGGGGCACCTGTGTGGTGTGGCAATGTTAACACAGCCAGCAGGGCCTGTACATGATCCATGAGGAAAGGTGAAGGCAAGGCTCGTATATCCCCACCACTGTGAATCTCTAATAACTTACAGTCACCATTTGCTGTCTGCAAAATTAACCTCTTGTCTCCCCCAGCCTGGGGATTGGGTGCACAGTGTAGGATTTTAACTTCTTCATTGAAAAATGTCCCTGCAATGCTGTCCATCAAAACTCCTGCTGCTTTCTGAAGAGTATTATTAATAAACTTCTCCATAGCAGAAACAGGACCCTTTTAGAGCTCAGACAAGGTATTTTCCCTGTTAACCAGCTGGGCTGTTTGGCTGTGGACAAATGCAGTGATGAATGATGGGTCAAGGATGGAGCAGGCTGATTTCTCTCCAAGCTTGACCTTGCCTCTGCTCTGACACCTGAAATGACAGATGCATTAAGAAGTTATTTATGCAGGGGAGCTGCAGAGCGTCACACCCTCTGCAAGGCAGCACCAACTTTAGAAGGATGTCAGGGTAGGGCTGCTGAGCCATCCCCTGTGTGTCTGCTGCTGCAAGCAGCTGCTGTGCAGGGAAGCAGCAATGCTGGGTGTCTGTCAGGGGTACCCTGTGAACTGCAGGGCAGAAACAAGAGCAGGGGCCATGTGTTTTCTCCCAGGCAAATAATTGCATATCTGCAAATCCCCCACCCTGGAACAGCATTAACTAACTATGAAAATGCACCTGAAGGTTTCTGTGTTGTTGAAGGCCCAATGTTCTGGATAAAATGCAGCACTGAGAATTAAACAACTTCTGCTGTTCAGCTGCTTCTGGCCTCAGTGCCCTTAAGGAGATTTTCTGTTCGGTGCCTTTGGGATTCTTTGTGACTCCTTGCACTGTGGCCAACTGCACTCTCCCTGTGGCTGAAATTAAGGGAATAATTTTGCTTTTTTCCTTCATATTGTGGGACACATGGGTGGAGGGGCAGTTGAACTGCATCCCATGAGCAGATACCTTTCCTTTTTGGGAAAACAATTATTGCTGAGAGTTGAAAGACCTCAGCCTAAATCTATAGAAAAATGCATGTATAACATGCAGAACCAACCCACTCTCTGCCTAACCTTTTGCCGCAAGTATGAAAGCTGTTTGTACTTTTAAAATTAGACTTTTATTTAGAAAAAAATAACCTTGTCTACACACAAAGCTGCTGAGCATGTGATATTTTCCTGACAGGAGCTATGGTATGGATTAATTTGTGGAGCAGAGTTCAGGAAAGGTGTCGTGTGCTGTGATTCTGCATCCTTCAGAGTACTGGTAGAACTTAGAGGAGGGAGAACCAGCAAACCCAGAGCTGCCCCTGTCAAACTTGGTAAATCTGTTGACCTCAAAAGAATTAACAGCAATTGATACCTGTTCTGAGTCCAGCCCTCCTTTCTTTTTCATATCCCCTCCTCCCCCAAACAAAACCCCTTTGAAACAACACCAACAGGACTTTTTGGATAGATGCTGAAGCCCATTTTGTGTCATTGATTGCAAGTGCAGTTGTTAATGTGAGATACAGGAAATCCCAGCCTAGGTTAGGAGGGCTGGACTGCACCTCTTCATGATGTAGCTGTGACTCCTTTTGCCTTCAAAGTGGTTTGGAGCAGGTTGCAAATGGCCAAAGTTCTCACCTGAATTACCCAGCTAGGAAAGCTGTCCCAGACTCTCCTCTCTCTCCTGGTCTAGTACAAGGGTGCTGAACAACAGAAAAGTTGCTCAGAACCAGCAACATCAGCATTTCTTGATTTAACACGAGGTGGTGAGGGCTCTCCTGCAGCTCAGCAAGGGAAAAGGAAGATGTTCTGTTCCTGTTTTGCTTCTGTTTAAAGGTTTGATCTTAACAGTTTGGGGGGTTTTGGGGAATGTAGGTGCACAGCAGACCTGGGCTGCAGCTCTCAGCAAAGGAGCCCGGGCAGGGGGAGGCTGCAGGCACCTTCTCCACAGTGGCCTGTTTAACACATTATGAGCAACCTCTCTTCCATCACGAGTCCTGGTTTAAAACTACCACCCTGGGGCATAAAAATCAACTCCTAACAACTTCCAGTGGGCCCACTATTCCATCAGTGTTCCCATCAAACGTTGGCTCCATGATTAATATTCACCTCTTTCTTCGTTAATCATCAGTCTTCCTTCACTTCTCTGCCCCTTCCCGCTGACAGGGGTGGGGTGTGCAGAGCAGCTGGTAGGGAAAACAGAGAGAGCTGAACTGCTGCACACAAGCTGCAGAGGGAAAAAGCCACCTCAGTGCACTGTGTCAGCTCAAAACCAGCCCTAAAGATGCATTTTTTTCCCCTAGTCTTAGAAGAAGGAGGTTAAATGTCCTTTCTGTGAGACCTTACTACAAGCCCTAAATACACTGAGCTGTTTTACCTCTAGTGTCATAGCACCCAGTAATTTAGAGCAGGAATGAAAGTCACACAGAACAAACTGTCAGAATTTGGCTCATCAAATTCAATCTGTACGTGACCCTAAAATAGAGTTTCACAATTAACACTTGCACTGTAAATTTAGAATTTAAAGTCCACTCCCAGTTTTGCCCCAGACTTCTTGAATGACATTGCACATGAGGCTGGATCTCTTCCTCACAGAACAGGGAGTAATTACTGTTTTTTTTTTTCCCCTTGTTCTGTCCCTCTGGGCCATTGGAATTGTCCATTCTGCAGAGAAAGGACTCCCTGACCATCATCCAAGGCACTGCATAAACATCTGAGCTCAGTAAGCACAGGACAGAGATTCTCTCATAAAATAGATGTTGCATATTAATCTGCTTTCTCAAAAGCATGATGGCACTTTCTCTGTTTGTTCTCCACTCTGGTAACTTCATCCAGAGTTCTGGAGGCTGCATTCCCCAAACTCAGGCTTCCCTTGATATGCTTTGGAGAGCACTTAGATTTGTTTGGTATAAAAGGTGAGTAAGCTGCCTTACCATTGTGATCATGGTAATATAAGCAATAAAGAAGAATAAAAAACCCAAATATGTGAGTTATAAAATCTGAGCTTGGTTTAGTCTCCTCAGACACATCAGTGATTCTGTACAAATCCACATTTAGGACAATGAATTTGGGCATTAAGTCAATAAAGTCAAAGTTTACAGGATGCTCCTTCTGGTAAGAGGAAGATTTTTGTGCTGTGCCTTTTTTCCCCAGTGATGTGTGTGAACAGCTCCTCAGAGCAGGTTTGTAGGGTGCACTACTGATGGCCACCACACATCTGCAAATCAAAGCAACTTCTCAGGGGAAAAGAGAAAAATCCACACTGATGGGTGTTGTTTCCTTGTAGACAAAGATATTGCCTCGAGTGCAGGCCTTGCACTTCTTTGCTTGCTTCCTGCTAACTTTTTAAAGAGAAATCTTTAAAATCTCTGAAGATATGAGTAATGAGAAATAAAAACTTGCAGAATATAAGTTGCAACTTTAGCAGCACAGGTAAAGAAATGATTGAGCATGGCAGGAATCTGGCATCATTTGTGAAAGTCTGATAGACAAGAAAGCAAGAAAGGTCACTAAAGAGGTGCCAAAATAGCCAAGTGTTGCAGCTCCTGCTGCAGCTTTTGCTGCTTCAGTCAGATTGAAACAAACTTTGCTGCAGAAATAATTGAAAAATGCAGATCCTAACAAATTTTGGATTTGAAACATTTTAAATGAGAATGATTTTTAAGTTGAAATAAAAATGTTTGTGTTTTTATCAGTCAGAATTGTGCTGGACATCCATTAATAATTTTCCCCCTGCTCTTCTAGGGGAGAATTCTGTAAAAGAGCAGAATTCACTACTGTAAGCACTTAAAAGCACTCTCTCTTCATGTTCTTAATATTTTTCCCTACTACTTATATAATATGGTACAGATATTACTTCATTTTCCTCCCTCCCTTTATTTTCCAATTTGTTGTTTCACCAATATCTTTTCAAAACTTCCCTTACATTTTGAAACCTCATTTGCCATTAAGAGAAATGGAGCATTAAAAAAACATTGAAAAATTTGGATATGATTCTATGTGAGGGGAAAAAAAAAAGCAATAGCCAGGATGCCGTTACAGCCTTCAATTCATGGCATCTGATGAAGTGAAAGATACAAACCACATTCAGCGTTCATAAAAAGGATTTATAATTCGTGGCAGATATTTTACATTATTAATTGAAGACATGGCACAGGGAGAATATTAAGTTTGGATGTTTTGCTTATGAAAATAGGGGAGTTGTGTATTTTAGAGCTTTTATTCTTCTTTGTTACAAATTCCAGTTGAAATGTCAGTATCAGAAGTTTTTTTCTGAACTAAAAGCCTTTGCTTTTTTATCAGCTTTGTGTCTCAATAGTTCCTTTCTGCAATCCAAGGCAATATATCTGATATCATAGAGAGACTGGGGTTTATTTACTGATTCAGGAGATGGAGTGCAAGGATGTTTCTGTTGTTGTAATAACATGCACAGACTGATTACACGCCAGCTCGGTGCCTAATTTATGTCCTCCTTTCTCCCTGAATTAGTGTGAACAACTGCAGCAGCCTGCTCAGAATGTGCCAGAGGCTCTGGGATGGAGCTACTCTCATTTCTTACACAAACTGGACCCGTGTCTTGGGAGCCTTTTCCAAAATTGCAAAGGGAGTGGAGGTTTCCTAACTCCAATGCTGACCAGCAAACATTTGTGTAAGAGATAAGCAGGGTTTATCCCATTGTTTAAGGAGGAGGGAAAAATCACCAGGAAAGTTAGACAATCCAGCATCAGCATCCTCATTACCAAGTGAGTGTGACTTTTCATTCCTTAAATGATTATTTTCTCTTCTTTACAGACCAACGTTTGGCAACTTCCTGGGCATGAGCTTCTGAATCTGGATCCAGCTTCCTTCAGGGAAGATGCTCTGTCCCAGATGTCACCAACACACTGTAGGATTCTGACAAATCCATTTTTCTTCCCCTCATGTTTGCCTCAGTTTCCCCCCTGGGAAAACCCTCAGGGCTCCATCTCTGCACAGTGATTAAGACACAAATCACAAAAGATTTGGAGGTGTTGATACACCCCCATTCGAGTGATAATACACCTTTTGTGCTAGAGGAACAGTGTAGTGATATTTTAAATGCTTAACCTCTTTGTCTTTCAGAGATATTTGCCATGTTTTTGCATCCAGAAAGCCCTTGGAACAGCAGCAGGAATGTAACTCCACTTACTTGCGTGAGGGGCCCAATAATACATAAAATAGCACATTATCTCTTTAATTATTACAATGGTAGATCACATTTAATATTATTTTTTGGATAGGAAATACAAGTGGGAGCCAGGAGGGAAATTTCCTTTGATTGCCCTCCTCCATCATGTGGGGATGGCTCGCTGAGCAGTGTGAGCAGGAAAGGTCTCCAAAGCACAGTTCGATGGCTCCCTCAATAAAGCAGCAGCTGCTAAAGCAGAGCAAACACTAGCCAGTGCTGGCTGTGCCCTGGGAAGAGCTGCCTCGGCTGGAGAGGGTGCTGAAACTGAGATACACAAGGGCAGTGTGTGCCTTTGAGACTGCCCTTGGGCGGGCCTGTTCACTCCTCCTTTCCTGGAGCAGGAGAAGGGGAACATCAGAACTCATCTGCTGCCATGGAAGGTGGCAGGGCTGCTCTGCTCACAGGGCTTGTGATCCCTGGCAGCCTGGGTGTTCCCAAGGATGTAAGGCACTGGTGCAGGGCTACTGGAAGGAAACCTGTTCAAGTGAATGCAGATGATAAGAGAATTAGTGATGATTTTGGTTGGGTGTTTATTTTTTAAGCACCAGGCTGTTCCCCGCTAGACTTCTTAGGGAGGAAAACAGAATTATCCTGTAAATACTTCCCCATCACCAAGAACTGTGAATACAGAAAACAACACATCAATGCTCATCAGCAAGGGCAAGACCTTTATGTCAATGTTCATTTGTGGAATCCTCCCTGGGGCTGTGAACATCCCCACTGTGCTCCTGCAGGAAGGGCTGCTGCCCGAGGTGGCTGGGCAGCTGGGCTGGGAAACCTGGATTAGTGTAAATAGAGCCAACCCGTTCCTTCCTCCTTGCCAATCACACGGTTTCAGAAATCCCAAATGCAATTTAAGCACCCTCACAGCAGAGGTGGCCTGGCTGACACCTGGTGCACTTCAGGCTGCTCCTTCCCTCCGAGCAGGAAGAGAGGTGTTCATCCAGATGTGCCTCACAGCTGTGCTCTCCGTGGAACAGGGGGGTTCTGCAGCCAAAGGGCAGCAATCCCAGCCAGGGTCAGCCCTGCAGCTGCAGGGCCTGAGCAGTTCGTGTCCCCACAGCACAGCAGGGACCTTGGTGCTGCTGCTCTCTGGAGCTGCCTCCCCAAGGGCTGACAGCCCCCAGCAATTCCCACTCAATCTGGAGCAAGCACAGCAGCTCAGAGCCACTGTGGCCAACTTGTGGTTCCCCCCATCCCTTTGTGGGCACCTCATGAGGTACCTATTTCATTTTCCTGCTAAGCTGCTTTAACCCAGGTTGATGGGGGATTGCATTTATCAGCATTAAATAAGAAGCAATGAGCTCTTGGCTGTGCCTTGAAGAGCTTTCCTTTCCTGGGTAGTAAATCTGCAGTAACTCTCCCTTACAGTTTTATTGAGGGTTATCAAGTGTTTATTCAAAAGGCATTTCCGTGCATTCAATGTTTTTCTAATTGGGCAGTGAGGGGTAATGTTCTCTCTGGACAGACCATAATTGCTGTGGTGAAATCTGCCCTGTTGAGTCAATAGACTGTCCATGCTGGGTGGGGAGAGGAAGGAGGACTGTACTGGTGAGTGGTTCCTGCTAACTGGAGTTTGAGCTGGGTCACTTACAGAACCAGCTGCCCCAGAACGCCTGGGACATGGTCTGTGCTGTCTCATAAAGCTCTGGGAGAAGAAAACCAGTATAGAAACCAACCTTCTCCTTTCAAAGATGCTTAACTGCATCTGCACCATGTGCAAGGAGCCACTTCAGTGCCCTTCCTTGTGGTGTGGCTGAATTTCAGCCCAGGTGTCCTCAAATAACAAGTGTTACACAGGTGCCTGTTGTTCAGGATGGCCCTGCTGGTTGCAAAGAGTGTTTAAAGTGATATTCATTGTCTGGACTCTAAACAGAAACTGTTAATTAACAGAGTGGTTTAGAACAAAGTCCCTTTCTAGGGATATCTGGAAAGCTGGAATGAATGCAGGGAAGAAGTGTGTGTAGAAGTTGGGGTGTCATTGGAGACTGAGCTTGGTTTATTTGAAGAAAAAAAGTTAATTTTGCCTTTGTTCTGCCTCTTTTCTTAGCTACTGGCTATTGGGGTGAAGAAATCAGAAATGAGGTGGCCAAATAAAGGTACTGAAAAGGAGTCACACAAACTTGTCATATAACAGCAGGTTATTTCTGACCTAGTAAATGCAGGCTCGCATTTGGATGAGACAGGACCTAAGTCTGTGCTGGGCTCTTGTGTCTCTACTGCCATCAAAGCCTTCCTCCTGCACAGGATGAGCTCCCACTCCCTCCTCAGAGGGAGGCAGAGGAGGAGGAGGGCTGGTTCAGCCAAGCTGATCCAATGTGCACCTGGACAGCTGGTACTTCTCGCAGTGCCTTTATTTTAAAGCCATCCATCATGCTCAGGGGATCACATCCAGGCCCTGAATTGCAGAACTGGCACCTTGGGAAGTGTTCAGCTGTGAAAACTGACTTGGCAGGACAGCCTTGCCATATGAAAAGAAATGCTTTGCCTTTCTTATTTTTAAAAGGCAAGGTAAATGGAAGAGGCTGGATGCACTCACTGGCACTTTCAGGGGATGTATTTCTCCCCTGTGCCCTGCTGTTGGGTGGATTTGGGGAGTCTGGCCCAGGTGAATGGGTTTGGTACAGATGGGGGTGGGCTGAGTGTTGCATCTGCAAACTCTCAGGTCTTTGGATTTGCCCAGAGTGCTGTGCTGAGCTGCAGTTTCCAGGGATGTGTGTGACTCCTCAGCAGGACAGAGCACTGAGAAGAGGTGCAGGCTCTTGGGCAGAGCTGCAAACCTCAGGGTCGAGGTTTTGCTAATGAGGGGATGCTACAGTGCTTCTAGAGGACAGGTTTGTGTGGATGTGACACACAATGGGTCTCACCCCTAAGTCTTTAACACTGTGATTTGAGATCAGCACTGCTGTTCTGCTGAGTTCATCTTTTTGAGGTACAAGCTGACCTCAGCCTGATGATCTGCAAGTGAAATGAAGTTATACCAAGTTGAGGAAATTTCCTTGGTTTTATTCCTGGTAACTTTAGGTTTTACTGGTTTAGTAACTGGCAGGAGGAGTGGATTGCACAGATACAATGGAAGGCTTAATTAGTGTGCAAAGTGCTTAGAGATCTTCAAGGAAAGGTGAAATAGATGCAGAAAGTTATCTTCCCCCCTCCTCAGAGGCTGCATTTCAGTAATGGATGAAGTGACCCCTAAAATATAATATTAATTCTGCAAAGCACTTGGGAGTTCTTCTGAATCAAAGGTGCTATGCAAATATATTCTCACTTTCCTTTACCAGTCCCTTTGAGCCAGCCAGTCCACCATTAGTGGTGATTCTCATTTAATCAGAATTCAGCCTTCAAATTTTCTGCAAGTCCATAGATAAATAAAGCAGCAGCCGTAGTTGATCATTTATTTATAAATCTATTTATAATCTATGTTTTGCATATTAATCAAAACCACTCCATGTGGCAATTCCTGATTAAGAACCATTTTTTTGTCTCGTCTCTCTTGCCCCTAGATAATATCCAAAGAATTAGATTAGAAATAGTTTTTATAAATAAATTATGATAAACTCCTGCTTTATTTATATACTGAGACACTCTCCTCATACGTCCACCTCCCTGCCATGTAGTAAGATACAGAAGTTGTGGCAGTGGTCATTTAAATGGGAAATGCTTGATTTTTAGGAGGAAAAAGGATGTTTTCTGACTCATATGAGACACTGCCTGATACAAGGCAGCATGGCCAGGAATTGAAGGAGTTCAAGGTATTTCTTGAGCACACAAAAACTCCAGGGTGGAAGGTGTATAAAAAGAGAACATCTTGTAAAGTTTGGGAGAGTGTGACCTGCAGGGCAGCTGGGAGACAGGAGAAGAAGCTTTAGAAACAAGGGATGGGGGAAAAGCAGCAGCAAAGGATTAAACACAGATTGTTTCTGTTCAGGTAGCTCAGGTGCTGCTGAGGGGAAGCCCTGGCCCTGGGCAGCAGGAAATTTCCGTGTGGCAGGAAATGCCAATGGCTCAGAGGGCCCCAGCCCGGCAGGGAGGAGCTGTGCCCTTGGGAGCTGCTGTCCCCGAGCTCCTGTGACTCCTGACCAGTGTGACAGGGCCCTGGGGCTGCACTTGGCACCCCCTCAGTGTGTGTGGGATCCCAGGCTGGGAAGGAGCTCAAAGCCCACGGAGCCCAAAGTTCCCCCAGCGCCGCCGTTCCCCACTAACCCCTCTGGAGGAGAGCCCTGTCCCCTCGGCCCCCTCGGGCTCCTGCCCTCCCTGGCTTCCCCAAAGCAGCCTGCAAACAAACAAAGTCCATTGCACCTGGATTTTGCCAGCGTGCCCAGCTCCACAGTCCCAGTGCTGTGGCCATTTTGCTGGGATGTGGCTGTTGGCACAGCTACCCCGAGGTTCAGCTGCACAGCGCCAGGCCAGGCTGGACGTGGCTGGGAAACTGGTGCAGCTGGTGTAGGGCTTGGATGGGAGAGTTTGGGAGGCTGCCCTGCCCCTTCAGCAGCAGGCACCCATTGGGATCAGTGTCCAGCCACACCGTTTGGGCTTAGGTAAATGAAGCCTTGATAAAGTTAGTTGTCAGCAAAATCATCATCATCATCATCTGTTCCCCTGCTCCCAGCAGCTCCTGGGTATAGTGAGTGAAAGTATTTGAGACAGCAAGCTAGAGGAGATTATTGTGGGCTATGATTAAACACTGACATTATCACATATGCTGCAACTTTGAATTGGCCCTGGTGGGACCACTCGAATGTTTAAATATTTTTAAATTTAATTTAAGGTTTTGGTTATGTGCATACTACCTGTTTTGTAAGCATTTTAAAGTTTGGAATATAAATGTGGCATTGCAACCAACTGGCAAGAATTGAGAGAAATAATCAGAGAGTGGTGAGTCCTGGAGTCGTGTGTGCTTGTGGTTCAAATCATGTTTCTAGCCTTAAGGGCTGAACGGAAAAGGTTTAAAATAAAATGTAAATACATTCTGAGGACAGGAAGAAAAAGAAACAAAGGAAAACAATCCCCAAATTTCTTAGGTCATGATGAAGGAGATCAGGAATTAGGGTATGACAAGGGCTGGGAGACTTGGCTCCACCTCCCATTCCTGCCACAGGCTTTCTCTGTGACTTTGAATGAGAGTTTTCTTTGTCTCTGGGAAGTGGCAATAATAACAACTTCCTGTGTTGTGGCAACACAGGAAAACTAAACTGCAGTGACAACCATTATCACTTAAGAGAAAGTTTTGGATACAACCAGAGGACTCTGAAGGCCTCTGGAGATCTTTTCAATCAGCAGTGAAATGCAGCAGCTTCTGGGGTGGGACCTGGCATGCTCCAGAATTAGAGCTGTGACATTATAGAGCAAATGTTTCCTGGAGTTTCTGGGGAGTTTGTGTTACTGCAACTTGCCTGTAGACAAAAAGGTGTGGATTTCCATGTGAATGCTTGAAGAAACTGAAGCTATAAACAGAGAGGCTGGAGTTGAGGGGTTTATTTCTGTTGTGTTGCTCAGTTTTGTGCAGGTACCCGTTCAATAAATCCTACTGAGGGCCATTCTTCAGCCAATCTCCAATTCATACAGCAAAATAGAGCACTAGAATAACACTGAGGGGCAGGTTTAGCCTAAGAATGGTGTTGGGAATTATTTGTTCAGCCATTGCTGGACTTTAATTTCAAAAAGGGCTGATTTAGAAGAGAAGTGAGAGATTTGGGCTTTCCTCTCATTAGTGCTCTGTCCCTCTCCGTCCCTCTGGCTCCTGGCTTGCAGCCTCCAAAGTGCAGCTCAGCCCTTGGATACCTGATGTTGTGTAGGGCACAGGGACAGGGCCAAGGCTGCATGCCCTGCTGTGCTTTATCTTGCTTAATGAATACTGTTCCTTCAATAACTTTATTGCCCTCTGTGTTCCAGGTTCCTTAATTGCTTTCTGCTTGGCAGACAGGATCCTTTTATTTTTATATTTTTGTTCAGTATTACCAGATTCCCCAAGCATCACTCTCCGTAAGGAGAATATCACAGTACTTGAACCACAAACAAACCATAGGGGAAGGAAGACAAGAGGGACAAATTTAAAGTTAGCTCTTCTTTTCCCATCAAAAAGAGAGAGAAAAATAATAGAACTGGAGGCTCCACTAACTTTTCTGTCACCTTTAAAAGAAGGACATGAAGCATCTCCACATGTGCCAGCTGTGCACACAAAGCTGTGGGCAGAGACAAAAGACCAAACCTGGAGGCTGAATTAAGACTTGGTGCACAATTAAACTGCTTGATGTAATTATGGCCCTTGGCAATAAGATTTCTTCTGTATAATCCTCTCTCTGTAAAGACTGTCCCTCACTCTGCCTGTGCTGTTATAAATGATTTGATAAACTCAGTTCTCTTGTATGTTCTAATTTCTTTCATATTTGCAGCTGCATGTTCACTCAGTGGCTCTAATCCCAGTATCCAAAACCTGTGCTTTTCTCTTTCCTTTGCAGTAACATTAAGACAAAGTGAATCTTGGTATTTGTTGAACTTTTTTTCTCCCTTCACTTCCACAGAAAAAGGAACCTTTTTCACCCTTCTTAGCTGCTAAGGCAAGGTTGAAAGCAATTCACTGTACCTCAATAAGGTCAAAATGCAAAGGCAAATTCAAGCTGAGAAACACAAGTTAGTTTGATCTTTGATTTGTAGACTTTGCCTGCCATGACCTGTGTATATTTGCAAATTCATACTGCCTTTCTCTACCTCTTCTATTGACTAGTCCAAAATGCCTTTTGTATTCTCTCTCTGAAATATAATAAAAACCAACTTAATACTGGCTATTCAGAAGTTGGTGCTAGATAAGTGTCAGGGTTTAGAGGATTTACTCCAAAGGGTTTCTCTCTACAAGCATGGTAGAAAAACCCAGGACTGGAACCTCTAAACCCTGTTTGAGATGATTCTGAGTTTTTCCCAGCTGAAGACCTTTCTCCTTGTGGCAAACATCACTGGATACAGCCAGGGACACTGAACTGAAGTGAGGTCTGTGGGCAGAAGGTGAAGATCTCCGAGATTAAACCCATTTCAATACTTTCATCATGCAAATTAACAGCCCTGGTGCTGGGGCTCCACCTCTCCTAGGGTGTTATCCATTGACCTGCCTGCCTTGCTGAAGTGTCTTTTCTATTGTTCAGTTCTGTGGAGGAGGAAGAGAGGTTTGGGGTTGGCATGTGGGAGTTAATCTAAAATCTGGTTAGGTACTTTCTCTACTTCTTCATTGTTTTAAGCAGTGCAAAAAATAAAAATAAAAAAAGCCAAACAAGAAAAACCCAAACCAAACCCAAGCAGTTGCCTCAGAAATATCATCTGAAGGCACTGCAGAGCAGAGGGACCATGAAAAGTGGGAAACAGAAGGAAAGAGAGCAAAATGTGCCCTTGTGTAAGCACACAGTGATTTCACTGAGGAATGTGCCATAAAATTGGGATGCTGTGGTGGCAGGGGACTTGCCTCTGAGGTGATGATGATTTATTGCTGTGCTTCATTTGATAATTGGCAAAGGGAGAAAACCAGGTGCAGGACCAGGGAGGGAGGAAAATTCCTGTCCATCAGGACACCTCTGACCTTCACAAGGAAACAGAGGAAGGCCCATCCTGTGCTGCCTTCTGCAGAAGTCCTGTGCTGGCTTCGAGCAGCTCTCCAGAGGCTGTGGATGCACATGGAGAGGCAGCCTGCCCTCACCAGGGTTCCTGATCACCCTCCTGTGTCCTGGAGTGACCTGGACTGATGGAGAGGCTTTCCTGGACTCGGGGTCCTCTGCTGTGTCCCTGTAGGAACAAAATGCTGGAGATAGCTCAATTCCTTTTAAAAAATTACACTGCCAGGGAAATTCCTCCAAATGCTACTTTTTAGGGTAAAGGGATAACTGGAAGTTTGGTGCCTGATACCATGACTTCAGGGAATAGATGAGGTGACCCAAGGAGTGAATATCTCAGGGATTTTTGCAGAAGTGTTTGCTGCTTCTGACATTTCATAACCAGTCAGGACTTCCCAGAGCTGTCAATGAGTCCTCTTCAGGGAGAAGGAACACACCTCATTTCTGACCTACCCCTGCCACGACAGAGAGCTGAGCAAATGCAAGGCAACAAGACATGATTTGGAGGAAAACCCTGATAATTTAAATGTTTCCTCATTGCTTTAAAAATCTGTGTGTTTCTGATGGGAACACAACAAGGGAGGACCTGTTCTGCCTTGGACAAAGCCATCCTGGGCTGAGCTCAGGGCCCTGGGGCTGTGCCTCTCTCTGAGGCTGAGAAGGTGCTGGGAAAGGCTGCAGAAGGCCCAGGGACCTGGGGTTTTGCATCAGTTTTGGGAGACTGTTCCTGGCCACAGCCAGAGGGAAACTCAACTGAAAGCTGTTAGAGGTGTGAGGGGATTTAAGCTACAACTGGAGATTCTTGCAGTGAAAACCAAAAGCAATCCAAGAAACTGCCTGCTGCCAACAGCTCCTGATTACTTCAGCTAATTTCAGGGCCTGGAAACATCGTTGACAATGTGATTTCTGAAACATGGGAAGTGTTGCTTGTTCCTGCAATCTGTACCATATCTGTGTCAGGAGTTTCACTGCTGTCACTTGTAGCAACCTTCGCTGCTTTATCATCATCTCCCTGAACTAATTGCCTTAAACTGATGAAAGTGGATTTTTAAAAGTAAAATGCTCTCAGTTATTTGCTTTTCAGGTTGTTTATGAAGTTGTTTTAGCACGCTCTGTTGAGCTGTACACTTACCTCCATCTGAGAGGGGAACAGAGCTGGACTAAGGAATTTGGGAGCCTGGCCACAACTGTGGGAAGGATTAAACAGGCAGCAAAATGTGTGGCCCACGTTGGCTCTGCCTGGCTCTGTTACACACAGATCTGCTGTCTTTGCATCTCCCTTCCATCTGCTCCCTGTGACCTGATGAGACCCATGTCCCATCTTTGCTCTGTTCCTGCTGGCTGGATGTGGTACCCCTTGGTGATCCTCTTTCCCTTAGATATATTTTTTTATATATATATATAAATATAAAATGTGTATATAAAAATATATAGAAATAAATATTATATATTATATATACCTAGGTAAATTGGAGGGTTTTACCCCCTGCTTGGAAATAATGTTAGTCTATACCTATGCTTGTCTTTCACATCACACATGGCTGTCAAATAATAATGTCAAAGCAGCTTTGTTCTCAAGGTAAAATTGGTAAAATAGGCTCTGGTTTTTCTTTAATCTGTGCTGCCTTTCTGGGACTAGTGAGTGTTGTATTTTGTAAGCTCTGATGCAGGACTGAGAACTTGGAGGATGTATTGCTAACTTCCTGAATTTTAAAGTATTTAACGAGATGAGTTGCAGTTTGGGGCGTTTGGGTGGGGAGGGAAGGGTGGCATCGAATTTCAGGGGTGAAAAATGTGGCAATTTTGGTAAGAGGCTTAGCAGAGTTTTCCATGAGTTTCTGGGATTTGCTCCTCACTGGGACAATCCTCAGGATGAACTGAGTCCCTGCAGGAGGTGCTGGAGCACCTGGAACTCTTTGCTGCAGAACTCAGGTGTTTGGGTTTCTTATGTCTCACCTTCTGAGAAAAAGTTATGGGATATAAAGTGAGGAAGCTGGTGCCCCCACAATCAAGTTTGTTTCAGAGATATATTTCTTGATAAAATGACTCATAAGGCTCAGCATTCTTTGCTTTCACTTTACTTAGAATACTAGAAAAAAATCCTTTCTTCCTCCTCAGGCAGCTGAAATTACTGTTTTATTGACCACTTTAGAAGTATTTTGATTTAATACTGAGATATTTGTAATTTATGAAAGAGGGCACTAAAACATAGGCCTAGTATGATTATTACTATATTAGCTGAGCAGTGATGGTAGAACTTAAAGCAAAAACCAGTTTAACTCAGGTAAGATCTTTTTCTAAGCAGTCACCAATAAATTCTGGTGTTTGCCAGAAGTTACCCAGCATTCAGGACTGCTCACTTAACAGTGCTCACATCATCTCTGTCTGTATTTTTGGACACAGGCAATAATTTCCTGCTCTCTCCTCCTTTCTCCCATGTTTTCAGAACAGTCTCTCAGTCTCTCCTGCCCTTTTTCACATCAGACACCTGAGATATTCACCCTCTCAGACAGTGCTTTAAAGGCCACCCCTGGTACCCAAACAAATTTTACATGTGCAGAGCAGACCTCTCAGTTGTGCTACCAAAGGAATCTGCTGGCCAGCTTTTGTCTTCTTCTTTTTGTTTGTGTGTGTTAATGGATCACTCAGAAAATAAGTGGCACTTTTAGTGTCCATTAACTCTCATTTAACTAATGATAAATTGCACTTGAGCACCTATGGATGCTTGCAGAGACGTGTTAATGCCAGAAGAATACATTAGAAGTGGGGCTATTGCTTTCAGAGCAAAATGAATTCATGATAAGGGAAACTCTGAAATAAAGGCTGACCAAAAAATACTTGGTAGCATGTTAAGTATCCATTAATGCAACCAAATTACACTCAAAGTTTAACAAATACAAATGAAATCCCCACGAAGGAGGGTGTCAGAAGGGAGTTTTGAACAGCACAGTGTTTATAGTATAAAATGTGGAAATTCATCCTCTACCTATGACCTTCAGTGTGTATAGGGGGAAGAAATTAATATAACACTTCCCTGATAACAGGCTTTTATAAATATTATAAATCACACGAGAAGTTTCCTTTGAATTTCAGGATTTCCCTTTCTCCTTTAAGAGAAAAAGGCTTATTCTTGTTTCTTTTTTTTTAATTTTATTTTTTTGTTTTTGGTTTCAAACAGTGCAATTGCAAAGAACCTGAGCAGAACAGGGCTCTGAAGGGACCTGCTGGCTTTGGGAGCCCCCGTCCCCTGATGTCACCACTGCCTCTGGGGCCTCACCCAACGTGGCTGCTGCTCTTTGCTGGTGTCACTGCACTTTGGCTTTGGTGGCCACAGGACAAGGGGCTCATCTTGCCAGCTCTTCTCCTCAGGAGCACAGCCCTTGCTGCTGCTGAATCTTCTGCTGTCCTTTTTCTTGTCCCCATAAGCCCAGTCTGCCTCTTACCTCAGTAAAATGTCCCCAAAAACCCCAGTATGGCAAAACACACCAAACAGTGTTAAGAAATCTTTGCAGATATGGTAACTCCTGCTGCCTGCAGCAGGCAGATGACTCTTTTATTCTTGTTTCTATATTGCTATTGGGTCCAGCTGAGACTTCATCTGTAAATGAAGGAGCATCCCTGACCTGCAGGGCTTGCAGAAGATGAGAAACTGGTGAAACAGATGTTTTAAGAAATGGAGAACTTGTTCAGTGGCACAGGGTGAAATCAGAGCTCTCCTCATCTCCTAAAGACCCCAATGCATGGAGGCAAACCCATCCTGTGACTCTGTACCACATCTTTATTTTATCAGACCTTCTGCTGACCCTGAACAGCTTCTGTTCTTTGAGGGCCCTTTTTTTTCCCCTTTTTCTATTGTTGCTCATATTTCCCCCTCCCATTAATTACACAGATGTACTGGGGACCATGTGCTTTGCCACATCACAAAGGAAGCCACAGGCCTTCAGAAGAGAGGAGAGCCAGATGTACTTGCCTGGCAGAACACCAGGCGAGGTCACGGCTCCGGCTGCCAGGCTGGGCTGGCTGCCTCTGCCAGGCAGGGTGGGCACATCACCTGCTCCCAGAAACAGCCCACAGGAGAAATAACATCAGTGCAAACTCACAGCAGCCTTTGGGGATTGAGTTTGTTCGGGTTTGGGTGTTTTTTTCTTTTTCTTTTTTGTACATGACACAACTGCCACGACTCTTTAATGTCAGAGCTGCCTGTCCATACTCAGGCTGGACAGTGTCTTATTTCCTGACAAGTCCTTTGCCTCTTTCAAGTCCAGGAGACTTCCAGGATTGCGTCTGCTTAGAAGAAGGAGTGTGATTTGCATATGGCTCTCATTGTTCCTGTGTATGTATTTCTTTTTTTGAAAGTCATTAAAGACAAAGGGTTTGAAGTGGTGTTTTACTTCAAGTAGCAGCTCTGGAACAGGTTGTACTTTGTTTCCTGCAGCAAGCTTAAGCTAAATGTCTCTCAACAGTCTGCCAGAGGTGCTTTTTCTGTTGAACTTGTAGAAATGGCAGACAGAAATTCAGACTGGTTTCATCTTTGGGACTATGCTTCTTTATGTCTTTATCTTATTTATCTTTTCCTCCTTTGGAAAGATGATTTAAAATTTGCTTTGAGGGAAACAGTTCCCATTGACTTCTCTCAGCATGGAGAACACCATGTTAATATGTATTTCTTAGACTGTGTCTCCAAACCACTCCAATCCACCTACATGGAAGGGCAGGGCAAGGGAAGAAATCTACTGCAGTACTTCTATTTCAGCCCCTCAACAGAAATTCAAAGGGGACATCCAGCAATTACAGACATCCAGCTGTCATCTCTGAATCCTGTTCCTAATGCTTTTATCTATTTTCTTGCATGGAGTTGGGCTTTGTGGCTGGGACACACATGACATTGCTTGGCTGTAGCTTAGTGCTGGCCTTGGCCCTGGCTCAGGACCCAGCTCGTGCAGCCTTAGCTGGGCAGAGCTGTGTTTAAATGTCACTGATGGATGCTGAGTGTGTAGGAAACCTTTGATAAGGAACTAAGGGTTCCAAGACACTCCAGGCATCCTCAAAAAATTGTATTGCTGCTCCTCTCAAACCTGGCAACTTAGTCTTTAATTGTCCTTGTCTGAGGTTTCCATTAAACAGATTATAATTCTAAATCCTCCACTCTAAAAGTAATTGCTGAAGGCAAAATAAGCTGTTGATGGCAAATCCATCTGCCAATCTATCTGATCCATGCAAATACACTATATCAATTTCAATTATTTGATAGATTCATCCCATCTGAAACAAGTTGCAACTGAGGTAGCATTTCACCATTCAGAAAAGTGAGGAGCAAAATAGATGAATTATTATAAAATAGTTTATAAATCTTCCATAATTTTCAGGTAAATGAAAAATTTGCCCTTGGGGGTTAGGTTTGTTTCTTGCCTGTTCTTGGAAAATTTTGCTGGTGTCTTTGGCTACTGGGCATAGAATAAATGAAGATCAATTCCCTATCACCCCTCACAGCCATGTAATCTGTGATCTACAGTTTCCCTCCCTTAAAAGAAAAAGGCAGGAGAGAGAAT
Source organism: Notiomystis cincta (assembly GCA_013398075.1). NCBI lineage: Eukaryota > Metazoa > Chordata > Aves > Passeriformes > Notiomystidae > Notiomystis > Notiomystis cincta. The sequence goes on along the minus strand of VZRX01011519.1, from coordinate 317,816 downwards.
CCTCTGCAAGACACAGATAGAGAAAATTATTTCCTTTTCTTGCTGAAAACGGTGCCTGTGGGAATTCTGTGGCTGTTGCTACATCCTGGTGTAATTTCTCTTGAGCCCTTCTCCATGATGAGCCCTTCTCCCTTTCATTCAGAGGCTGTAACTTTGTGCAGCCCTAAAGAACAAACCCCAGGTGTGAGCCTTGCAGAATTCTGCCACCCCTCCTGGAGCTGTGCTGCTGGCTGGAGGCAGGGCAGGCTCTGGGAGCACAGGGCAGCCAGGACAGGCTTCTGGGGTCGTGCTTAAAGCAAAGAGTCCAGGCTGGACAGCATCACACCCCCTGCCAGTGCTGTGGCCAAGCAGCCAAACGAGTGGCAGCTGGTGCTGCTGTTCCAAAGCACTCACAGGCACCCACCCCCCTGCCCTTGTCCCCTCCTGCCCATGCCCTCATCTGGGTCAGGTGTGGACCCTGCTCCTGGGGGCTGCTCTGCTCTTTCCCTGCAGATTGAGAGAACGAGCAGCAGCTGAAGGCAGTTTGCAAAGCACCTATTTCCTCCCCAGCCCCTCCCCTGCCTCCCAGGGATTGCTGAGGTGTCTTCTCAGGAGCTTTGTTCTGGGGTAAGTAACAGTTCTATAGCTCATAAAGAGTTGTTCAGGGTTGGACATCAAGGATGTTGTGACTGCTTGGGTTGTGCTGCTCTGCCCAGCCCAGGGGTGAGCCCTGGTGCCAGTCTGGGCTGGGATTCCTGGTTGTGTTTCAGGTCTTTGTATCAGAAATAGTGTGCCAGGGCAGTGGCTGTCCTCCTGTGCTGGGCACTGGGGAGGCCACACCTCAGGTGCTGGTGCTGGGTTCAGTTTTGGAGTGACAAGAAAGGTATTGAAATGGTGAAGCATGTCCAGATATGGACAGGGGAGCTGGAGAGGGTCTGGAGCACAAATCTGAAATCTGGGGGGGGCCCAGCCTGGAGGAAAGGAGAATTGAGGGGACCCTCTTGCTCTCTGCAACTCCCTGACAGAGGGAAGGGTCAGGCTCTTATTGCAGGTAACAGCCTCAAGTTGTACCAGGGGAGGTTTAGATTGGATATTAGGGAAAATTTCTTCACTGGAAGGGAGGCTGGGCATTGGCACAGGCTGCCCTGGGCAGTGGTGGAGTCACCATCTCTGGGGGGATTCAAAAGATGGATGTGGTGGCCTTGGGCAGCAGCTGGGTGCCCTCAGGGCTCTCTCCCAGCCTGCACAGAGCTCTGGGGCTGCTGGTGCAGCAGAACAGACCCGAAGGGCTGTGCCAGTGCTGTTTCACTGGGGCTAAACAGAGGGGAAGCCAAGTGAGAATACACATTCCCCTGGATTTTTTTCCTCCTTTTTCCTGTGCATCTGCAGCCGGTAGGAGCTGTATTGCAGTTCTGCCTTGATCAAAGGGGGACATACAGCCTTGGACCTGGCTACAGGAGATGATTGTGAAATCTTTTTTCAGCTATTTCTGCTTTAAATGCTCCTGGATGGTTTTCACTTGTTTGTTGGTATAATTTGTCTGCCAAAGAGGCAGTTCATGAACTTGCTCAGCCTCTCCCATGGTAGGAGAAGAGGCTGGGGTTGTCACTCCCTTGGGGTCTCCCTAGAGAGTTTTGGCATGTAACAGATTTAATTACTTAGTTAAGAGAGTTTCTTAAGTTCACCATTGCAAGCTAGGAACTGTAAATGATAAAGAAAGTGAAACAAGGGGTGTGAGGGAATGAATAAAGAGGAATGAAACTGTGATCTCTCCCAGATGTTAAAAAAAAATGTTGTGCAGCTGAACAAAGGTGCTGTCTGTCCAATATCATTTTTATTCCAAACCTTCAATATTGCAGCTGACGGCAGAAAATGTGCAGTAAAACATGGGGAGGCCACTGGGTAATATCCACTGTAAAGTGTTAATTGCCTATTGAGGCTGTAAACTATGTCAATATGCCTGGATCTGAGTTATTGACAGACTCCCATTTATTCCAGCCTCACAAGCTGGGCTCTTTAGAACTGGGCTCTAATCAGTCATGCTTTACTGAACCCACCAAGAAGCACCAGTCAATAAATGTGCTTGCTGTCTTAACCCTTTGAAGTTTGTAAAATTACAAGTGGGATTGATAACATTGATTTGGGGAGAACTCTTGACAGTGGAAGCCCTTTGGAAGTGAGAGCTGCCTGCAGTAAATGACACCTCCTTTAGCCTGCTGGTGGCTCTGGGTTTGTGGGGCTGAGAAACCTTGGGTTTCTGTCAGCCCAGGGCTGGAGGGAGGAGTGATGGCTCAGTGAGAAGTGCTTGCAGTGGTGGAGCAGAGGGGCAGCTAGAGCTGGCTGTAGTGCATTTATCACTGTTAAAAATTCTGCCACGTGTGGCTCATCCCTTCTGATCCCATAGCTGGCAAACAGTACAGGACCAAAGCTATCAGCACCCTGTAGGGTTATTTGCAAGAAACAGGGGGTTGTTTCTCCTTATCCACCTACCAAAACCCCTCAAACCTGCCTCTCTGGTGCTGCTGGGAGTGTGTATTTGAACATTCTTGTCTTCAATGAGTGCTGATGTGCAGCAGCTGTGCTGGCATTGGGGTGGGAACAAAGCAGCAAACAAAATGTCAGATCCCCTCTCCCAGGGCTGTGGGGAGAAATGTCTTTGCCTGGAACGTGCAGGCTTGGGAAGTTTCTGGAATAAGGGCTGGCCTGGAGAGTGCTTTGAGATGAAAGACCTGTTGATGTGTGCATAGAAGTTTTTTGGTGGGCTTGTTGGAATTCACCTTACTGTGGGAGCTAATGCAGTTCTATTGACTTACGTGTGGGTTCTTTTGTTTTTAAACAAAACTACTAAAGCCTGGGGATACTTGCTTTTTATTTTTCAAGGAAAATCCAAACAAATACAGATGAAAATTGTCTGTGAAATCTGGAAGAGAAGCAAAGCAAAGGTGCTGCTGCTGCCTTACATAATTTGTAACAATAAAGGTTTTGGAAACTTTACAAAGAATTAGAAATGGATCTGAAAACCCCTCCCTGATGTATTTGCTCACAAATATACTTATTTGTTTTGTAAATTAATTCTAGTTAAGAATATTTCTTCCTCAGTCTTTTTCTAACTATAAGTGATATTTGTCCTTTCTGATTTGCCCTGCGCTTCTTTTTTTTTTCCAAACTGAGGAGGTTTTGTACTAAAGTATGGCATCAGGATCTTCTGGCTCACCACTACCTGGAAAAAGGTGTTTTTTAAAATAAATTTTTAACTTCTAGTTCCTGGTGTAGCTAAAAAGAACATTACCTATCCAGGCCTTGTTAGATGTGGAGATTATGATGACCAGCTAATGTGTTTTTTAAATACTAGCAGTCTGCCTGTTCCTGGTGCTAAGTGCTATTTTAATAATACTAATTAATTTGTACTTGCTAAATTAAGTGCATCTAGGTTTCAAGCAGGGAGGTTAGACTCAGGTTAAGTATTTATTCTGCTCTTTTCCATGTAATAGTGCAAATCTTCTGCCTGTCAGCCTGAAGCTGAACATCTTGCCATTTATTAATGGATATATGCAACTAAAATCCATACCTTGAGGCTGAAAATGTACACTTGCTGGGTTAGCCTGGTGTCTGTTCTGTAAATTATAGGGACTGGTTATTCCTTGCAGCACCAGCAGCTTTATATGCTACAGAGTCTGTGGTAAATAGGTGCATTTGCAGATGCTGATATTATTCATAAGGTCTCAAAGAACTTATCATTTCAAGCAAATCAGAACTGGGTATGGTTTACTGTTTGTCTGAAATGAGCAGCTGTTTTCAATACATCCATTGCTGTTGCAGTGTGCAGACTAATACTTAAAATAAGTATTCCCAAGCTGCAAGGAAATAAGAAATTTGTTTCATTTTTCAGTTCTTTTCAGCTGTTTTTTCTCGCTTTTTCTTTTTGTGCCTTTTCAAAAAGCCTGTACAGATTCTTACATAAGTTAAACTTTCCCAGCCTGGATGAAAATTGGGTGGATTTTGGAGAAGTTTGGCTGCATAACTCAGTTCATATCCAGCTACTCAGACTCGAGACTGGCAGTGCCCCAGTGCCTGGGTTTAGGATGAAGCAGGTCAGTGCCATGCAGCAGCATCTGCTGCTAAAATCACTAATTGTTCTCTGTGGAAAACTGCTTTGCTTTTGCCTGCCCCTGTTGCAATAAGCAGGTACTTTTTTGGAAACAGGTACAGGCTCCTCTCAGGAGGTTGTAGAGCACAGCAGTGCTGCTTGACGGAAAAACCACTGACCTAAGACTTGCATTTCTGTGTTGCTTTGAGGTATCTTGTTTACATGAAGGGTGGGAGAAATCATGCTTGGTTTCTGGATCCTGCTTGTATTGCAGCTCAAAATGCTGTGGCTGCCAAAGGATGCAGGTTGAACTCAGCTAAATGAGAAGCTTTGCATGTAATGACAGCAAAACACAGAATTTCAGGCTTGGAGCAGCCAGCTGCAGGTCCAAATACCCCTAGGCAATGCCATGGACCAGTGCCATGGATCACTGGTGTCCACTTGTGATTGCTCTTCTGGACAGGGGTGCACGGGTTGTGTGTTCATCACTCAAAGCTGTCTGTGGCACTGGAGCACAGGGTGTTTGGTTAAATAGCTGCAGCCCATTGCACTCTTCTCTCCTGCCAAAACAAAGCACCAATAAAAGTATCCACACTTCTGGGGTGGGGGGAAAAAACCCGAGGGTGTTTACAGGAAAAGAAATTCTGGAAGTTGCAGCAGTAGGGTAAACAGGATATACACTGCTTTTTGCCCCCCATCCTATTTGAGGGAGGGGAATCCAGCCACGGAGTAAGACTCTGTTTTCCATAGGCTTTTTCCACGCTGTATTGCTGTGTGATGTGACCACTAGAGAGCAGGCTTAACCTAGTAACAAGAGCTAATTAGTTCTTGGCCTCTTCATTTGCGGCTCTTCCCCAACCCCCTTCCACCTTTCTGTCTCGGCAGAGGCGACTTCCATGGTTCCTGGCTTTGCCTCCAACACTGTGCAATCTTAGGGCTAATTAAAACGCCACAGACGGCCTGAACCCCACATTAAAATTTGATGAGGAATTGATCAGCCAAGCAAACAGGAAATTTAGCTGTGTGAGTGAAGGTAATGTTTGCTCAAATGTGTAATGAGGTCCATGGGGAATATTTATGGGGACCTTAGTGATGGTTTCAGCAGTTCCTTCTCCTTGAAGTCCTCTGACCTACCTGCCCTCTCCTTCACAGGAGTGTAGGCACAAGGAACCCCCAAGCTGCATCAGTCAAAGGTGAGCATGTTTTGGAAAGTGGGCTATGTTTGGCTAAGGTGGTCTCATGTAAAGCTTTGCAAGAGGAGCTGTGGAACTGCAGACTGACTTTTGCAGTTTTCCCTTTGCAGTAATAAAAAGAAAAAAAAACCCTCAAACCCCAACTGAATAACCCTTCCCATAATCCAAGAAACTTTAGTGAAATTGCTGATGGAACTCCTTGCAGTGTGTTAGTAAATTAAATGGGTTGCTCGAGAAGGATGGGGCAGTGTGGTCCAGCAGGTGTTACCTTATCTGCATTGACTTTGGGATCAGCTGTAAAAGCTGACAGCACACAGGAACCAGGAGGGAAGGCAGGCTGCTGTCAGAGAGGGCCCTCCTCAGCAGATTTCATCTATTTCTAATAATCAGTCAATACAGAGTAGAAATGCCTTCCATGTGCAGCAAACAGATGAACTTACCTACTTCTTATTTATCACCACTCATGCAAAGTACATCAGCACATGCAGGTCTGAAGTCTTAGAATGGGCTTTTTTTGGTATCACCTGTGTCTGCAAGGCACTTCTGTTGAGAACTCCCCTCAGCCTGACCCTGGAAGCTCTTCCCAAGGCAGAGCATTCCCATCCAGATGTGGGTCTCAAGCACAGCACATCAGCTGGTCCCAGCTCTGCACCATCCCACAGTTTCTTCCAGTGCCCCTCAAGGCTACTTCCAGCTTTGACAGCCTCTAAAGGTGAAAGGATGTGACTTTGAGGAAGAGGGAGCTGAATGGGTGGTTGGTCCAAGCCCTGTGATAGAAACCAGGCAAGGAGAGAGAACCCCCTTGGTGTTGCTGGGGTAGGGGCAGCTCCCAGTGAGAGCCCTGCAGCCCCTGGCAGTGTGCACACCATGGATTTGTTATCCTGTGGGAATGTGAGCCCAAAGCCTGTTTACAGTGATGATGTGAATAGCTGTGACTGAATATAGCAGGAGGAGTTGGCAGAGCAATAGTGCTTCTGACTTGCAATAAAATCCAGGGAAGTTTAGTCACTTATGTCTGGAACAGCACTGGAGCTGGGAAATTTTATGTCCTTCAAGTGTTGTAGCAACAGTAGCAATGAGATCTGTGTAAAAAGAAAGCAATTAACTCTTACTTTCTAGAGGGAAATATTGAAGTGAGAAATTTGGAAATACTAGGTTATATTCTGAAACAATCACAAAAATCTCCAGTGGCATAATGTTTAAGCTGTATCTTTTAATAGGCTAAGGAGAGTAGATTGCTGGTCTTGTGCTCAGTGCATTGGAATAAAAAGTTGATCTTTTACATCTAAGTTACAGTTTGCAGTAGTGTCAGACCATTCTTGAGGAGGAGGAGCAGTGTAAGAGCAGAGTCAGCACACTCCTGTCTGAGCTGGCTGTCTTGTTGCCAGGGGCTGGTATCTGCATGCTGCTGCACAAAGCCATGGGGACACCTAACCTGGTATGTCTTAAATATGGTCCTCCATTAGACCACTTAAACATTCATTTATGAGTCCAAGTCTCACCAGAAGAGCAGCTGTATTTAATTCCTGTCTGCATTGGATCAGAGAATGTTTAAAAGAAGGACCTGGCAGGACATAAAACCAGACTGGAACCTGCCTCCTGTGGAGACTTGGGACACTTGGCCTGCTTTGGTTGCACAGGAAAAGTGCTGTGCAAAAAGCTAAAATGAGAACCTGAAGCAGAATCTAATTACCCATGTTTCAGTCATAAGTCACTTGTTTACATTCAGCTTTACATCTATTACTGAATGTGCTGCTTTCAACCTTGCTGACATTTCATTCTGCTTGAGATGTGGGTTTGAACTAAATATTAACATTTCAGGGACTGTCAGTAGATCTTATTTTGCATTACTTCCATCTTGCTAATTAACAATACTATTCATAGACTGTGGGAGGGGACACAGGATTGTATGAACACACATTCAATGAGCAAGCAGTGAATGCATTAATCAGGATTTTCATAGCTTGAGGAGGTCTGCTGGGATTCTTCTGGCAGGTGTGAACTCATTTTGCCCTTGTTTACTGGGAGTGTTCCTGGGAAGTGCCAACAGTTCTGGCCTGGCTGGATATTCACAGCCAAGCCTGAGAGACAGAAGATTTAATTGCAGGAATATCTGGGTGCAGGCTGGACAGCCATGTGGGAGGTGTGGCTGTATGAGGAATAATATTCTTTAGAAGTGTTTTGCCCTCAAGAACTCACACTTTTAGTAACTGTCTTGTCACTACTGATATCAGCCTACAAAGAAGCAGAACTTCCCCCTGATCCAGTCTTTGCCATCTGTTAACCTTACTTCCCATGAGTTTCGTTACTGCCCTGAACTTTTACAGGGCTCTGGACAGGGTTGGATTGAGACTGGTTCTTGCTGGACTCCCTGGTGGCTCTCCTTTAACAACTTCAGTTTGAAGTCAGTCTCTAAACCACTTATTTAATCTGTTTGGTGAGTAGAATATGGGGCTTTAAAGAAGAATTTAGGTACAGCTGAGTCAGAAGTCTTGGAGAAGTCCAAGTCCACTTTATCACAGCTGCTTCTATCAATCAGTCTTGTAATCCAGCCAAAAAAAGATAAGTGTGGTTTGTTTAAACCAGTTTTCCATGAAGCATCACAATTGTAGTTCTAGTCTGCAGTTTTTTATTGATAGTCCCTGAATAAATCTTTTATTATTTTGTCAGTTATTAAGGCTAGACTAGCTGGTCCACATTGCTCTGGAGTCATCCCTAACTCTTTTCAAATGGAAATTATGTTGGCAGTCTTGCAACTTTTGGCATTTACGAGGTTGTTTGCCATGATGTATTAAAAAGTTAACAGTGCACTGGTTCTTTTAAAAATCTTTGGTCTCTGTTATCTTGACCTGTTGATTTAATTTTATTTTTTAATTTTTTTTTTTACCTTTGGCAGACAGCCGAAGACAATGCAGATGATGAGAAGTCATCTGATCAAACCAAGGAGAGGCACAGGCCTTTGTTAAACTCTCTGATCTAGCTGTAACCTTTACAGGATGTTTACACACACCAGTGTCTTTTGTTTCAACAAGTCTCTGTGAAACATTCCTGCTTTTTCAGTGCCTCCATGTGTAGTTTTGATGTTTGTATTTAGCAGGGAATAAATGCCTGCATATAGGAGGTTTGGTGCTGCTCCTTTATAATATATTATTTATTTACTGTCTGTTAATATTCTGTTTATTCCATTAGCCTCCTGTTCTCAGTTTTTAAAATGCCTTGAATTTTTTTTTTAAATCTTTTAAACAGGAATATTTCTTTTGGCCAGCATATCATGCTTTTAAATTATTGTTTACATAATTACAGCTCTTTGAGCATCCAGTGAACGCCCCTGAACAACTTACAGTTTTTAACAATACTTTTATTATTGAACTTGATACTCCTGGTCAGTTATAAGTCTGAGTCGGTGAAAACACTTACAAAATATAGTTGCTGTGTGGATGACTGTTTGATTTCTCCTGGCTTTAATCTTTCACTCTGAATTGCATTGGTAATTTCCTCTGCTTGTGAAGCTCCTGGCTTTAAGATGCTTCTGCCTGTGCAAGTTTGTTTGAATTATCTGCCTGTAACAAAGGCCTGGTGTCCAAGGGAAGCTTTGCCGTGTGATCAAGCACTGAGTTTGTCTTCAGTGACAATTAAGAGTTTGTCTTCAGTGACAGTTAAGAGTTTGTCTTCAGTGACAATTAAGAGTTAGAGCACCTGAAGGCAGGCTGGGCAGGACCTGGCAGCCGCTCTGGGCTCTCGCAGAGTTCATTGCCTCAATGAACTTTCCACGCTCCAGGTTCCAATGGAAGGGAGCGCTCCCGTGCTTGGCCTGAGCCGCGTGGGAAGGAAGGAGCGGCGCCGAGTGCCACCAAAGGCTGCGTTTCAGTGCACCTGACAGAACGTGCCCTGGACAAAACAGTTCTGCCTCAAACCCCGTGTTTCTCTCCTTCGACTGCGTTAATTCTCTGAGCGTTTTGGGAAGGAAGACCATGACAACCCCAAGTGACGATCCCAGGGCTGATGTTAAGGCACGTGTTGTCATAAAGGTGAAGGGATTTTTGTTCCCATTGACAGCAGAGAGCTAACTTGCTTTCTGTGGTTTTTTTTTTATTAGTTTTTGTTGTTTTTTAAGCCATGTTCTCTCACTGCCTTTCCCCTCCCACTGCTCACCCTGCGGGTGTTGCTCTGCTCCAGCCGAGGCACACAGCAATGTGCCCACTTGGGAGGTGTCTTTGTTTTCTGATCGTAGTCTCTCACCCAAACTCAAATTGAGCCTGCCATCAGACCTCCCTGTGATAGTGGCTGATGTTGGATTTGTTTTATAGACAGGGAATATTTCTGAGCTGGCTGGCACTGATTTCATCGGTGGAACCAGGGATGAGGACTTTCATTTGTGCTGTTTTTTAAAACTGAGCCCTTCATACAGACTCATCCTTTGCTTATTTTTTTAGTAAACCTATTTTTGAGGAAATGGGATGCTGTACAGCTTCCAGCAAGTCCAGATATAGATGTACTTGGAATCAGGGATGCTGTCAAACTGACAGTGAGCTTGATGTCAAATGGTGAGGAGCCAAAGAGCAGCACAAGGGTGCAGAGAGGCCAACAAAAATTCCTCAAGTGTATTTTGAAGATACCAGGGAGAGATGAATAACAATTCCTGGGAGCAGATATGCTGGAGCTGGCTCATCTGGGTTGAAGGAGCTCATGCTGAAGCCTCTGCAGGATAAATTTCCTGTCTGGAGAAGGTTCCATTGACAGGTGCTCTGCTCCAACACCCGTGCTAAGGGCAAGGAGTATGCTTTTCATACTTTTTCATGATTTTGTGATTTTTGGTTTGGCAGTGTTTCTACCTCTGATCGTGTTTCTAATAAATTGGAATGCAGGCTCTTTTTGTGTCCCAAGTTGGTAGCAGAATTCTTCTACAGACAGGGTGCAGATGCTTACCAGCTTCTTGGGGCAGAGTGGACCACCAAGAATTGCAATACTGGAACTTATAATGGATTTCCTTCTTAATCTTTGTTTAAAAACTCCAAAATGTACAAGTGTATCAATACATTTGTCTAAGGCATCAGTAATTTACTCATCAGCTGGTTCCCAGGCTGTGTGAGAACACCAGGCCTGTAGCACTGGGACCTCTCAAGCTGCAGTAGCCGCTCCCCAAGGCTGGGTGTAGGGACTTGGGGAAGGTGGAGGTCTTGAAGGAGTTTGCTGTATTGGAATCTGTCTCTGTGTGAACTGGAGCTGAGCAGATGTAAATACTCCTTGCACACCCATTCTCAGCAGTGCCTGGGAGAAGGGGCCCTCCGTGGCCTCCTCGATTTCTTATAATAGTTTGAAAACTTGCGAATGGAGAGAAATTACACCAACTGTTTGTGTACTTGGGGAGCGAAACTAATTAGGCAGCAGACAAATGATTGCCACGTGTCTGACAGTGGTATTGTCAGTAGTAACAGTAGGAAGGTGTGAGTTTGCTTGGTTTTCCTCCACCTCTGCCTGCAGTGTTCTGTCACCTGCCCTGCAGGCCTCGTCCCCGTGACTGTGATACACCAAGAGTTCAAACCCTGTACTTCAGGTCCCTCTGTATTTCTGAGGTGTCTCTCTCTGTTACTCCTTACCAAAAACCTTCAACAGTTTTTGGAAGGACTCCTCTTGAATGAAGGCCTCAAGAGCCCAATCTTCAAGACGATCCCTTATGGAAGTCCTTCAGCATCCCAGGAAAGACTTCTTACAAATGTCCTGTCATCACTTCAGATTCACTTCTGACAAGAGGCCACAAGGGCCTAATTCATAACAGCCTTGCACATCACATTATATGCCCACAGTTACTGTAGACATTTCTGGGCTGCAATAAACTTGTGTGACAGAAACCATTCTTCCTTTTTACAGATGACATCTTCAAATTGCTGGGTCCTATTCTCCATTGCTTTGCACCTTAGCTGGTCTTATCCAGCTATACAAACTCCTACCAGGAGCATTTCATCCTCCTGCCCAGGGGAGTTGATGTGGCAGCAGTGAAAGGCAGTGGAGAATTAGTTATATTGCTTCCCTCTTCTCCCAAAGTGAACATTTCAAAGCTGATCGTTCCCGACATAAACGAAGGTGTGGGATTTGAAGAGGGCCTGGATAAATGCTTCACGTCGTGTGTGACCTCTAAAAATGAAGGGACAAACTTGGTGCAGAGTGGCAAGCTGCAGAGCAGTAATTAGCAGGGGAAGGGTCAACCTGTTTGTCAGAAGCACAAAATTAGATTAGAGAAGGCATTTTGGCCATGGGGCCTTCCTTAGGCTAAAGAAGAACAGGATGTTGTTTAGTTTTGCTGTGTCCCAGTTTCACCATGCCCTGAGGAAGACCCCCAAGGCTGAAACCTTATTTCTAATTGTTTTATAAATGACTTTTTCTTCCTTTTTTGGCATTCAAGATGACACCAATTCTGAACAGGAGAGTTTCCGTTGGTTAGATGTTTCCTGAACAAAGGAAGAATATTCAGTATTTAAAGTCACTAATTTGTTGAGATTTTCCTAGTTTTCTTCCATATTCTTTTTTTTCCTTACTAGGCTGATCATATGACTTATCTCACATCTTAAGTGATCTTTAGGAATATCTTGCCCAGAAAGACTAAAAATTCCAAATAAATAAGCAGAAATACTGAATGACTTCCAGGATGTGTTTTGTTTCCTTTGTGCCCACTGGATAAATTAGTTATTTGGAAAACTCAATTTTATACTAGCATCTCTATGACTTTTAATGCTTTTTAAAGCTGCCTACCCAGTAGGCACAGGCTCTGGCTATAGTGGTGGGTAGGGTGGGATTTGCTTTTTCCAGTTGTTAATATTAAAACCATGACTGATACGTGTTCCTGTGTAGGAAATTGCTAAGGGTATTTTATGGCAGATTCTTGGCCTCATGAGGAACAGAAAAGTTTGAGAAGCTGAAACATCCAGGATTTCTAAATCTCTGCTGCAGCTTTTGAAATGCAACCACTGTCTTCAGAATCTGGTGACAGGCAAAATGGATCTAGAAATTTTGAGTATGGGGGGGCACAACGTGTAATGTCAGCATACATAATAAAAGTAGTTACTAAAACATGGTAGGTTAATTTCTAACAAGTTGTGAGATAGTAGCTTATTATCTTAGACTATTTTAAATCCTATATGTCTGTGGAAGGTTTAGAACATCTGATTGTGAATTTTGTTTTCCATATATTTTGGTCTCCTTTTTTTCATGAAAGATCAGTTCCCAACACTTAAGACCTCAGTAACTATTATTGATTTGAATTTTTAGGATGTCATTTGATTAACAGTTATTAAAATGCCTCACTTTTTTCCTTTTGCCTTTAAGCTGTTTTATATTTGACAATTTTTTCCCCCTTAAGTGTATTTTCTAAATCACCTTGTTGCTGCTTTGCCTAAAGCTACTCTTAGGTCAGGTTTTGGTGTCATTGGTCACTGTGTGAGGTAGCCCATCTACACAGCAACACTTCAAAAAGTGAAATTTTGGGGAAAACACTTCAGCACTGCCTTTCCCTTCTTTGACTGTAACTGGCCATTCTGAAAGGGAACTTCCTTTCCAGACTGGAATTATTAGATCTGGATATCTTGTGACCATAGCATTGTCACAAGCTTTCTGACAAAGCTGAGATGAAAACGATGCTTTCTGACAAAGCTGAGATTTCCTCATGGCTGTTGGACATCACCATGTACCAACTGTCCATCAAAAACCCCACCCTCGGTCATCCCCAAAGCATGAGAAATTAGATGCTAAAACTCACTTGTCAACTGATTACTTGGTGTTTGTGGTTGGATTTGTCTTCACACAATCATTTTCATCCTAATTAAGACTTCTGGGTGAATCCCCAACACAAATAAAATTAATTTGGGAAGAGTAAATACAGAGGAACAAATCACAGTCCATGTGCATGGTCTCTTGGAGCCTGTGAGACTGCAGGATCTTGCTTGCAGATCGTCTCAGCCAGCTCTAATCATTTATTTAAAAAGAGACTAACAGAATAGTCTGTCCTGGAGGATGAAAGCATATGTTAGTCTCAGCGTGGATTCCTTTAGGAGGGCAGCATAATTATCACATTCAGCACTACCGTAACTCAAACCTACTCTTTCATTTTACCTCTTTAAATACCAAGTGAAGTGCATATAAATAATTTGACTGCACAAAATGCAGCTCTCCCCACTGAATTGTCACCAAGGCAAGTCAGTCAAAGCCAGCTGGACAAAAGACAGGCTGCTGGCCCCAGCACAGAGGGCTGCTTGCAGCTGCTCTGTCCATCCCCATGCTAACCAAGACCTCTGACTTTTGGGTTTGCTTGGGGATTTTAGGGGTGTGGTTTGCTTTGGTGATTTGTTGAGGATTTTCTGATTTTTGCTTGTTTTGAGGTAGTTTTTTTGTTTGTTTTTAAACCAATGATCTTTCATCACAGCACAAAAGTGGTGAGAGTAGCATCCTGTGGTAGTAGCTTTGGGAACCCTGGGGATCACATTGCCATCTGTGAAGTCCAGGCAGAACACATCCATAACCTGTCCAGATGCTTTTGGTTTCTCCTACAGAGTCCAAGGTGGTAGGAGGCAAGTCAAGACAGAGTAAACTTTGCATATGGACATGAAGTGACTTCCTTTTTTCTTGGAAAGCAAGAGCCTGACACAACCCTAACCCAATCCAGAAGTGAAACCTCTAAAATGAAAAAGAAACAAGGCCATCCTTCCATGCTAACAGAGGGGGCTCTACCCTGCAAATAAATTACTTGGAAAAAGATTTACTGAACAAGCAACTCAACATAAGCTCCCAGCACAATGTTGTGACAGAAGTGGCTAATGTTGGTTTTAGAGGTATAAACAGGAGGAGCAGTAAGCAGGATTGATGAAGTGATTATACTTTTATTTATGACATTGGTGAGACCAGTAAAAGGCACACAAAGCTCAGTTGTAGCGTTGCAACTTTCCAAAGAGTGTTGAGAAAAAACCAAAAATGTGAACAACTGGGGGGAGAATAACTGGGATCTCAATGAGAGCTGAAAGAGCTCAATCTATTTAGCCTATCAGCAAAGATTGAGAGGTAACTTGATTAGTGTATAAGTACCTTCATGGGGAGAAAACAAAGGGTATTAAACGGCTCATTAATCTATCAGAGCAAGGCATAACAAAAACTAATGGCTGGAAACTGAAGCCAGCCTGATTTAAATTTAAAACTAGGCATAGTTTCTTGGTTTGTTTTGGTTTTTTTTTTTTTTAAACACTGTGAGGTATTCTCCAGCTTTTAACACACTGAAATCAAGAAATGGATGCTGTCTGGAATACTTGCGTTAGCCAGACACAAGTTACACTGTAGTTAAGCACAAAAGTTATTGGAATCTGTGCTCTGGTAGCCAGGAGAAATGCAAACGCCTAGGATACACAGCGAGTCAGAGGGACAGTCCAGGGGTCCTTCTTGGCCTCGAATCCCATGGATCTCTGAACTATGAAGAGGCCATCTCTCTGCCCTCCTAATGAATCCAGTCATTCTGATTTTCCACCTACATTCAGGCACTGCCAAAACTCCTGTGAGTCCCTGTAGTAAAGAGATCAGAGTAAAATCTGAAGCCAAGCTGAACCATGTGCAGAGGCATAACCCAAGAGTTAATTATTTTGCTCGCTCTTTAAAAATAGGGTTTGCATTCATGAAGAGCCTTAGATTGATGACACTGATAAACTGAAAGGGAAAATGGGGGTAGAAGTGGAGAAAATAGGAATTTTAAATGCTTCAAGCACACAAATACCTCATGCAGCACAATGCCTGCAGGACTATACTGTCAATTAAAATGTGTTCATCACTCACATTTTTTCTGCCCCAGACTTGCAATACATATCAAGGAAAAGGGTTGTTAGTAAGCAATTACATATTTACCAAAGCAGAGTCACAGAGCTTATGTTTAAGTCATTCAAAGCTTTTCATAAATATGATCAATATATTTAGAGGGGGAAAAAAAGTGGTGGCAGGCTATAACTTTTAAGACCTTCTAGATAGGTTAAACAACAAAAGTATGAAATTTATTTGAGCTAAATTGATATTTACAGATTTAAGATAAAACTGCACAAACAAAGTGTTTTCTTTGGCTCATTGAAATAATGCAATGATCTCTATCACCACAAAACCCATTTTCTTTGCAACCTTAAAATCTTGCCAGCACACTGGAAACTCTCTGCCACCTCTGTTTGGCACTGGGGCTGTCTGCATGGAGGATGGGGCCTGCAGACAGGATATCCAGGGACACAGGAGCCTCCTGCTCAGGGTGGGAGCAGGACAGCCCAGAGTATTTGCACAGCCCATCAGAAAGTGCTCCCTGTGACGAGGGGTTCCCAGCAGAGCTGATGAGGACAGACCTCCGAGCTCTCTCCGGAGCCCCAGTTCCGCCAGGCGCCGTTGGCGCAGGAACCCCCGGCCATTGGCGCCCAAGTAGAGCCAGTGGGTGCTTCCTGTCCCCATTTTCCTCGCTGCTTCCTCCTGGAATTATGAGCTCTTTGCCTTCAAAGAGGGCTCAGTTCACCCACGCTATCAGCAGAGATTTCAGGTCTCACGCCCTGGTGAATGGGAACCAGCATGAATGAAGCCAGCTTTGTCCGCACGCGCGCTGCAGAAATGCGCCAACTCCAGGAAGCCGAGCCTTAATTTGATCTGAAAACCCCCACAGCCAATGCATTTTAAAGACAGAACCACAAAGCCAATCAATAGGGACCATTCAGATACTTGCTGTCAGCGGCTAAAAGAAAATGGATACCAAGAAAGCCATAACTATGATAAATTTAGGCGCTGCTTCTCTCTGACTAATGTAGGCACTAAAACACTCCATGAATATCCTGCTTTGAAACGTGTCATATTTCTGAGAGGCCAATCAATCTCAGGTTCTCTGTGGACCACATTAAAATACATTTGTCACTGTAAGTTTATGAAATATTGATGGTGTTTTTTAGGGGGGTGTTAGGAGGTGGAGAGGTGGATCAAAAAAAAAGGGGAGGGAGAGCTACTTTAATGAATTATCTTTAGGCTAGAAGGAAAAGAAGAAACAAATGTAGGTGCTTATTGTGGATGAGGGTGAAAAAGAGGAAACAGAATTGCTTACTGAACAAAGACATTTGTCGGATTAATAGGAAAGATCATGTGGGTGAATACTTTACAGAGGCACTTCAGTATTTCAAGCTGGATTTGAACCAGATTTATTATTTTATTAAACTTCTAACTTTCCAAATTTGGTATCTAGCATAGAAAATAAAACCAGAGCTCCCTTAATGACAGTCACAGAGGGGAAATTAAAAGTGTGTCTGTGTTCCAGAGGGGAGCAGGGTTTCACTGCACCAGGTAGTGCATCATATTTATGCCTGAAAGAGGGAATGAGCCCATAAGTGCTAGCAAACCTCACCAAGCAGGCACACACCAACTCCTCATGGAAAAGAAGTGGAATAAAGCAGGGATACACAGAGCAAAACCACCTTTCCTACTGATGCATCTACACACACTCAGCAGCTGACGTTCCTTGGTGTTTTTCACAGAGAAATTTTCCATCTCAAGGAATTTACGGTCAGAGTAACTTAAACACCAGAAACCAGCAAGAAGAAACTGGGGACCAAGGTGGAAATGGGAACCATGTCACACAGAGTAATTAATTTTAGATCATAAAGGAAGCCTGTTGCAGATCCAGGCTGGGAGTGCAGGGCTTTCCAGATGAGGCCACTCTGCCTTTCTGTAACCCAAACTGCAGAGCACCTAATGACATCCCCAGCTTTCTACACCAGCAGCTCCACCGAAGTCAATAAAGCTATTCACAAGTGTAAAGTTAAGCCTGAGCTTAAATACTGTGGTACTGTGATCTATGTTTGTAAGTCAAGTGTGGAACTAAAGCTAGTTTGTGTAAATAATTGGAAATTGGGTCATTTTTCACCATTTCTGTCAATGCAAAAAAGCAGTTTTTCAGATAAGAACAGCAGCAGCATTCACCAAGGGAACAAAAAGTAAATCTTCACATGCATTTTTAACCCACAGATGCTAAACTTTTTGGTAAAGATATTATGCCATGTCTGTAGGAAAAACACTCCTAGGCAATAAATAGCACATTTTGCTTTGGTGATGAATTGCAATGAAAATAAATTGAAGCAGAAGCATAAAATTTTTCATTTTTCACAAATCTGGAAAAATAAGAGCTTTCTATTAGTTTTGGCCAGTGGCCCAAATATCTTCCCTTCAACATATAGGAAGAACTTCACTCTTCTTACTGAGATTATCCAAGCAGATATACAAATCTATCCTCTATTTCCTTTGCCATAGTTTAGGTATTTCGGCTATAACAATTTTGCCACTTAAAAAACCTTCCTAAAAAAGCAGTTTTTCTACCTTCATCCCAGCAATGTCAGCCAAATTGAAGACTTCCACATGCATGGAGGGCAGAGAGAAGGAAGCATTTTGTTTCCCCATCAATTTGAAGCAAGCTTAAACATTTCAGCATGTTCTAGGGAAGGAGAATGATTTGCTAAAGAGTTTAATATTGAATTATGCCTCCTGCTCTGCTACAGCACTTCCCAAGAACAGTAGCTCAGGTGCCCAAATCCCTAATTTTTTCCTCCAAAAGATGCAGTCCTCGATTAAAGTACTTTTCCCACCATGAACTGCAGTTCCCTCTCTCCACTCACTATAAACAATGCACTCAGAATAACTAAAATTATTTTATTACCCCCATCCTGAGTCTTATCTCAGAAGTTTGCAAGTTATTCTCTCCCTCCACACACGTGTAGAACACACAGACCCTGCTCATGAGCTATGGCTGCATTAGCCCAGGTGCTGAGCAAACAAGTGAAAAAGAGAATGGTTTGAGGCAGATCTTTTGACACTTGATAGAAATGAAGTTTGGGCTCCAATCTGGTGTCCACCAGGTGTGTCAGCAGCACACACCTCGGGGCTGTGCTGACACTGCTCAGATTAATCACAAATATCACCAAGAACCGTATTTTCAAACTTTGGGATGTTGAGGGGAGCAATCTGCACCTGCTGGAAAAGAGACAAGAACATGGGGACACAGGTGGCTCCTTCCTCTGGGGACCTGCCAGTTCCTGACTGGCAACCCATGGCATTCCATCCTTTCCAGAGAATCCCTCAGTGCATCCAGTTCCCACAGCTCCCTCTCCCTCCTGCTCCTGGGAAGGACAAGCAGGGAACGAGGTGCCCAGGACAGGGGGGGACAGCCAGCTCCCCAACAGCCCTGGCAGCAGCAGCGTGGCAAAGCCAGGATGTTCAGGCATGGCAGGGAAGCAGACTGGGCACGGGGCTGCCACAGCCCGGTCCAGCCTTGGCACCAGAGCCAAAATGAAGCCTCTGCCCCTGACTGGGAGCATGTGGCAGGGAGGAACCTGACCAGTGTGACCAGCAGACCCTGCCTTGCCTGGCTCACAAAGCCTGCAGGCATCACTCAGCTGGGCAGCTCCCCAGGCAGCCCTTTCAGGGGTTTGGCCTCACATGAGCTTGGTCAGGGCATTTCCTACAACAGCAGCATCACTCCAGGCCATTCTCCAGCCCATCTGCTTATCAATACTTCCAGAAATGGGGACCCCATGGCTCCCTCAAGGAGATTCTTTGGCCACCTAGAAAGGCACACTGGCAGCAGCTTTTCCTGGATGTTCAGACTAGGTTTCTCCTTTGGTTTAAACCTATTACTTGTGATTTTACCCTTTCGCAATTAGTGTGAATAAAACCTCTCACCAAAGTCATCCCAAACCTGTAAGAACCAGAAGAGAATCCCAATAAATGATATAACAGCAGTTGACATCATCTATACCAAAAACAAATTCAGATGCCAGTCCCTCCAGGCAATATGGGGAAGGGCTGGGTGATCCTGACATCTAAGTTTCAGACCTCTATGTCTCTTCAATGTCTGGGAATTGAATACTTTTATATGGTCTCACTTAGACAGGAATCAGATAACACAGTCTAATGACCCCTCTGAGCCTTAAAGTCACTGATGCCTTTGGGTATGTTTCTAAATAAAATGCAAAACCTGTGAAAAAACCCCAGTCCCTGATCTCCAAACCCTGGTGCCTGCATCAGTGCAGATCTGCCACAAGACCTTAAGGCAACATTTGGAGTTTCTTCCCACTTATAAGAGAATTACACTTATGTCAAAATACATAAAAAAAAAAAAGCTGCAAAGCTGGTTACTAGATTCATTAAGCACCAGGATTCACGTAATCTTTAATAATATTTTGTACTCAGTGTTTTTGTATGGCCTCTATTTACAGATCTAAGCATTCTATAAATATCTACTATAAGCACACCAAGGGCTGTCAGGGCAATTTTCACCCATAGCTCTCTAGACCCTGTGAAGTCATTCTTCCAAAGGACGTCTGGGCAATGCACAACATATTTTTGTATGATGTAGCATCAGTTCATGCTGGTTCTGGCTTTTACTTCACCCTATTTTGTAGTTCAGCTTGCAATAGTGGCAGTAATTTTTGCATGCCACTTAATAAATGTTACAAAGGAGTTCTGTCCACTCTGCCTTTCATCAGGACAAAGTCCTACTGAAGTTGTGCCTACACAAAAACAGGTGAACTGTGCTTCTGGGACCATGCTTACTTTAGTCCCTAAAAGGACTGTCAGCTGGCACCCAGCACTGCTGAAAAATATTTCAGTGGAAGTGTAAAATCCAGGAGCTGCAAAAGATTGCTCCAAATCACCTGTGAATTGTAAAACAAGAGCTGAGCCACAGGGGAGATGTCCTCAGGTGTCAATAGGAGGCAGGGCCACATTTGGTTTGTTCCCTTCCCAGTTATCCAAGTTGGTCCATGGATGGCTACAAATTCTTCCCTTTTGTAGAAATTACATGAAAACGATGACAGATGCTGAACTTGCTGCAGAATTCAAACTGGTGACATTTCATAGGACACTGCAAAACCCAGCCAAAATAAACCTGGCCTTAGGAGGTGTGTCAGTAACAGAAATGCCCAGCATCTCATACAGATGAGTTTAGGCAAATAAAAGGGGGGGATCTGTGGAGGCAACAGCTGCCTTGTTGGGGGGTTTTGCTTCCCTTTTTTTTTGCTGTTTGGTGTATTCTGTTTCAGGGCTGCTCATTTTTTCCCCCTCCCAATTGAAAGCAAGAGCTCTGGGAAGCTTTTTCTCTGTTTTAGAAGAGAAACTGTGGCAAAACAATCGGTCTGTAACTCAAATGCTTTACTTGGAGATGGCTGGGGAAATAACACGTTCAGCCTGGTGGAGCACTGTGGCTTTGTGAGGTGCCCGTTTTCTTTTCAGAGAAGAAATGTATGTGGGTTTTGTTGTTGTTTGTTTGTGGTTTTTTTGTTTTTTTTTTGGGTGGTGGTGTTTTTTGTTTGTTTTTTATTTGTTTGTTTTTGTTTTGGTAAGGTAACAAAGTAGATTGTGTAATTTCATATATGAGCCTTCTTCACCAGAAGAGTAAAAAAGGCAGTAAATGAGCTGCCACCTCAGCTCAGCTGAGGATTGAACCTGGTACCACACTGCCCTGTGCTGACAGTTTGCCCAAGGTGATGACCAGGGTGCAGTCACACAGGAAATTAATTTAAAAACTCTTAATTGGGTAAAAGTTACAGCAGGATGTTTATTTGTTTTTGTTAAATGTTGGAAGTGCAGAAGTTTGTGATGTGCCCAGCTTACTCTCTGGGAGGTTTATTTCATTGCAGAAATCCAGAATGTTGGCCCAATGCTCCCTCCTAAAACATGATATCATTTTGCAGTCACTGACTCGATTTACTTTCAGCTCCCCTTTGCTTTCCAAGCTATAGAATGTGAGTTAAAGGGAAAGCTGTTTCTTTAGACTGAAAATTTAGAATACTTAAGGTTTTCTTTCCCTTTCTGCATTCAAGTGAAATGTCAGATTGCAAATGGCATTTTGTTTTCTGTTTTGAGAGTAGAAATCCAGCCAACCAATCAGGTTATTTTGTATTGGTAAACTTGGAAGATGCAACTTTCTGTACACTTATTTCAGAATTAAACCCCTTGCTTTTGTAGAGCATCATCCTCCTTAAATCATGATACAGTGGTTTGTTGAGGGTTGTGCTGGTGGGGCTTTTTCCAGGTTTTTTCTGTTCTTTTTCAAGTAGGAATTCTGAGAAGACACTTTAGGGAGTATTTGCATTCAGCTGTAAGAAAGTTGTTACTCTAAAAACTGTCTCTGTAAGTACAGTTGGTTCTCCCAAAAGTTTGTGTTGTGATGGATAACTTTTGATTAAAAATCTTGATTAACCATCCCCAGCAACTCATAAACAGATTATGTTAGCTAAGGAAAATATTGATCCCCTCTGCATCTCTTCTTTAACTGTCAAAACTTTATCTGATAAATTTGGGGTTTGATGTTGCTCAGGCAAATACTTTTTGCATAGATGCAAACACTTTTTGCAAAGTGTTAAGGAGGATTAAACAGTTTTTTGCTGGCCAGGGCAAGCTTTACTTACTCACTTGGCAGCTGCTTTGTGTCTCATTTGTATGCTCTTTACAATTTGTAGAGCGCAGCAGAGGAGATTTAAAGAGATAGCTTATTAATAAACACAGGGAAACAAAAGCTTTCTGGCAGCAGCTTGAATGTGCAGAAGAAGGGTGGTGGATTTTTTTTTTGTGGTTTTTTTTTTTTTTTTTTTTTNNNTTTTTTTTTTTTTTTTTAAAAACAATCCTCTTAACAGGGTAAAAGTGAACTAAATTAAAAGATCATTTAAATATAATATCTTTTGGGGAGACTGGAAAGAAGTTTCTACAGGAACACTCAGTAATCTCCAACATTTTAGTACAAATTTGTTGAGTGTTAAACCCCTCTAGTGAACAGTTAAATAGTTGCTTTCATACAATGAAAACATCACACATACACAATTTCATTAAAACCATGGCAAGCTTTTTTCCATTTCTCATTTGCACTGTGGATGTGTTTTATTTTAGTGCCATTTGCCATGGATAACACAGTGATAAAGTGTGTTTATGTACAGAGATGGATTTGTTGGTGATTAAGGAGGAGAAATAAGAAAGGAGAAAGGAAAATTGTAGAAATGATGTAGAAATACAACAAAAATTGTTAGTAGCTTGATTATGCAGGGGTGGAGCTGCTGTAAGATTAGAGTTGTTCAGGGCAAGAATAGATTTGAGAGTTTTATCCTTTTATTGGACTCATAGTTTTGAGTGCTCCTAAAAATAAGATTTATGTCTTCTTAAATATTTCTGCTTGGCATAATATTCTGTAACTTGATACAAAATTATTCTTGATTTGGTGTATCAGTACAGGCTGTGACACCATGCAGGAGGGTTTGAGCTGCAGCTCTTGCATCTCCCTCTGATATTTATGTGTTCTGCTGTAAGCAGCAAGCAGGAGACTCAGTGCAGGCAGTGGAAAGCCAAAGAACAGCAGCAGCCTCCCCCAGTGCAGGCTGCTTCAGTGTCAGAACTGTCACCCTGAGATCCAGCTGCAACTCACACAGGCAACTTTTCTGTTCAATTTAGTGAAAAGTCCAGTTTATCTTCATTGCCCAAAGTTGTGGTTGCCTCTCCTCCCACCTGGTATTTTGTACTTTCATGCTTGGTTTGTTTTTTGAAAACAAGGTGCAACCCCCCTCTGTCACTGGTGAGAACCAGGTTTGGTTGGAGCACAAAAGCTGCAGCAGCTCACAAGCATTTCCTGACATCTTTGGTTTTAATTCTGATCTTTGTGTCTGTTTCTCAACATAAGCTTGCAAACCTCTTTTTACACTTTGATTAAAAACATTCCTACATTAATCCGGGGTTTCCCATGGGCTCTATCAGACCCTGGGACACAATTTGTGCACTAGAATTGAGGTAGGTAGGCTGTGCACACAAGGACTTCAGGCAGAGGGTTGACATTAAGCTTTTCAAAGAAAGTCTGCATCACTGACACATTAATTAGGGATGTGCTAATGGACATGGGTAGTCTACTGTGGCTTTATTTTCTGTAAATTATTCTCTTGCTACTCTTAACTCCTCAGTGCCTCAAATAGTCTGAATTAATCTCAAAGTCCTAAACCTGTTAAATCCTTTCCTGGAAAATTGCATCACTGCTGGAAGTGCTGCTGTTGTGGATTCCTCCTCCTCCTCTGTTCTGTGGTGTTTGGAGCAAGGCAAACTCCATCAGGGAAGGTGACACCTTCTGACTGGAGTGTTTGATATAGGGGGGCTGGGAATAACCAGCCAGTTTTGGACACAGGGTCCCAAACTTGGCTGTTTTCCCTTTGCTGAGATCAGTTGTTCCACCTGGAATCTTGTCTGGCAGTTATACCCAGACCATCATAAGGCTGCTCAGAGTGACTTAACCATCATTTCAGAATTCTCCACATGAGACAAAGTGATTAATTTGTGCCTGGATTTTTGTTCTTCTTGTTCCCTGTGAAAATAGGAAATGGGTTTTATACAGCAGCTGATGCTGTAAATTTCCAGGGAATAATGGAGTGGCTAGTGCTGCCAGCACTCTGTGGGGATCTATGTGTGTGCTGAAGACTGGTATGTGATGGGATCCTCAAATATTTTCAGGTTGTACATCTCTAATCCCTGTTCCTAAATACACCCCCTAAACTATCTTTTTTTCTTAAGAAAAAATAGTATCTTACTCAAAACATGTCCCTTCACCACCACAGTGTCTACAAAATAAAGATACAACTTTTATTTAAAAAAACCCCAACAAACAAACACCAAAACCTAAGTTTGTTAATCCTTAATATCTGTTACTTGCAAGGTGAGAAAAGTTCTTATTCACATAACAGCTGAAGTGATGCTATTGGGACACTCTTCCAGATGGGAATGTTTCTGTCTTCTCTTTGCAAGAGACTTGGTTCAGGGGACTTGGGGAGTGAGCAGAAATGGAACTTTGGAACGTTGGTAACCTGCAAATCCTTGTGTGATGTGTGGTTCTCTCTCCCCCCATGTTAGTGGGTAAGGAAGCACAGCAGAGATGTGCTAAGTGTCAGTCATCCCCAGAGCCCCCAACAATGAACAAGGATTAAACAAGAAGCTGTGGAAGAGGAAAAGAAATCCTTGTGCAGGTTTTAATAATTCATAAACATTGCATCTATTTTACTATTCTCTGCATTTAAAAACAAGGCCCAAACTATGCCTGCAAGCATAACTTTCCCTTTACAGTAAAAAGGGACTGAATTCATTATGGTTAAATTCTGGTTATATGAATTATTTATTTATTTACTCACTTTGTTTTTTGGATGATGGTGGTCTGGCATGTATAGATGGACAAAATAGAAAATCTTATGTCCAAACCATTCTAAATTTAAAATCTATACTGAGATTGAAATCCAGACAGAACCCAAAACGATGACAATTTGCAAACCTTCTGTAGCTTTGCCAATCTTCATTTTTATATATGGGCCAAACTATAATTATGTATCAGTAAACTCAGTGATGCCCAGTGTACTTCTGAGATCATGTCCAGGAAGAAAGAGAACAGTTTTATGAGGCCAGCAGGATTAAGTGATGCTGGAAGAGTGTGAAAGGAGGGTTTGTTCTCCCTCATCAATTGATAGAGCACAAGGAGTTTTTACTTTAGGATCAGGACCTCAGAGGTCTCAGTGTGGGTGGTGTAACCCTGCATGCAGCCCCTTCTGGGGGCTCTCCCACCTGAAATGGAACGATGGCACTGCTGGTTTCTATCTGGAATTTTTGCAGCTCATCAGTATTTTACAACCAGCAC
The DNA here is from genome assembly GCA_013398075.1 of Notiomystis cincta. NCBI lineage: Eukaryota > Metazoa > Chordata > Aves > Passeriformes > Notiomystidae > Notiomystis > Notiomystis cincta. The sequence goes on along the minus strand of VZRX01011519.1, from coordinate 292,879 downwards.
CTCACTGTGGCTTTTTAACTCTTTGCTATTCCACTGCTGCTGTTGTGTGGACCATGAGCACAGCTCACTTTGAAGTGCACAGCAGTGGGAACTCCTTGCAGAGTAAAGCAGCTTTGGTGAGCTGCGGTTCCTGACCAGGAGTGTTCCAGCCTGTCCAGGTGGCTGCTTTGCTCACCTGGAGACCTCTGTGAGACCTTTAGGGATGGTGTAACCCCTTCATGTGTTAAATGTGATTGCAGGAATCCCTTAAAGACAAGCAGTTTGCAGTTCCTTTACTGTGGACAAGTGGGACAAATGTCTTCAGCTGCCTATTTCAGTGTGTAAAGTGGGAATGTTCAGAACAAGGGCACTAAAATCCTGTAGTAAGACCTTTAATTTCCACTTCAGCAAATCTCTGACACCAGCAGAGAGGAATCACTCGAATCATTTGCTCTAAAATGTGTCTGCCTTGCTACTGGGCTGCCCTGAGAACTAAAATCTGCTCCTAGGAGAGGTATAATAATAGCATTTTTTTCATCTGTGTTATAGACATTGGCTTAAAAAGTTTTTTAATATTCCAGAATAAGTACAAGAGATCTCGTTGTTCACTGCGGTCCATGAAAAAAAAAGAATCTTAGAAATTCTCAGAAAAGAGCATTTCTCTGAATGAGAATTAGGAACCCCAAAGTTACATCTCATGGCTTGAGCTCACTTCTTTATGGCATGCAGTGACCAGGAAAGAAGAAAATAGAATGTTAAAATAGCAACTATGGCCATAGTAAAATAGCTGATATTTTTTGGGTTTTGTTTCCATTTGGATCTGAGTTCACTTTCTGTTTATGAGTGTCTTTTGGAAATGTGAAGAAAATTGTAAGAGGAGGTGAGAAAACTGTAGCAGTTTTCTGTTCCTCTAATTTCTGTTCTTTGTCTTGTGTCCACGCCACACCCCCTGGCAAAATCCTGACTTTGTCAAATTATTTCTGCAAATGTACTTTTTGGGTTTGTTTTTTTCATACACATAGAGCCAAATAAATTTGGAAAGAGCAAGGAATTGTATTTAGAGATGGATAATGATTCATTGATAAGTAATTGCTGTCAGGACTTTGGGGTCTGATTCAGGTCACTGTTAATTTAACCTAGTTCAAAAGGGAATGGATACTTTTTATTCACATATATTTAATCAAACAGTCCCTGGGGAGAAATAGAATAGGAAATGAAAAGTGAGGATCAGCTAAGAAGGTGCAGGGGTTGGAAGTGATGGAATTATCTTGCTCTTTCTGGTAATGTCTTTCTCATACTTTAGTTTTCTTATGAATAAACCCAGAAAGCATCTCAGAAGTGTGGATCAGAGCCTGCTCATCCAGTCAAGCAGTTCAAAGCTCATTTGGGTGCTTCTGGTGAGGCATTTCTGAGCACCACTGGTAACTCATGGTGAGTTCTATTGAAAACAGTTGTAGTTCCTGATTTCCTGCTTTGGCTTTTCTTCCATGGCTTTTCACTCTGACTCCTCACAGGGATGTTTGTGTCCAGCTCCTCCTCCACTCCCCACTGCCTGGAGCGTCTTTGGAAGAAGACAGGCCCCAGGATGCAAACTGAAACTGATGGATCCACCCTGTAACTGCTGTCTTCTTTGGGTTAGGACCAGCTTTCCACAGAGTCACAGATGTTCAATACTACTGAGGGATGCTGCTTTGGATCTTTTGTGATCCCAGGGGGAGTGCAGTATCTCCAAATGCTCCTGTCCTGGAAAACCATTTGCATAAAAAGCAAAAAGCAGAGAACTCTGAACAGAACTTTTCTCAATTGCTCTCGCCCTCTGTCAGGGATTATTTACCCCAGAGCTGCCCTCCCCATCCCCTTCAGACCCCCATGAGCTGCTGTGGCTCTTTTTGGGGAAAAAAGAGAAGAAACAGTGCTGGAAGGTGGGTGTGAAGTTCAGCAAGTGTCAGCACATCCTTCTTCCACTGCAGGGGTGGTGGAGTTAGGCAGATAAAGCTGCTCAGGCTCTGGGGAGATGGACAGGATTGGGGCTGGCTGGAGCAGGGCACAGTGGGTCTGTTCTGCCTGGCTGGCAGCAGGGGGTCTTGGTGCTGCCCTGGCCTCTGTAACTCACCCCATCTGTTCTGCTCAGCACCTCATCACTAGGAGTGGAGCATTCCTGGTTGCACTCTGGTACAGGTGGTGATCTCTGCTGGAGAGCACATTATGGGAATTCCATGGCTCCCAAACCTGCTCCAGTGTATAAATAGATGCTTGGCAGGGATCAGAGCACTGGGACTCATACATATAAAAGGATTCAATATATTTCTTTGTGAATCTGATCCTGAAAGTGAGGGATTGATGGCATTGGTTAGGACTGGTAAAACTTTGTTCCTCATCCTATACTTCTGTAAATATATTTAATATCCTGCTGGACTGCTGTGCCTCTGCTGGAAGGGCTTTGACAGTTGTGCTGAATTGCAGGACTGCCAAGGGAACATGGCTTTGGCCAAATGTCCACTGAGCACTAGGACAAAATTGTCAAACTTGGTCTTGCTTTTATGAACTGCTCTAAATCGTGGGTCCAGCTCAAAAGGCAGCAGCAGGAAATAGTGTGGCAGGTCACGGAGCCATTCGTTTTTCTGTTTAGAAAATGCTTACTGCTGAGGAACTGTCTGCATTGAATGGCCAGTTTGAGGTGGGTTTTGGCTGGTTCCTGGGTAAATTTCAGCCTGCTGTTGGTACCTGCAGATCAATCTTGAACCTAACTTACTGCTTTCCCCTGAAACCTGCCTAATCAGTTTTGCTATCTAGTGTTGCATATTGATCTTCATATAAAGGGGAATATTCTCCTCCTCCAGGAGGAAATTTGGAATTGGTATGTTAGCTTCAACCAAAGAATTTTAATAAGTGAGAAACTACAGGCAAAAGGATTTGACAAGATTACCTCGTAGAAAAAGGAAGATCAGGAGACAGCTGTGGGTGCCTTTTTCTGTGGATATCCTCCTTTCAAATGAATCTTTCCTGGGACCCTAATGCTTAGTGCAGGGTTCAGTTCTGTAACTTGCTGCATGTCTTATTAAAGTATATATTGTGCCTTCATGAATATTTAAAAACAAGCACTTAGTAAGGATTTCATAATAGCCTCTAGTAAGCTTTTATGAACCATTAACAATGGTACAATGAACTAATTTGTGTGGTTTCAGGAGGGGCCCAAGGAATGGAAGATGGGAAGGTGCAGCATCCTGGTGGGATAAGAAAACAATTAATCGATTATTAATTGCCAGCAGATTTGTAACATCTGCTTCAGCTCAACTTGATTTAGTTCCCATGTAAACTGGAGAGGGAGAACCCACCAAGCAAAGCCTTACTGCTGAGCCCATGGGAAGGAAATTGGGCCTTTGGGTATTTTTAGGGCAAAGCTTTATTAGTTGGCTGTGAATGCAGTCCCTCAGAGAGGCACTGACTCCTAGGCACAGCCTCCTTGCCTGCTGGAGGCCTGCCTTTGTGTAGAAGGTGCAGAATTAGAAAGAAGGTGGCAAAAAGAGACTTTTAGCACCTTCTGCAGTGGATTCTGGAAATAAGAAAAAAGATTTTTAGGGTAATATATGGACCAGGAATGAATGATGAGTTCTTTTATTGTTTAACAAATAGATTCTCTGTAAAAGATTGGGGTCAGGAAGAAATGCACATGAACTGAACCAGCTTTCCACATTTTACAGGCTGGGTGTAATGTGTGGTCTATTTTCTGTATTAAAAGGGAGGAGTGTTTTGGCAATTACTTTAGAGCAATGTATATAGAGATATTTGTGCAGAGGAACAGGTCTGTTTCTAAAATTGCTGGGTCTATGCATGACAAAGACAACACATTTTACCTGCAGAGTGTTTGGCAACATGGTTTGTATATTTTAAACAAAATATAAGCCCTGATTAATGTTTCAATGGTTAACAATTCCTAAGAACTTTAACATCTCTACTGCTTTTCTTTCTTCCAAAAAGATTTCTGGAATAGCTTTTCTGGGTTGGTTTCTTTTCTTTCTTGAAGCAATCTAGTTGAAGATTGTATTTAAGGGATCATTCTCTGTGAATGCCTTGCAGAATCTGAAACTCTCCTCTGAAAGGCAAATCAGCTGGGATAGACTTGTAAATCTTCCAGAAAGTCCATCTGCATCATGATTACTGTGTAAGAAAAAAGCCAAGAAGTGCAACACTGGATATCTACGTGAGATCCTGCTTTGATGAGCCAGTGGGAAGTTCAGACTTTTAAAAATGTGTTCTTCTACAAAGTAGTGCAAACACTTTTGGTTTTTCTTCTATCCTTGCTTTCCCCAGCCTTATGGAACAAGGTGTCTAGCATTGAAGCTGACGAGACAGGAAGTGTGGGCAGGGTGGTTTCCTTCTGAAATAAAATGTCTGTGTACATTCACTGTCCCTTTCCATCCCATTAGTCACTTCAGATGGCCACAAAGCAGTGCCTGACAGTTGAACACAGAGGAAATGACAATCAACCAGCACCAGACAGTTTTCCTTCAGGTGCTTGGTGCAGGGGAGTTCCAAACTCCTCACTGACATGCAGCTGGTGGGTGGCAATGTGGAGGGAGGGAGACTGGAAAGAGCTAATGGAGGGAAAAGAAATCTTACCTTGGCTTCACCAGTGGCAACATGAGCATATGCAATTATAAGATAGCTGGCAGATGACAGAGTTAGTTAATGTAACAAGCCCTGTAAAGCATTTAGCCACATTCTAGTGTTTAATCAGCTGTGTAAAGTGCAATATCTATCTTTCAATTTTATGCCATTAAGGGAGACAAGATTTTGATTAGGTACTTAATCTGGGCAAGAGGAAAACAGGCCCAGAGCAAGCCCACAATAGGCAGCAAAAGGGACATTCGACGAAGGATTCGATAAAGGAGAAAGACAGAAATTTAACATAAAAGAGAATTAGTGCAGCTCCTTTCAATTTAGTGCACAGATTTTTATGGACTAATCAATTAGAGGCTGTGGCTGTGCTGCTGGGAAGTGGTGCCGTGTTAGAGGCTTTGCCATATTAATTCTGTTCATTACCCCGAGGTCACAGGGAGTGCTCTGCAGAGCCCCCGCTCCCCGCAGGTCACGCCGTGGGTGTCGTGCCTTTGTTCAGGGGGAAATGGGCAAAGCCAGCATGGAGCTGTGGGGCAGCTCTGTGTGACTGCAAGTCCTGTGGCTTTGTCCCAGTGCTGCCTCTGGGTGCTGCCTTCTTGATACTCCCCTCTTTTCAGGAGGCCCTCCTTATGGAGAGAAAATAAGACCCAGCGGTAGGATGCTAGAGGAGCACTGGAAGGTGTGGGTGCCCTTTGCAGATCTACTCAAATCTTCCCCTGACCTTCCCCAAATTGTCCCAGCTGCTAACCTGAACCTCAGCTAAAAGCAGTGAAGTTAACTCTGTGTCCCTGTGGAGATGGGAAAGGAAAGCACCTGTGAGTTACAGGTAACCCAGAGCTGTGCACATCCCCCCATGCAAACAAGGTGCACTCAGGTGTGCCAGAGGCACTGCTTGAGTTGCAGACTCTTTCTTGTGCAAAGTCTAGGGCTGGGAACCTTGGGTTCAGGTCAGGATGGTACCAGTGTGGGCCTTCTGTAAAAGGGTGGTTACTGTCAGAGTGGGGTCTTGCATGGAAAAAGACTTTATTTCTCTCTGAGGAGGATGTGTCACAGTTTGGGATAGGGATGGCAGAGGCTTGTTGTTCCAGGAGAGAGCACTTGGATCACTCAAGGATTTGGAATACCTGTAGCAATTTGAGACCTGAACTGTGATAGTTCAGAACAAATCCCAGTAAAGGGGAATTTGTCCAATAGAAGCATGGGAAGAGCAAACTGAGCCAACAAAGGCAGAGAGAAGGTCTGGCACAGGTCAGCTCTGACTTTCTCAGTTTCCCAGTACAGACCTGCCTTCTTAATGGGGGAATTTTTCATAGTGTTATATAGTGGAAAAATAGAGAAGTATTTTTGGCCTGAGAATGGGTAAGAAACCTCCTCCTGCTGTTTGGGGATTCTTCAGTGTTTTTGTCTTATTCTGCCCCCTTCCAGGCAGAAGCAGGCAATCCATAATCCAGCCTGTGTCCCTGGCAGAGCTCGTGCTTTGGTTCTGACCCATGAGCAGTTCAGAGAGCAGCACCTGGGACAGTATCTGCTCCTCAGTGTGTGTATGGTCCTGACAAGACTGGAGGACAGTGAATATCTTAGGAAAAATACTTATTTTGTTCAGCTGTGTCTTGCTGGTGGAGGAGCCTCCAGGACTTGCACCTTACTGTGCTCTCTGCATTGATTTCAGACCAGAGTGAGCCTATAAAGATCAAGGGAGAAGAGACTGCAGATGTAAGAAGAGAATCTTGCCTGATCTGTTCAATGCAGATTTTAAAGTAGTTCATTTCTTCCTCGAGAGTTTTTCTTTTCCTTCCCAGCACGGCTGCTCCCCCTTTCAGCAGGTAGTGCGTGCTGTGGGGCTCTCCTCTCCTGCAGCAGCCTCTGAGGCTGACCCACCACACTGAGAGACTCACAGTGTGGTGCTCTCTGTTTCATGTGGAAATCTGTCAGTTATTCTGGGTAGAGGTATGTAAAACAGAGTGGAATTCTTGTAGGATATGAGCTGATTAGTCCATGGTCTCTAGAAGAGCTTAAAATAGAATTACCACTTAGCTGTCTGTCTTTAGTGTGGCGTGTGGTTTGGGACTTTTTTGTCACCTTCCATCTAGTCTCCACCTGTGTTTGGCTTCTGATGGTTCCCTCTAATTCTATTAAGCCCTAGAATCACTTTTGCTGTTCTAAATACAGTGGCTCCTTCAAATCCCAGTCTCCTGAGGATGATATGACGGAGCATATTAGTTTATGGTAAGCTGCAAAAACTTGAACTCCCTGACTGTTCAATTCATGCAGAGCTATGACAGGTTATGCCTCCAGGCTACAAGTTAGGGAAATTATTTTCTGTTCAAACATTTCATTTCTCTGCAACTCTATAATTCTATTTCTCTTTTCTTTTTCTTTTTTTTTTTTGTCTCCTCGCAAGGGAAAGTGCTGTGATATAAAACACTTTGGCTCTGGCTGCTCCTTCTCCCTCTATAAATGGGGGTGAGGAAAATGAGATGCATTTTTTTCTTTAATCATATAGCCATCTTGTTTGCTAACCAAAATGATTTTATGGAAGTCACAGCTGAAAGCATAAAATGCAAAGGGAAAGGAACATGTTTTTTTAATCTCATTAAGTCTGTAAAAACCTGACATTTGGAAAATACTGCTAAGGGCTGATGTGAAATGGGATAAATAAGAGTGAATTTTAAATTATCAGGAGCCCTCAGTCCTGCACAAGTGGAGTCAATAGTTGTTTTTCCATGGGGTATGGTGGGAGAGAGGTCATACTTTATTTCATAAAAAAGGAGGAAGAGGGAGAACAAAAATAAAAGGAGACACTTTTTAAACTATTCATTTGGAATAAAACTGGACAGTTGAGGCAAATCTACCTGCTTGCACTTGTTCTTCTGCTGGCAGATTTTTAGCTCTTCTAAAACTGTGTGCAAGGATTTTCAGAGTTTAAAATTCTGGGTTGGGACCAGCAGCCCAAATACTGTGGCCATGCACTGGGGATGATTCTCTGATAGGGGAAGGAAAAGCTGGAAGGAAAAGCTGTCCTGAGAGTAAGGACAAGGGAAAACAAAGGCACAGTTACCTGGAGGGAGGCTCTAAGCATCCCATTATTGCCATAACTTTTTTTGTCCTTGAGGAGCTGCAGGTTTCCTGGCTTATCCTCTTTGTGTCCATGAACTAAGCCAGGATCTGATTTGAACTAGGATATAAATGTACTTCAGGCAGAAAAATCCCTGTTGGCAGTTCCCATAAAACAATAAAATCATGTCAAATTTGACTAATTCTTGGGATGCATTGCCAGCAGAAAGCTGACAGTCTGAATTTGTCATCACTGGAGGGAAAAGTGTGTGTGTTTGTCTGTGTCTGTGCAGGGGAGTGGGGAATGGACTGGGGGAGAACAAGGCAACTATTAACAAAATGGAGACAGCATGGTACTCCATTAATGTTATTAATAACCCTATCAGATTTTATTGAAAAGATGCTCTCTGTATCTGAATTTGCCTCTATTTCAACCCATTTATTAAAGCTGAAATAGCTGGAGTCGCTTCAGACCATATTTATTATTATTATTTGCTGAATGAATGCTGTGATTATGGGTCCCATGAGAATTAGAAGAGATAAAGTGTCATCTTTCAGTCTTTTCTCACCTTCCCCAGGGAGCAGTGGAGACAATGTCTTCCTCTCTGTCTTTTTCTATTAGACTTCCCTCTAATTTCTATTAATAGGGTTCTGAGACCTGCTGTAACACTTGAAAATTTATCTCTTACGTTTGGAATGGTGATATTTAACAATAATGGTATGCTCAGAGGAGTATTTTTCTTTTATGTTTCCTCCTTTGCTTTCCTGAGCTGGCCATTGATTCCCAGAATTTTACTGACAGCTCAGGGATCTTTCTGGATGTCTCCAAAATAACCTGTGGGCTCATTCTTGCGTAATTTTAATAGGAGATTAAAAGCTGTTTCTGCTTTTAGACAGAAAGCTGTGGTGGGGTTGGGGGAAGGCCTCTGACCAAAGGAGGTCACCTATGAAGTCATCCAGGGATGTGGGTCCCCTTCTGTGGTTTTAGGCTTCAGGTTATTCATGCTCAAGCCTTGCTCTGACCATATGGAATTAGGTATGGAAATTATATCACTGTGGAAAACAGTTGGAATTGGTCTGAGATGAGGTCATCCCTTGTGAGAACAAAGGACATGGATGGTGCTGGGTGAGATGGTGGCTGCTGGGCTCTGCTGGCCCTGTGAGGGGAAGCCCAGCTGGAGCACTGGTGCAACTGGGGTAGTGAGCAGCTCTGTGGGAGGGACAGTGATGGCCCTGTCAGCCTGAGGAGAGCTGGGAGAGGACAGGCCTGCTGTCCTTGCTGAGGATCCACTCAGGGCAGGATGCAGGGGAGCTGCAGGGGAGCTGCAGGCTGGGCTCTGGGTGAGAGCCCCAGGCAGGAGACTGAACTGCTGGCTCTTGTACAACAGAGGGACAGGGACCTGTGGCACAGCCAGGAGAGGGACACTCCGGGACAGGGACCTGTGACACAGCCCGGGCAGGGACACTCAGGGACACAAGGACCTGTGGCACAGCCAGGAGAGGGACACTCAGGGACAGGGACCTGTGGCACAGCCAGGGGAGGGACACTCAGGGACAGGGACCTGTGACACAGCCAGGGGAGGGACACTCAGGGACAGGGACCTGTGGCACAGCCAGAGGAGGGACACTCAGGGACAGGGACCTGTGGCACAGCCAGGAGAGGGACACTCAGGGACACAAGGACCTGTGGCACAGCCAGGAGAGGGACACTCAGGGACAGGGACCTGTGGCACAGCCAGGGGAGGGACACTCAGGGACAGGGACCTGTGACACAGCCAGGGGAGGGACACTCAGGGACAGGGACCTGTGACACAGCCAGGGGAGGGACACTCAGGGACAGGGACCTGTGGCACAGCCAGGGGAGGGACACTCAGGGACACAAGGACCTGTGACACAGCCAGGAGAGGGACACTCAGGGACACAAGGACCTGTGGCACAGCCAGGGGAGGGACACGGCAGGAGCTGAGTTCTCCAGAATTTGGTACCCCTGGACTAGAGAGTGGTTGGTTTCCACGGTCCCCTTTGTTTGGGGTCCCTGCTCCCAGGCATCTCAAGCTGTCACTTTGTTACTGCACCACGATTAAATTATTCCAGGATCCAGGTGTCCAAGACTGAGCTCTGGGAAAGCTGTGGCCAGGCTGTCTGTTGAGTGTGAGTGTTGGGCTGTGCACTCCAAGGGGCCTCAGTCTCCCTGCAGGGCTCTGGGGTGGCTGCAGTGACACGTGGGCATGGGCAGACAGGGAGGTATCCTTGGCACTCCTTTTCTGTGAAGAAAACAAGAGTGTTTGCTTAAAGGATGAGGCTTCAAGGCTTTCCCTGAAAGGGATGATGTGGAAAAGTTTTGAGGATTAAGAGCCTTCAGATCTATTAACGTTATTCCCATTTTTATGTACATATGAACTTCTTTATTTGATTTCACAAGAAAGAAGAGTCTTCTTCCAGGGCATCAGAAAAGCTGGTTTTTTTTGTTGTTTAGCTGACTGGAAGCCATTCTGGCCCTTTTTTGAGAAGCTGCAGACTTCTTTTATTTGATTGCCTACATCACCCTGTGTTAGTTAGCACAGCCCTCTCCTTGGACTGTTTATAACTTTGTTTATGCAAATATTCCTATCATTTGCCTATACAAATTATTGCATCACCAAGTTGACACTGGAAATGTGGGAAAAAGCTGATTAACTACAGATCTACAAACACACCTACAAGCAGCTATTGTCACACTCAGACAATGGCTGCTTTCCCCAACCTGCAGGTATTCTTTTTTTTTAAGGGACTCCATGAGCAATTTTGTCTCTGAGACAGAGGGTGGTGAATTACTAATTCTCTGATTTCTCTGAGCTATCCATATATTTGAGGGGCATGTTGGAGCTGGGCTGGAGCAGCAATCACATGGAACAACTGAAGGACTCCTGAACAAAGCTGTTCTGATGGTGATTTAGTGGCACTGGAGTGATTGCAGCACAGTGTTCTGGGGTGCTGCTCTGAGCCACATCTGTTCCCTCATTCCCTAATTTAAAAATAGGATAAAAACAAGAGCATTTGGGCTTAATCCAAAAGTGCTCATGGTACACTTGCAACTTGTTTGGGCATCTTGGGTTCGAGGTTGACTCCTCAAGAGTGCTGAAAGCAAAGTCTGTGTTTGCTGCATTACTCTTTGTATTTTCCACTCCCCAAAATCTCTCTCCTCTTAGGAGAGAGTTTAAATTTCATCATCAGAGATGAAGGAAAACAACCACTGTGTAAACAGAATGAACAACAATAAGGGAAAACAAACATATATTAGGAGCCTGGAAACATACTTTCCTGCCTTCCTGTGCAGGAACAATACCAAAAGGAATAAGGACAGCAACCTTATGCCAAAACAGGGTTGAAAAACAAGTATACAGTCAACTGGATGTCCTGAGAACGTGTCAGCTGCTTAAGCTAGCAGAGACAACTGACCTGGAGCAAGAGACAGTGTGGAGAAAACACTGGAGCAACACCTAAAGGAAAAGGTGGGCTCCTTCTCAATCTAAATTCTCATCCTCAGCAGCTTTGCTGTTTGCAGAGATGTTTTTCATGCCTACAAAGCAGAGATTGTCCTCTGAAATCACTAATGCTGTTGGATACTTAACTGGTACCTCTTCCCAAAAACATCTGGAGAGATGGGGTGAGGGAAAGCTCTTTAAATGTACCTCCTCTTCCCCCCCCATCTTAAAAACCTTGGCTTGATTAAATTTTGGCATTACATTTGTTGCATGAAAGACAGGAACTCCTCTGATTATTTGGATTGTAGAGTCAGGTAAATCAAAGGAACAGATCAAAAGAAGAGGAAATATTAATGAAAATCTATATTCTTTGGTCAGCATTTTTAATAGCTCTTGTAGAAAATCAAAAAGGAGAATCAGCTGTACTTTGGAAACTTGTCTGATAAGGATGATATAATGCAGGGCATTAATGCAAACTTCAGTACTACATACAGCTGGAAACAAAACCGAAAAATGATGTTCTAAATAATAAAGCAATATTTGACTGTTTAAAAGCCTCACAGTATGAAATTTGTCAAAATTTGACTCTTACGATTGGCCTGGGGTGGCAGAGCATAGTAATAAAGCCCAAATCTGAGAGGCTGATGCTCTTGCATCAGAATAAGTGGAAGAATTAATCACTCCACTTGCATTTCCTCTATGACAGCTGCTGAGTGGAATATGGGGAAAGTGGTTTTTAATTTTTGGATTCTTTTGGCTTCTCCACTTTAAGCCATGTCTGAAATTGCACAGCAAAGTGAAGAACTGGGACTGACACTGCTGGGTAGATTTGCCTGCAAAAGTGTTATCTGGAAATGCTGTTTAGCATTAACTGAGCTCCATTATGTGATGTGACTTTGGGCTTTCTGCTCTGGGGGAGTTCCCCATATCGAGGATGATCATGAGAGGAGGGGCACTAAAAAATTGAATCTGTGGGTGAAAACTGAACTCCTGGCAAGCTTCACATGTTGGGATAAGTTGGTGTCAGCTCTGAAATCTCTCTTACCAACCTTGTAAGAGGAAAAGACAGTTTGTCTATGCCAAGCCAAAGGAGTCAATCGTGTGGAAATGCACATCGAGGCTCCTGACTCTGATTTAAGGGTAACTCAATCTGAGCATCACTCATTTGCTTTCAGTCTGGAGGCTACAGGGTGTGCTCAGCCTGGGCCTTCCACTTCTGTGCAAAGCTAGGAAGGTCCAGAACACTTTGAAATGAACGTGACTTTCTCGTGGCACTGGGTTTAGGTGGGGGGATGTTCTGGCTGTCAGATGGAAGCTTTTAGGAAAAATGGCTGCAGGAATGTGAATGGGCTGATGCTGATAACCTTCCCTCCATGTGCTACTGTGAGGAACCAGGTGGGAAGGAGAGGCTGTGAGCCCTTCACTGCGGCCTCTGAGATGAGAACATGCCACCCCTAAATGCTTTGTTAACAAAGATGAAGAGGCAGCAAAGCACCTGTAGGGGAGAAGCAAAATGTAACTGGATGTGCTTCAACACTGCTTTGAAAAGATAAATAAGAAATGTTTGGATTTGGAAGAGAGCCTTCAGTCTTGAAGAAGAACCTCAGTCCCTTCCCACTGTTCACCTTTATTTTTGAACTCTGTTTTACTGGGTTTTAATAGGGTGAGTTTTGGATGCTGGTTGAGTTAGACATGGAACTATAAAACATTTTCAGCAACAGTATGTGGAATTTAGACAATCTGGGACCTTGGAGCATAGGATTGTGAAATCAAGTTTCCAAAACAGTGGGTTTGGAGTGAATGGTTTCATGAAATGTACTTCAAAAAAAAGCACCCACCAGCTATCTTTTGGGATCACTGTCCCATTGCAGTCTTCAAGTCTTTTTTTTCTCCTGCAACTCCAAGAACAAAAGAAAGCTGTGAGGATGAGCTCATGTGACTGTCAGCACCACGGTCCCAAGCACAGGCCTAGTTTGCTTTTATGAGGTAAAGCTGGACTGAAGCAACGACAGCAGCAAAGCACCAGAGTGCCTTCACTGCCCCAGGGCCCTGCCTGGGCTGGATTAGGCAGTGGTGGGGCTCATTAAATTCCACAACAGCTCTGTGCTCAGTGTTGAGAGCAGTTTCTGACCTGCTGGAACTGATTTACTTTCTGCAGACCAGTCTGGTTGTCCACCCAAACTCCAGACTGAAAAATATGCTGCTCTGTGGTGCCCAGGGGTGGCTGGGATCTGTCTCACTCACTCCCTCCCTCAGCTTTGTGTGTCCATGGCAATGAGAGGTGAACATCCAACATCTGTGGGATAAGGGGAGATAAAAGCTTTTATCAGGCATTTATCTACTGCTGGTAACTCTTGGCTGAATGGAAAAGTGTTGGTGGTACCAAAAATTGGATTTGGCCCCCTTGGTGCTCTGAGCTAGGCTAAACACCAGGTTTGTTTGTGCTTCCATCCTCATGGTTACACTTGTTCACAGGTGGCTGGTGGGGTTTTCAGTGCAGAGAGGAAAGAGGTGCCTGTAGCTGCAGGAATCCTGCTGGATCTGAGCAAAGTGCTGTACTCAACACAGGACCAGAAAACAAGGGTGTGTTACAAGGCTGAGCTCGCTGTGGGGCTGGAGGCTCCACCCTCTTTCAAGAGCCAGTTTAAACACTTTTATGGGGCAGAGCCTTTCTCCAGTTTTGGTTTAAAACCCTGATCAGATGTAGAGGTGCCAGAAATCTCAGAGTATTTCCGTGCCAGCCCTGCAGCTGTTAAAGGACGCAGACTTGGGATAAGGCTCAAATAAACATCCAAGTATTTTTTTTTTTCCTATTGAATGTTTAAATGAATGAAAGGTGAGCTCCTAACCTTCTGAGATTTCCAACTTATTAAACCTAGGAAATGCAATAGGGTGCTCCACTCAATGTTTTTCTGTGTTTTGCCTCCCAAATTTCCTTGAATTGCCACGTCTCCTTCCGATCTCTGCTGTGTGATCCTGTCTGCCTATTACTGTTGGAGACAAACTGGAGAAAGAAGCTTTCTTCATAAGTGAGCCCAATATTAGACATATAAATAATGCATCCCTCAGCATTATTTATAATGCAGTAGCATCACTGTGCTGTATCATATGCAGTTTCACGTTGCTGATTTTTAACTGCTTTCCTGCCAGGCACACTCTTCAGAAAGTTCTAAAGCTGCTTGTTTGGTATTTCCCCTTCTGCTATTGCTACTAGTTATGCTGAGAAGTTTTTGTACACAGGGCACAGACAAGGTTTAAATTAGAGGTGTGAGTACAATGCTGTGTAAAATACCATTGGGATGTGATAGTGAAAAATGTTCTGCATAAGAAAAATGGCCAGCAAGCCCATAGCAGGGTGAGATAACTGTTTTAGCCTTGTTTTTTGGTGTTAATTCTGTGCTTGGAGTGACATTTAAGTTATTGCAGAGTGATAATAGCAGAATACACTGTTCCAATGCTCAATTGTCCCATGTAGACCAGTTTGCTTTGGTTTTATTTAATTTTTTTTTAAACTGTGAGAGAGAATGCTTTTGTGTCCTGCACACACACACAAAATCCGGAATAACAATACCAAGGCTTATCTCTGTGAGATCAAATGAAAGCCGTGGTTGAATGTTCCATTTGTTCCTTAATGAGTAGTGTCAGGCTGTGCCCTGTGCTTAACAAAAGCATATGTGCAGATATTGTTCTGTTATGATTACACTACAATTATATCATGTCTGTAATAGATTACTACATCTGGCCTTTTCTTGGGTTAGGAAATCAAGAAGGAGATTAGTTGATTAACTTCTGAGAATGCATCTAAATAATTTTTAAAAAAAAATCCTTTCTGTATTAGCCACATTCCTGTACAGTCAGGTTTGGGAGAACAGTTCTTTTAGGTTTTGAGTGGGAAGTTGGTCTGGTTTTATATCTGATTTTTTTTCCCCCAGGGGAGCAGGCGTTTTGTTGGTTTTTTCTTTTTAATTTTTTTCTGTTTAATTTTAACAACACTTTTAATTATTCAGCTGTGTATAAGCCTGTTTTTATTTTGAAACAAACCAAACAACAGTGACAAAGTGAAATAGGAATTTAAGAAAGCTACAGCTGGGAAACAAAGTAGTTTAATTCATATATGGCTATGTGCTATATATTACAATAATTTCATCTTTCACTATTACCTCTGTGTGCATCAACTGTTCTGTTCTACCCTATAGTTTAATGCAAGAGCCTCCCCTTGGGAGGAAAATGGGGCATATGAAATACAGCAGTGGCTTTTCAGACACAAATTTGTTTTTGTTTAATACACCAGAGTCTCAAAACCTCGTGTGCATAGAAGGAATCAGCTTTATTTGCTGCTCAGCTCACTTCACAACATACATCTGTTTTCTCTAATCACCACCTTTTACATGAGGACACATCCCATTCCCCAAGAGATGGGGTGGGAAGAGTCACAAGGAGGGTTAGGAAGGAGTGGCTGCTCCCAGGCTGTGCTGGGCATGAGCTGGAGCTGAGCTCGGGGCTGGGGTAGGAACTGAAGAGGTGGGAAGAGCTCACCTGGTGTCCTGGTAAATCACCATCGAGGCAGGCTCTGAGCTTTCACCTTTGGCTTCAACTCCATTTTAGGACCAGAAGCTGGTATTTGTTTATTACTGGTGTTTAACTTTGGCAGGAGATAATGAAGCTGAGGAACGCTGCAGCTTTGATTCTTTGCCTGGGGTCTGTCATGGGTGAAGTGCAGTTCCCAACACATCTGTGCCCTGGCTTCTCAGAATAAGGGATAGTGCTGCTGTTAACTTGTAATGAAGCATTCAGAGTTTGGGCCTGTTTATCAAACATGGTGTTAGAACTCTCCTGTTTGTTTTAAAATTATTTTAACTGTTTTGATCCATAACGTGACTTGAGCTGTACCTGGCTGCTCAGTGCTGTCTCTGTGGGCTCTGCTCCACGACAGCTGCACGTTGCCCATTTTCTTCCACATCTTCTCCTTGGGTTTGGCTTCCAACATCACTTATTATTGACTCTTAATCCTTACCCAACCTCTCTTAAAAACCTTCCTCACCTGGGCTGTGCACAGGTATTTTGATGGCAGAGGACATGGTTTTTCTTCTACCTCTCCTGCTGCCTAAAGCCACCACCCCGTGCTTCCTACACCACGTGCATTCTTTTATTTCTGTGCAGTTGTTTCCTGTTCATTGCCCTGGATTTTGATTTTGGGCAGACTGTGTTCTGGCAGTGTTTGCTGAACGATGCCTTGATGTGTGATTAATGCCCTTAGGTGCTATGGTAATACAAATAATTAATGAAGGGCTCTTTAATTCTTTTTCATAATAAATGTTATGTGGCATGTTTGAAATACAGCTAAGATGGAGCCACGTGCACCAAAGCAGGCATATCTGTAGTTATTCTGCTGTACTAAAATGCACACTTTTATTATCAGTAACCTTTTATGCCCTGAAGGCATTTAAAATCCTACCACCCTGAGCAGGAATGAGAAAATAAGAGTTGCCAAAAAGAAGCTTCTTTCAAGCCAAAACCCTGAATTGTGATATGGGACTCCACAGTGCTTCTGTGTTCTTCTGGCCACCACTGTGAAGTTAACACGTGTGTTCTCCAACCTTCTGCAGAAGTTTAGCATGGACCTCCTGTGTCCTGGGACCAGCATGGGGGGATTTAGTTCATTGCTCTGGCTTGGAGTTGTATTTCAGCAGCTTCGTTCCTGAGGCACCAAGCACCAGAGGCCATAACAAAGCACAGAGCCCCTGAGTGAAGGTGCTGTTTTCTGTGTGCTTTCAAGCTCTTATGATAAAAGCAGATGCAGGTACAGTTCCAGGCTAGGGCTTAAAGGGGATTTTGTGGAGTGCCAAACCTAGTGAGGATACTTGATTTACACAATTTTATGGGTAAAGCTGGGGAAGGTTTCTGCAGTTATAGGTTTCTCAAGCCCCACTCCTCCTCTGAGTGTGAGCAGGTGATAACAAACTGTTTGGCTTGCATAGATAAGAGAGATTATTTCCCTCTCTGTTAAATAACATTTCAATTACAGCAGTGTTGGTATGATGTGATGCTCTGCACTGCCTTCCTCTTGTGTTCAGCAAGAGCACCAGGCTGTTTCTGTGGGTGTTAGAGCAGGGTCACTGCTGGGGTGTGATCCCTGGCAGTCATCGGAGTAGGGAAAAAAGAAAAGTCACTTTGCAAAGCTTTGTTACCTTCATGAGAAAGGTTGAATGGTGTGGCCTGAAGGGCACCTTCAGAGACAGAGAGGAAAAAGCAGATTTGTCTTTCACTTGAGGCATCTGGGGCTCCATTTCTTCCTGAATGTACCCACATTTTTGTAGATTTTATCTGTTAAGTACTTTTAAAAAAAGAACAGAAGCATCATTTGACACAAGAGACTGTTGCAGTTCTTGGCTTGTGGTGTGACCTGGAGGATCTCAGCAGTGCCCTGTGGGATGGGGCTGAGCCATGGTTTGCCTCGTTCCTGAGGAGTGCCCAGGCATCGCCCTAAGGAGCAGCACAAGCTGCAGCAGGCTCCTGCTGGGCCCTGAGCACCCTTGTCCTTCAACTCAGCTGCATGGTATGCATTTGTTTTTCTCTACTCCTGGAGAAAACAAACAGCAGAGTTTTTCTGGTCTGCCATAAGAAGGCCGTGGAAATTCGAAAGGAAAGGAAGGCGATAGCGTTGCCTGCACCGAGATGCAATCCTGGGTCGTGGCAGGAAGTGTATAAAGCCTTATTGAGTGGAGATAGCTGAGATGGCTGCAGGGGCCTGCATGGTGCGAGGAAAAGGCTGGAGGAAACCCTTATCAGACCTGTTATCCTGTCTCTGTCATTCCCATACAGATTAATGAGCTCCAGGATGCCCTCAGCCATGTTCAGACCGGGGTCTGTTTATCCCAAAATAGAAGGTTCTGTCTTGTGCCAGAGTGTCATATTCCCAGGCCAGCAGCACCATTGTGTTTTATTACCCCATTGTATTCAGGGGTTATGTCCAAACTTTTCCTCTTAGCTCCTTAATCACTGTTTTGATGGATGAGCTCCATGAGAAAAGCTGCTGCAGGGCCACTGTCCCTGCCGAGGATCCAGCAGGGATCAAAATGGTGCTTGGCACTTGCTGAGGCTTGGCTTCCTAATTGTTCTTGCACCAGCTCTAGGCAAAGCAAGGTGGAGGGCTCAGCCTTTCCTGCACAAAGCCCTGCGGAAGGCGTGGGATGGGGAGCAGAGGAGCGGCTCCCTCGGCTCTGCCCCGTCAGGCCGTCCCGAAGGACATCGCTGGGGTGGCACCGGCGAGGGGCAAAGGCAGGTTGGTGTGCTGGGCAGCACCCCCTGCCCTGCTGAAGCCCGGCTGCCCTTGGCAGCCCGGGGGGAGCCGCTGGAGCCCGGCAGCAGCTCCGTGAGCCCACATTGACACCGCGGGACGCGCGGCTCCTGCCGAGGGCTCCCGACAGCTCTGCCATTCCCCTCGTGCAGTCCCGGGGAATTATCCATATCTCTGACAAGAGAATAGGTTACTAATGCACCAACACAGCTGTTTTGACACTTTTGATGAATAACATTCAATACTATTAATTGGAACAATTGCTTTTCATTTAACTAAATCACTAGAATTGCTAAACTAAATTGAAACGGAATGTAATTTTGCCTCGCTCTCCTTTAATATGGGCCTCTAAATGTCTTCTCCCTGAAGAATTAGTAACTTAATCACCTACCAGTGATAACTGTTTCATAGCCCTCAGCTGGAAGGCTTTCCTGCTAAGCAGTATTGCCTGGGAGTAGAGTGTTATAGCAGGGAACAAATCCCATCTCTTTCCTTTCTCCCCCTCTCTGCTGCAATATTAATCATATTAAAAATGATTCTCTTCCTCTTTCTCTGTTCCAGAAAGATCTTTATAGATCATCATAATTTCACCCCGCTCCTTTTTGCATTGTATCAATCACCTGGCATGTCTAACAGGGTGCACAACAATTATATCTGTCTGTTATGGTAGAGATGGATTTTTGCTGTCAGTGGCTGGGAGAGGGGCTCTTGTTCATTTTCCAATAAACTTGTCATCCAGAGCACACAACACAAACACCACAGGATAACGTGGGCACCACCCTGACCAAAACCCTTGGAAGATATGGCTACATGGCAAGTGCTTAGCTGCCTTTATTTATTTATTAAAATAACCCCCAACCAATTCTGGCAGAAATAAAAAAAGATCTGAAATGCATGTGCATTGCCTTAAATGTATAAGCTAAAGAGCAGGTCCTCTGGCCAGGAGCTTCTGTACTCCCCAGACAAAAGAGAGTGGGAAAAGCTAAGGCAAATTAAATAAAAGTCAAATAGATAAAATTCAGAGCACACTAGATCCCCATTTATTCTTTGCTTTTTTTGCATGGGGTAGAACAAAGTGGTCTTGGTTGCAGATTAATTCACCCACCTGTTTTTCAGGTCACAGAAGGAACTCAAATCTGCTGCTGGGGGTTTGCCAACATTTCCCTTCAACACTTTTAAACTATTAATGACAAAAGGCCTTTCCTAAAAGCAGAGCTGTGCAGATTCCTGCAGGGTTCAAGGCTGTTGTCTGAGGATGAGATTCTCTACGTGTGTTCTCACTGCAACTGAACCTATGTTTGTCCCAGTCACATCCCACTGAATCAAAGAGTTGTTTTTTGGTTAATGTGTTTGGCAAATTTATATCTCTCTAATGAATGATGCACGGGGCTGTGATGTTTCTGTGGTGCTTGAACACTTTTTTTTCTGTTTGTCTCAAAAAATTTAGGGTTTTATGGCAAAAAGTCTTGCTATAATTAGTTGTCTTTGATTCTTATTTTTCCATGTACATATCTGAAAAATCATCTGCAGTCTTTTAGTTTTAAGTCATGTGAGTAGTTAATTTGCTTCTCTGGGTGTTGGTTCTGTTTCCTGTCACAAAAAAAATTCTTCCAGAAAAATGCTTCAAGAAAATTAACGTGGACTCGGTTCACAAATTGCGGGTGAATACCTGCAGCTGTACTAACTGTGAATAATTAAAAAGGATACTTCAAAGTGGATTGGGAGTAAATATTCATTGACATTAGAGAATGAATGTTAGATTAAGTCACCTAACAGAAAAAAAAATGAAGGAACAGCTACACCATTAGGTGCTTGCTTTAATCAAACTGCTGCAATTTCTTCTGCTGACCCTGTTTTCCTCTTAGCAGAGTTGGGTGAGCAGATCAGCCTTGCTGTGGAGTGGAGACTGATACACTGCTTTACTGCCTGCAGGATAGAACTGGGCATCCAGTTCATCTAAAATGGTATTTCTGTCCTGATTTTGATGCTCTGTTTCTTATGCCCCTCTCTTGTAGCCTGCTTATCCCTGTGCTGAGTTTCCTACACAGTGTGCAACATGCCACAGTCCTGAGGATTATTTTAGAGAGGGAATCATGGCTAGAGATGGCCTAAGGAGAAAGCTCACTAAAACCTAAAATTCTTCTGCATATGGCAGTGATTTACAGAGATTCATTGACTCACAGTCTGGCCACTCACAAAGTATTTCTAAACATAACTTAGTTTAGACCAGTATCTGGGAGGGGAAAGGGAAGTGTGATAAAGCAAATGATGGAAACTTGCAGCTAGAAGTGTTTTGGCAGCTGAGGCTGGAGCAGTGCTGCTTGAAAGATGAGCACTCTGTGAATTGAGGGCATCTCAGGAGAAGTAAATCTGCTTTCCCCAACACAGACTGAGCACTGGCCCAAAGACCCCGGGTAAATAAGAATCAAACTTCACTACAGGACATTTATGTGGTCATGATTTATTGGTGCTCTCAAAGCCTTTGAACCTTTGCAGCCCTTTGGGGGAAATGGTGTGTTACAGGGGCTTAAATAAATAAATAAAAAATAAGAAGAAATACATGCCTATAGCTACAGGAAAAACCTATTGTGCCATTTGTTCCAAAAGCCTTGACACGTTCAGGGCTTTTTCCTGAATTTGACTTTTTTTCTTTTCTATTTTTTTTTTTTATAGGATTTTGGTCAGTCAGCCAGTGCTGTAGGAAATAAAACAACTCTTTGACAGATTCTTGTTTCTCAGTCCCTTTCCCAGCAACTTCCCACTCTGGTAAAGTGAACTGAGCTGCAGGATTCTGATGGAAAAATCAAACAAACCGGCCGAGCATGGCTGAGAAGTAATAGAAAACTACTTGGATCTCAAGGCCCTGCCAGTACAAGTTTAACTTAGTGTTGATACTTCAGCAAATGTCAAATATCCTTTTCCATTTTCTGCAATGTGTTGTGTCCTTGGTTCATCCTCCTGCGAGCAGCCCTTGGTGCTCACTGCTCGGGATGGGGCAGTCACCTCTTAGCAGAGACTCCCTGTGTACAGCCCACTTGCTGTCCTGGAATCCCAGGATGGTCTGGGTTGGAAAAGACCTTAAAGTCCATTCAGTCCCACCCCTGCCATGGGCAGGGACACCTTCCACTGTCCCAGGGCGCTCCAAGCCCCGTCCAACCTGGCCTTGGACACTTCAGGGATCCAGGGGCAGCCACAGCTGCTCTGGGCACCCTGTGCCAGGGCCTCCCCACCCTCACAGAATTTCTTCCCTAACATCCAATCTAAATCTCTTCTCCCCTCTTTTAGTCCTTTAAACACCCTCCTCTTGCCTATCACTATCTGCCTCTGTAGAGAGTCCCTCTCCAGATCTCTTGTGGCCTCTTGAAGCACTGAAGAGGCTCTAAGATTTCTCTGAAGCCTTGTTCTCTCCAAGCCCAGTGACCCATAGCTCTCAGCCTGTCTCCAAAGCAGAGGTGCTCCAGCTCCCTGATCACCTTCTTGGCTTCCTCTGGACTTGCTCCTGTGCTCCAGGAGGGCAAAAAGGCACTTGGCATAAAATGAAGAATATTAATATTACTGTGGGTGTAATTTTAGATATATTTTTAAACACGAATTTGAGATCAGCTGAAGTTTGCAAACTTCTGAGAGAAACGTTGGAACAGCTGGGGCTGAGGGAGGCAACAGGGAGAAGTTTCTTGTGTAAGGAGCTCAGCATGGCTCCCATATCCACTCTTCTGTGCCTCTGCCAGGAGCCCTCCTCTCTGCGGTTTCTCCAACCTTGCTGTGCTCTGCCTCCTCCAGCTGTTCCAAAAGTTGATGGTGGATGTGAGCAGGGCTGGCTGCCTGTCCCCAGGGACGTGGAGCTGGCTGTGAGCTCTGCAGACGGGGTGCAGCTGGCTCAGAGCAGTGTGTGTGTGTGTCTGTACGTGGCTGAGAGCTCTGCTCGAGCCTTTCCTCTGGGATCCTGGGGATCCTCCCCCGTGTACAGTTCTGGAGCACATCCCCCTGTCCTCAGAACAAGAGTGTGTGCAGGCACTTAATGAGAAACGCTGGAAGCTGAGTCCCAGGAGATGATTAAACCCCACGAGCCAATTAAAAGAAGTGTAATTACACAGCAGGGACAAGTTGTTAAACAAGCTAGAGGTTATTGTCCTTCAAGTCAACATACTGGAACAGCCAAGGAAAGCCTACCAGGAAAAACTGGCAGGGCAGTTTTGCTTGGCCTAAGGCTTCTTAGGGGAGGAGTGGGCTAATACAGCATTTTGCTTTTTCTCTGTGCTCCTACGTGATAAGGGCTTAGGGCAGAGTCAGTCAGCTGAGCTGCCCCTAGACTGGTGCAGGGAAAGCTGAGCTGAAATGCTTCCCTAGGCACAAATTCCCTCTGCTGGGAGAAAGGTGTGGGCAGATCAGCGAGCCCAGCAGACCCAGTGTGTGGCTGGCACAAGCTGGAATGTGTCTGAGGGTGTGGAGCTGTGCCCAGCCGTGCTCTGAGGGGCATTTCATGCACAAAGCACACCCGAGGATAATTTAGGGAGTCTGATGAATCCTGTGCTTTTATCTGCTCCTGGGTGTCTGCAGACTGGCAGCACGAGGATAGCACTGCTGGCGGTTGAAAAAGGTTGATTTAACTATTTGGCTTGACTTGAGTACAAGGAAAGAAGGAGTTTGGAATTAGCAATTGCTGGCATTGGAGGAAAGAACTCACACCCCACTGTTTCTGCACATACCCACCACAGGTGTGTGTAAAGCTAAATCTACCCCATCCTACTGGTAATGGTTTTTATCTGATAAGGACCTTGGGAAGTTTCAGCAGGTACCTCCAGATAGTGGAGGAATGAGCAGAAAACGTTAATTGACTGTCAGTCCCGTGTGTCCTGACCACTAGGTGACATCACACACTCAGTGTATTTTGTGAGCACTTCCAGTGGGAATGTTCACACCTGACTTGCAAACTCGCTTTTGCTCATGCAATGCACAAGTCCATTTTTTCAGCCATGTTTTCACTTGAACTCTGTGATAAATAAAACCCCTAAAGAACGTGGATTTTAGCACAGAGCAAATGAATTTTCTGAAAGTGAGAGGGTTTGCTCAGGAAGAAATTGAAGCAGTTCTATTCTACTGTTGGTCAAATTGTTCGTTTGGTGAAAACCACAGAAATGCTGCATGGATTTGGCCAAGTTCTGTTCTCAAATGCTCAACCTGTGACCACTAAAATCCTCTTTTTGTCAAGATGACTGTAAGCAATAGCTTTTAAAATGCCCCTTGGAGGGAAAGGGCGAGGCTAAGCCTCACAGCTCCTCTTTCAAAATCAGGGTCACTAAAGGATTTTGCCATTAATTTTTTACCATGCCACAGGGCACAGTTGTTTGCCTGTGTATTCAGGCCTCAGCCTGTAGCTAAGAAAACAAATGCAAACTTATCATTAGGACAAATGTCTCCAGAGGACAGAAGTTCCACTCAGCTGTGGAAAGTGGCAACTGGGGACCCAAACTCAGCCTGGGGAGAGCACATGTAGCCTGTAATGTCCAGGGATAGGCTGGGTCCACGGTGGGGCTTTATTCCCAGCATCCTGACTGAAAAAACAGCTTCCCCTGTTGGAAAATCCCCATGGATCAGCTTCTCAGTCAAGGTCAAATCCCCATCTTTTGTACTTTTCTTGGCCATTATTTCAGGTGATAGATGCACTATTGACTGGCAGCAATGACAGAGCTTGGAATGATGGGGGAACTGAGGCATATTCAACACACTGGCACACAGCTAACTCATGCTAATGTTCAATAATCCTATCCTGCTGCTACACTCTAATGGCTGTGGGCTTGATAGAGCCCCCTCATTGAACTGGTGTATTTCTTATGGGCCTGCCCGCCCATCCTTCATGAATTTTTATTAAACAAAACTGTAAGCGGATTGATTTTGTACTCCTTTATTGCATTTTTATTTAATTCCTTTCAATGGTGGAGGCTCCATCATGTTATCTCGACGTAAATCACGCTGGGGCAGCATGCCAAAAAAATAAAAAGACTACAGGATCATACTTGCATCCAGCGTAAATTTTACTCCTATAACCTTTATTAGCGTAGATTCATTGATTTTTCCCAACTCCCCCCTTCCCCTCCCCATCCCTCCTTTTGGTTAGACTCAGGTCAGAACCTGACAGCTCTCTTTTTAAATAGAGGAGGACAGACTCTAATTTTTAATGTTAAATAATAAAAAAAGTAGTTTAAGTTGATTAAACAAGACCAGTTTTTTTCCTTCTTCCATTTTATGCCCAGCCAAGAAAATAGTTGTGATGCCAGCAGGCTCATGGGCAGTCCTGGCTGTGTTGGCTGTGGATTTGCAGGATATCTGTTCTGGAGAACAGCAAGCAGGGGTTTGCTCTCATACAGTCTCTGTGTGTGTGTGTGTGTGAGGTGGTTTGGCTTCCCTGCTCTTCTGGTGGCAGATTTGCATGGGTACTGAGCAGCATTTTCTGTCCTGAATTCCTTCATGTTGCTTCTCACCATTTTTGTGGGGTCTGGAAGCTGTCAGCAGTAATAATTAATTATCTTTCAGTCAGGGAGATCCTGTCTTATGGACTGACCCTCGTGCCTTTCCACTCAAGTCCACCAAAAAATGAGTTTGAACACTAACCATAAATGCACCACATTTATGTGGGTTTCTGTAAAATACAGTTGGTAGATAAGGAAGGCACCAGTAGGTGGCATGGGAGAATTTACAGCGCAGTTCCAGCTGCAATTTTGGTAGACTATAAATTGCTAACTTTAATTTTTAAACCATGACAGTGTCTCCCATAATGCCTTTTTGATTCACTGGCACTCCTGAGCACTGCAGGAAGGGGCTTCACCATCCTCTGACTGTGGATAGCAAAGCAGGGTGTTAAAGCTGGCCCCTACATAGTTTGTGCTGCAGGGGAGCATCTCTTGCTGCCCCTCCTTTCTGGCTGGTTGTTGTCATGATGTTCCTGATCTAGACACAGTTCTGTGTGGGATTTATATTGCTTCTTTAAGCTACAGGTGCTTGACACAGCTGAACAACATAAAACATGGTCAAAAGAAGATTATCTTCCAGATGAAAAATAGAAACAGGAGGTCCTTGGCTTTTCTGAGTTAATGTCACTTGGTTGGTTTGGGTTAAGGTTCACTAAGCTGGAGATGGGCTTCTGGCCTAAGAGTCTTGTAGCCAAGAGGTTTTGTCTGTGAAAACAAGGCACAATCAGCACAGAAGCATTTTATTGCTTCATTTCTTCCTGCTAAGATTAAACAAACAAACAAAAATATTTGAAAGCTAGTAATTTACGACTTAGTTCTTCACTAGTACTTATTATTGCTAATAATTGCTAATCATGGATCCTGTGGTGGGACTTGTGTTCCTGACCCAAAAGACAAAGGGTTTAAATGTAGGATGAGAACCAGAAGGTGATTCAATGGGGAAGAAACACTGAAAAAGAACAGTTCAGGGATGTTATGGCTAAACACACAGAGATCAGAGATTTTCAGAGATCATTGAACATCCACTAAGCAGGCAGGTCTTTTTAACATAAAGTAGAGTCTAAAAGTGTTTAGCCACTTTCTTAATTCAGTTATGTATTAGTCCCTTATGGTTCTCTAGCTCTCATTGCTACCAGAATATTTCCCCATATGGGCTTGGTAGGAGTATTGAGGTTGAAGATGTTCTGAAATGGGTAAATAGTGCAGCTTGCTTGGTGTTCTGGGCTGCCTAAAAGAAAAAACATTCAGAAACAAGCCAGGGGCTCTTCAGCCATTGCTGGTTTGTAGTGTCCTGTCTAGTCCTTGCAACAGATACATTCCAGAGCCTTGTACAAACAGATCAATTTGTGGCTGAATTCTACAGGGGGCTTTTCATTTTAAAATGTAGAATGACCAATAGTTTGCAAATATTTCTGGGTCAATTTATTGATAGGGACAAAAAAAGAGGTATAATGCTTTTTGAGGAGGCAGGGGAGAAATGGTGGGACCTCTCTTTTGGTTAGTAAATAGCACATGGCAGAAATAGTCAATCTGTATGGGGTTAATGTACCAGTTGTTTATAGTGGTTAAGAAAAGAGTGTTTCTTACAGGAATCACAATATTAATCAGAAAAGAAAAATGGCAATCAGGAAAGCTAATGACATTCCAGTTGATTTGATTATAACATTAAGATTGTTTAAAACTGTCATTTCTAATTTTGTTAAAAGAAATAACACAAGTTAGATCCATAGCTTAGTGATCTAGAAAGAATATTTGAAACATCAAGGAGAAAACTCTCAGGCCATTAGAGATGCTCTGTATTTAATGCATGTTTGGGAAGGGGAAATGGATTGCCTCCCTCATTCTAAATTAGCATAGAGGGACTTAGACTGTCTTGACCTTTTCTTAACCTTGTATACTTGAGTTTTAGAATGAATTTGCAGGGTTTACCCCGTGAGGGAGGAACAATAAATTGCTGGCTTGGGAGGGAAAGGGGAATATTTATGAAAGTCAAAGCAGTGGCTGGAGAGAAAATGTGATGTGGCTGTTTTCTGCTCTGACTCAGTTCACCTTTGCTAAATCACATCAGGTGTTCAAGCACTTTATTCAATAAAAAGCCCACAATTGGAACAGTTTTATCCCTCAATCTTGAGAGATTTAGGAATATTTTGAAGTACTCTTGTGATGTTGAAGACAATATATCATGTGAAAACATACCTACAGTTACCCAAAATACTAGGTTTAAAATGAGCCCTTTTGGGGTGAATGGCTTTTAAAATTAGTTACATTTCTGCTTTTGTCCTTCCCTGTATGCCAAGGCAGCAGGAGTCCTCATGGGGATGAGTGTTTGTCTAATAGGAACCATCTAATTGGCATTGAAGTCTGTGATTATTTTGGGATGCAGACCAGCGTGGCCAAACTGACCAAAGTTCAGAAAACTTTGTGGCCATCCTTCTGTGGAGGTGGAGCTGTTGCCTTGGCAGCAAGGCTCAAAAGAGGCAGAAAGGTGAAGGCAGAGCTGTTATTTCTGCAGGGGAAAAGCAGAGTTTTGCACCTCCAAACGTTTTGAGCCATCCTGCCACAGGTGAGATCCGGCCCTGCTAGACCCCAGTCCCTCCCGTCGGTGTGGAAATCTCAGTGCCCTGACTGGAGTTCTGAGGCTCTTTGCCCGGATCTCGTCCCTCTCTAGACTCCTTCTTGCAGTGCAATCCCACAGTCTGGCAAGCTCCCTAATAAGTGCAGATAGATGAGTGTGTGTACATCTCCATTAACATGACTGTGCAGGCTAATGACGGGGACCTCCTGCTGCTCGCCGCTTGTTTTCTGTTGATTGTTATGTAATGTTCGGCAGCGGGAGGTAAATTCCTCTCCAATTTTGAGGCCCGTTGCAGCATGCAAACCCCACTGTGAGGAGTCACGGTGATTGAGCTTTGGAATCAAGTCCCATGCTGATAACTATAAATCAGGCCCATTATACACTCCGCCCGACAGCCGGGAACCTTCCGCTGCCTGTGGCACAGCGGAGGCCTGGAGCTGCACCGGGGTTTGTTGTGTAACCACCAGCACTCGTGCCTTTGAAAGCCTCTGATTGAAATTTGGTGGGGATGTTTTCACTCCTTGGGATAAAGGCCCGAGGCTGCTCCGGGGGCTCGAGGTCAAGCTGGTGCTCAGGGGGTGCCTTTGAAGCCCTGCTCCTGCTCTGCACGCTGGGCTGTGGGAGAGCAGGGCTTGGAGTGTGGGAGCTGTTGTGGTGGTGGAGTTTGCTCCAGCTGCTCTTCAGGCATCCTTCCAGGCAGGATCTATGGCTGAGGAGGATGCTCTGAATAAGCTGCATTCTGCAGTTTAGTAAGGATAAAGTGATGCATGTGGGGTAAGGGAGTACTTCCAGTGGGGTAATTTGGGGCTGAGGCTGTAGATGTGCAAAGGCAGGAGAGAATGCCAGGAGCCTTCCCAAGCCCTCTCAGCACAGGCTGTAGGACCCCTTTTGTGAGTCCAGCAAATCTGGAAGTTATTAATGTAATGCTCCTTCCTCCAGTGCAATGAGTTGGGTTAAGGCTGAGTGGGCATGGGGCAATAAAACACAGTTTGAAACAGCTGAGCTGGGTTATTGCATGATTTATCAGGTGAAATTCCATGGTCTTTGCTTATGCAGGGAGAGAACTTTGTTGTTTCTAGGGCTATTTTCATGGATTTCAAATGTTCCATCTTCTTAAGCTTGTTTTCACTTGTTCCTTGTCTCAGTTTTTTTCAGTGTTCATTGAATAAAAACATACAAACTGTTTCAGTGCAGTGTGTGGAAAAGAGGTATTTCTGTGAGTTTCAAAATTTCTGGGTGTCAAGCTGCCTTCTGTAAGCCCATGAAAAGCAGGAAGATTTCTACTGACTATGCCTTGTTCTTTTAAATGCTAGGAAAAGCATCTTAACAGAATGTAAGCATTTAATTTCTAATATTGCAGTTATCCTCAGCAGTAGACAACTCTCTGACTGTTGCTGTGAATACAAAGCAACTCAACATCTCTCTGTGGCCAGGCTGAACAGATGGGTGAACCCAACTCAACTTGAGCTGCCCAGCCTGATCTCTTAGTTCCTGCAGTAATCTCACACACACAGGTACAGAGCTCCCAGGTTCAATTCTTAATACTGCAGCCCGATGCTACAACCATTTTTGGCTTTGTGGAGCTTAGAGAGGGGTTTTGACTCAGGAAGGATGGAATGTACAGGTAAAAAACAAGGCAGTCAAGATATTTGCCCTTTGGGAAGCAGAATTTCCTTGTGTGCCATTGGTGTGGAGTTCTTGCACTTTTCCCACTTCACTATGTACTGCTGAACCTTGCAAGGTTGTTATAAAGTTAATTAATTTATAGAATACCTTCAAAATATACGGCCAGACCCTCAGCTGGAGTAATCTGGCATGACTCCATTGGACTGAGCAGGTCCATGCTGGTATAAAACCTGGGAATTTGGCTTGTGAGTGCTCTTGCTAAGTAGCATTTTGTGCCCAGGACAAGCCCTAGGTGAAGGTTATATTCAGCTCCCTTACAGAAGGAGCTGGCCACAAAGTAGATCCAAATAGTTGAGTGACAGGCCCCCAGTATAAAATTTGTGGTTTATCCCTGTTTAATAGTCAAAGATTAGCAAGCATCCAGGTAGAGATATATGGTCTAGTCAGCATCTGATGGGCTAATGATGAATGGGAGCTTGAGAGAGGCTTCAGATTAGCCTCACATGCATAAATATCACATGTCAGTGACAAGGACACTGGAGGTCACTGAATTGTATTTGTACTCACTCATGGCCTTTATAAACTCTGCATTGCTTGAGTGTGTCCTCCCCAGGACGAAGGCAAGCATGGTCAGATGTCATTGAAACCTTGTTAGTTCTGTGGAGTGCATGGTATACAAACAGGTATTTAAAATATTTATGTGGTCCTGTTATTCCCTTTCCCTTCCCCTTTTCATGTTCCTTTCAACTCTTTCCCTACTTCACACTATTTTTAGTAAATTCACACTTCTTGAAGTTACAGGGGAGAAAAGCTGTCAGATCATTCTGGCTTCCCCTTTACAAATGCTAATAAACTCACTTTATAGTGCATTTTCTAGTCTAATTGCAGGTTACACACCCAAACCTTAGTTAAGACGACTTGTAAAATGAATGTTGTGGTCTGGAGTGTATTTTAACTTTCAACAGTATCAGCTAATGAAAACAGCAGTCAAGCAATGATGAAAACTTCAGCTATTAGAAAGCCCAAACCTGAAAAATTAAGGCTGACTCATTCCAACAAGACAATTTAACTTTTCTTTAGTTTCTAACGTTAAGTGTTAGTGTTAACTCTGTTAACTTTAGAGTTAACAGTGTTAACTCTAAAGGCTGGGAGAATCTTAATAATTATTAATGAAAATTAAGTTGTCATCTTTGGGATACTGGGAGAGAAGCTCTGATTAGCAGATAGGCCCAGGGTACACTTCCTCTTAGCCTTGTGGATGTGTGGATAACTGAAGCCTTTCCACTCTGCCTGATCTCAGCTTCATTAATTTGGCTGTCACTGTGTGAGCTGTCAATTAGCATTGGGGTTTTCCATGTTGTTTATTTCAGAAGCATAAGAATAACAACAAAAGCAAGTGCTGGCCCATGAAGCATTTGGAAGTGTTGGGAGAAGCCCCAGTTGTCACATTCTGCTCTTCTTTGATGTTAAGACACACAGAGAGCTTGCACATTTGCTGTTCTCTGAGATGGAGTGTTGCACACTGAGTTTGTGTGGCTTCTCCCTAATCCCCAAAAATTGGTGTCACTTGTTTTATCTCGGAGTTTTGAGAGAATTGGCACTGGAAGTTTGCCTAATGGAGCCAATAATTACACCTCAGTGTGAACTAAGAAAGACACCAAAAGCTTCTGGAAAACCCATCAACCCTGTCCTCAACACCTGAGGCAACACCAAGCCTTGGGGAAGGGCTCCAAGAGGAAAGCTCAGCTGGGCTGAGGACTGGCTGGGAGGGAAAGGGGACCTTCAGCTCCCTCGGTGGGAGAGTGGCCTGGGAGGAGGCCAGCCAAGGAGCGAGCCTCTGCCTGTTTGCCTCCCAGCAGGAAGGCAGGGCTGGCAAAATGCAGCTGCCAGATTTGGCTGCCCTCAACCAACCTAGGCTTGCCTGAGGCCATCTGCAGCTGGAACATCTGCTGGTGGTGGGTGCAATGTGTGCTGGAAAGGCTCATACGGCTCCCAGCGAGCAGCTCAGATAAACCCATTGCGTATTTCTGTGGAAACAGGAGTACACTGCTGTTCTGCAAGGAGGAAAAGGTTTTTTTTTCATTAAGTATTAGAGTAGAATACATTGGAATCACAATCAGTTAAGGTTTGTTTTTGTTTTAAATACACAGAAAACTTAGACTAATTTTATTTATTTATTTTAGCTGGAGCAGAGCCAAGTTTGGGCATTTCAAAATTGAGCCTCCTTTCGTTTGGCACAATTCTTGATGGGTTGGTCAGGTCCACAACAGTCTAAATATTGGTGTAATGCATTTTATGCACTATCCAACATACAGAATAATGCTATCACGTTGTGAGCTCAAGGCTATTAAGTCTGTTGAACTTGAGGTACAGCAGCTTCCTTCAGCAGCTGAAATGAACTTGGCATCACACCAGTTCCTGCGGAAATTATAAGAATGTGCAGGACCCTTCTGCTTCAGACCTGTGGATCAGAACAGAAGGTCACCTCTCATTTACAGTGAGGGTGAAAAGGCACTTCAGGAAGCACAAAAACTCTCAGAAGTAGCCATCTCCACCCTTCTAGCTGGAAAAAATCCCTGCCTTCTTTGAAAGGTCTCCATGCTGAATGTTGTTTGGCTGTATTTCAAACCCAGGAAAGCAGTCCTGTGTCTAGAGGAAAACCCTAAATAATAAAGATTTTGTCAGCAAAGTGATATAGGCCAGGGGGAAGCCAAGGGTCAACCAAAAGTGAAAAATATAATGATTAATACAAGAAATAAACATATGTTTTTTGAGCCATAAAATAGATTATATTTGGTTCTTTAAACTGTGATTAGAACAGAACATAGCTTACACTGCTATTTTGTTGGATTTAGTTTTAGTATCTCTATGCAGAAAGACTTTTTGAGTGCAAAAGTTTTTCTCAATGCTGTCAAGACTCAGTTACTGTGTGTGTACAGTACAGATCAGTTCCTCACTATCTGCAACAGGCCTCTCCACCTAAATAAACAGGGAAATTCCTCTTATGGCAGTGAAGATAAATAGCAGGAAGATGTGAGCTCCTTTGCCCCAGAAGGACAGTGCTGTACATAATGTGTGTGTCTTTGCTGTCAGAATCCAGCTGATCTTCTTGAAACCTCTTCAGGTACTTTAATAAGGGTGTGCCCAAATAAAAAATCCTCCTTTTCTAGCTTCAGAGCAGGACTGGTTTGCATCCAGCCAGCTTGGAGCCCAGACAGGGTTACCACTCACATCTGGCTGTGTCTCATCATTGCACAGATTTGAGCCTGAGCCTGGCACTGGCTCACAACTGGACCTGTGTCTAAAGCTCTGACCATTTTTCTGTGGCTGCAGAAATGTTCCTGCTCAATTCAAAGCTGGATTTGTCTTTATTGTTTTGGCAACAGCAGCTTTTTATAGCTCTAAAAAGTGAGGGTTTTTTTGCAAGTGGAACAGGCATATATAATGTTCTACCTCATTTATCAGATTTCAAACTATGCATTATATGAGTGAAAATATGTTGTATTTCCCCAAGTTACTTGAAAGAAGAATGGAAAATTTAGGTCTTCTCTTAGTGCTAATATGTAACATTTCCTGTGCTTGAATGAGCTGTCTTGATATCCGGAGAGGTAAGAGTTGATAGTAGGACTAAATTCAGGAAGGCAGAACATTGCAGGGTGTGTTCTTCAGAAGAATTGAGGGGATATGGAACTGCAAAAAAAGTCAGCCTGGTGCAGAGCCTCCCAAGCTTGGAGCACTGAACTGGATTGGCTCAACTGTGTTTTGATGCTGGCTGAAGGAATCATTAAACTGCTAAAAGCAGTTAACTCCCCACCAAAATTACACCACCACCACCCCCCATATTTCAAACCAATAAAATACCAACCCCCAAAGTTATGAGGTAGGTTAGATGCCTGTTTTGGTGCCTGCTGAGGAGAATGGGATTTCTGAACTTGCTCTCATGAGGCCCAGCCCATGTCCACAGGGGTGGGATTCATCTGAACCACAGACTGTGCCTTGGGGCTCTGAGCTGACCTCCATGAGCAGTCAGTGAGAAGCACTGTGGAACAGGCACTCCTGGAAAGGGGTTTGCTGTCCTCTGTCCTCATTAGAAGGAAATAACTGCTCTGAAAACACCGTTTCCCCCTACTGATTGTGAAGGGAAACTCGATGATGTGCCTGCATATAGGTGTCCCTATTTTATTTGTCTCAGTTAGATGAGATGAACCCTGTGCTGAGCAACCAGATCAAGATTTCAATGGGAGGTGGAAATGGGACATAGCAAAGGGACTGGAGACCCTCATGGCTTGGGCACCAGGCTGAACGTGTGTTTCCTGATTTCTTTCATGTATTTTATGTTAATGCTGGTTTTGAGGAGTAATATGGAGTAAAACCAAGCAGGGTGTGCTGCCAGGGGCTCCTTCAGGGAGTGCCCAAGCACAGCTGGCTTGTGCTGGTACCTGAGGCTGATCCTGTTGACCCAGTCAAGCTGCACGTGCATAAATTGTGGTTCAGAACCTGCTCCCAGTGCAGAGGCAGGGATCAGTGTTTCAGGTGCTGAACTTTCCTTTGAAATCCCTGCAAGAAGGATGCATGCAATTAAGGGCAAGAGCAACCAAGCTGAGACAGATCACAAACCTGTGCACTATCTTTGAATTACCTTCGTTTTATTCAACTCCCCAAGGCAGTGTAACCAAAGCCTTTTAAAATATCATCAGACAATTCTTTAAATAGTCTGATTTTGCCACCTCCCAACAAAAGGAAAGAGGATAACTTTGAAATGCAGAATTTTGAAGATGCCTGTCTCCCTCTCTTATTTCAAAGGAAAGAATAAGGGGGAGCATTGAGGCTTTTTGTCCCTTATTGAATCATTGCTGTTTTTGTAGGACCCACATTAAGTACAGTGCAGGTACTTTGCATGTAGAGATGTGGTGCTCAAAGGATTAACATTTTAAATACAAGGGTCAGTCTCTTCCACCCTCTGGGTATGAACTAGAGGTGGTGTTCAGTTCCTTGTTAGGAGGGAAAAACTGATGGAGAGGAAAGAGTTATCTGTCTCAAATTATCACACAAATATCATTCTTTTAAGTCTGAGCTTCATTTTAAAAGCATTCACCAGTCTCTCATTTCACTGGAGCCCCATACCAGTGCTCTCAAGAGCCAGTGTTGCAGGATCAAGGTGTTCTCAGCTGTAATAAAGCTGAAAGGAAGATGGACACCTTCTCTTGTGCATTGCTGGCACTGTGCTCGTGGGTGTAGGCACGGTGCTGGGAGCAATTTATTGCAGTGCTGGAACCAGAACCAAGCCTTCCTAAAGGTGACTGATTTTTTGTCTTTAATACGTGAGACTTCAATTGAACAGTTGTGATGTTAAGTGTGTGCTTTGCTAAACTGGAGCCTTGTTTCTGGAGAGGGAACTATTCTTAAGCTTTTGGTACGTGAAGAGCATTTCCCACTAGATCATAAATTATTTACATTCAGGTCTAGCAAAATCCCCTCTGATTTAGAGTGATGTATGAGATGTAGAGAGTCAGACCTATAAACTTCGTTTGAATAATTCTTCTGGTAGATCTGGAAATATTTAAACTTTTTTTTTTTTTAATAGTACTGTAAATTTAAAGAGTTTAATTTTTTAAAAACTTGTTCCTTGCGCTCTGTCATATAACTTGACTTGTCAGGGACTGGACCCATAAGCACCCACTGCAACATTTCCATGGTACATGTCATCATCTGAGATGGATCAGCTTGGCTTGGATCTTAGGGCAAGCCACAGAGAAATTGCAGGAGGACAGAGCCAAGTGATGGCTTTGGCACAGTCCGAGTACAGCCTGGCTGCACGGCTGTGAGGACAGGTCGTTTGTCATTAACTCATTCCAGCCTGCTTGCTGGGCCCCACCCTGTCCACTGCAAAGAGCTTTCTCTCTGAGCCCCAGTTTCTCTCAAATGGAACGGGCATGTCCTTGCCCTGACCATTATGGAGCTCTGAACCTGCTAGCAGGAAAGTGTTGCACCCTAAATCAAGCATGCACAACCCCTTAGAGTCCTGAGCACTAACGGGAGGTGCCCTGGGCTTTACCAACCTTTGGAATTCCTCCTGACTTCCCCCCCATCCAGTCCCTCAGGCTGGATGTCTCACCTTTGGAAGGATGCAGCACTGCCTCTCCCAGGCTGAACAGACCTACAGGATGAGAGGTGTCAGGCTGGAAGGACTTGAAAAGCAGTGGGAATGAGAGGTGCTGTGGTTTGCTGCTGTGTACATCAGTCTTGGTGTGCCTCTTGGGCTTTCAGGACATGTAGAGCTCTGCAGCTTCCAGATTATTTGAGGTGTCAGGGCTGTGTCAAAAGTCAAAATAGGCTTTTCTGCTTGGAAAGCATCCCAAAGCATACCAATATAAGGAGATGAATAATACAGTAATTCTTTATCTTGAAGGCTAAAAGGGAATTGTAAATAAAGACAGAAGTGGGAATTCATGTAGAAATATCAAATCTAACTCATTGGAGTGACAGTACCTCAGTTGTAGAACAAGGTTATGAAACAGAGACTTTTTTTATTAAAGATTTCTTTTATCAATGACTATTCCAACAGATGTGAACAAAACAAAGAGAAAATTTTAAAAATTGTTTTGTGCATCTCTAAACAATTCCAAAGCACATAGATGAGCTAACTCTGGGTTTTGAGCAGCGGTGAATGACTTTCTATGTGATCTGGATGTTTTGGGAATGTAATTTAGGCTTCTAAATCACTCCAATAGTTTTAAAATCTGTTCTTTCTCCGTAGAGCTAAATGAGACATGAGCTGCACGTTCCTTTTGTTCTGGGGGACTTTCCCAGTTTTCACATCTTACAACATTTACTGTAGCATCACCAAGAGGTGGAGATGGCTGCAGGAGCCCCAGAAGAGCCAGATGATTTGCAGTCTCTTTTTCCTAAGCAGTGTTTTGCTATGACCTCTCACCAGGTGTTTTTGGCTGACCAAGAAACGCCGTTCCCCCTTTACTGAAGGGCAGAGATTTGCCTTACCCAGGACCTGGCCATCTCCTCTCAAGGTTTGGCTTTTCTTCCCAGCACAGGGTGGCAGGAAGGCAGGGGCACTGAACTTTTTCGGTGAGAAGCAGAGGATGCTGCAGCACAAAATTCCCCCTTGACCCCCGCTGCAGCCGCCCGAGTTGGGCCGCGCAGTGACACAGATGGCAGGATGGAGCCAATCGGAAGCACTCCAGAACAAAATGGCAATTCAGTGTGCAATTCCTTCAGCATTCATGCTAACAATACTGGTCCTGATGGGCTCCTTGGGTATGAATGTAGCTTTCAATATGCAATTCCACAGGAATTACACCACTGCTCGGCTCTCATTAAGTCTGCTTTATTGTAAAGTGTTGCTGAGAAATCCTCCCATTACTGATACAGGACAACTGCTTTGCTTCAAAGAACTGCCTGATTTCCAAAAGCTCCTGTGTGTGTATCTGCAGGGTTTTTTTAATAGTCTCTTTACAGTGCATTATCTCACTTTGTTTATATATTGGACGATAATGTGATGTGTTTAAGTATGTAAATTGCCATAATGTGAGGAAATGAGATGTTAAAAATAGCTATGGAGTGCTGAAGAGAGCAGGGTGGGGTAAGGTGGCCAGTGTGGGAGGAGATGCTTTTGGATCCAGGATTTTACTCTCCATCTTTTCAGGAAAGGTAAATCCTCCCTGAAGTTAAACAAAGAAAAACAAACTAAAAAACCCAAACAAACAACAACAACAACAAAAAAATTTTGTTACAAGGCACCACCTTCTGCAAGTAAAACAGGTTTTAGCTGCTTACCATGGGGAAAAACCTCATGTTTTTAAAATCACCCCATGTCTGCTGGTCTGTAAGAAGGATAACCACCCCCTCGGCCCCAGGCAGCACTCTAATCCACTCTCTTGAGAAGGAACTGGAACCCATTTTCTCTCTCCACATGATTTAAGCCAGGAGTTAGCAAACCTCATCTGAGCCATGAAGGGAGGCACTGATTTACCTGCCAGATACCCACATTTTGTCCACTGTTGATTTAAGCCAAGCCTTAAAGCCCTGCACCTGTGGCTGAACTACGTGCAGTGCAGCTTGGAGAGGAGCTGAGTACAAGCTCAGCTCCTAACTCTATTAAACCTCACTTTTAGGGTCTATGTCCACTCTTTCCATCCACTCTTCTCAAAAGCTCTCAGCAAAAGCAGTTGTAGCAGAGTAATGAGGTGGTTTAAACAACATGATTCTTGTAGAAGGAATTTGAGGAGGAATTTAGAAAAGGCAGAGAATTCATTTAACTGTGTTTGGATGGGTAACAGTTTGATGCCCAAATAGTGAAAACAACAACAGAAATAATTTTCCCAACTGCTGTTTGTAGGCAGCCTGTCCTCACTGCCATAGGAAGTGATGGGACCTTTTATACCCATCCAACCCTCATCTCCAACACCTAAACCCCCAAGTTTGTTAACTTGGTCTCATTAGTCACTTTCCCTGTAGCTACCTGTGGAGTCTGAGGAGATTATTTCTTTTAATCATGTGGTGAAACTCCTCTTTCACATGAACCATGTCCAACACTGTGCAGTGAGTGGCCACCATCCACCCCTCCCTGGCCCCTTCCCTCTTTCCATGGGTTCCTTTATCCCGTGCCAGGGTAACAAGGAACACGCAGGGAGGGCTGGTCAGTGCTGCCATGCTCCCATGCAGACACAGCCCTTTCACCTTCACCAGTGGGCTCAGAGGAATGCTGGTGGTGACTCTGAATGTCCCTTAATGCTCTCAGCCACAGGGCTGTGACTGCTGTCTCTGCTGTAGCCGTGTCTCCCACGATTTCACAGGAGAGCAAAGCTGTTCTCATAAGAGAGAACCTCCTCGTTGCAGTTTTTGGGAGTGACATGGTGGTAATTGCTGGCTCTTCAAGCCACGAGGTTGTGTTTGGACTGTTGTGCCCTTGTTTTGGAGCCCTGGGAAGCATCTGTACCTGGCCTGCAGCCCCAGAGGATTGGCATGAGAGCCCTGATCATCAAAACACGTCTCCTGCTGGCAGTGTGGCATTAAAATCTGTTGTAATGAAGGGTTCTCTCTCACCTCTTGGGATCTGCCTGTCACACCAAGCCCTGCTCCATCCAGCTGGGGATGGGCATGGCAGAGGCAGTGAGGTCCCCGTGCCCCACTGCAGGGCTGCTGATTACCATATTAATGTGCAGTGTCCCAGCTGAGTGCTGGGCAAAGGACAGTACATCTTTAATTGGAAATATAAAGGACTGCTCATGGCCCAGGTTGCACTGGGAGGATTTATGTCTCTCCCTGTAGATGGGATTGAAGGGAATGGTATGATTCACTGAGCGGCGTGCACGTCTCCTGATTTACTGCCCATCATTTACATTCCACTAAAGTCAATCAGTGCAGAAGGTCATTCCTAACCTGAATTTTTTCAAGTTAAATCTTTTCTGTCCCAGACTTACAGTAGGGCCAGAAAAGACTCTTGGCAACCCAAGCTGGTTTTGAGGTTGTTAATTTTAATTCTCTGATTAGGAGAAAGGAGGCTGTAAAAACAAAAGAAAACCAGAAAACGCTTGCGTGTCCATTGACAGAGTCCGTACACGTGATAAACTCAGCAGACTCAACAAATGGCTGGTTCCCTTCTATTAAATCTGTACTTGCATATTTCTTGTGATACTGATTAATTCCTTATGCTCTGGGTCAGCAGAGATAGTTCTACCAACCCTGCCTGAATCGTGTATTTGGTTGTTTGCCTGAAAGTCTCGAAGTGGTGGGAAGCATCCAAACTTCCCCCCACCCCAAATGGTGCTTTGAACACCAGTAACCTGACCACAGCCCTCAGCACACTGAAGCTATTCTAACATCTTCATAAAGAATCATCTGCCAATGAGTTATGAATCTACTCACAGTATACTGGCAAATTGTAATAGAAAATTAGGGTCAGGTTTATGTATTGGATGTGCAGTCTGATTCCCAAATCACAAGTGCAACTCTACCTGCAATCTTGGAAATGGCTTTAAAGGAGTTTTATGCAACTAAACATGATGCCTGTTGATGTGCTTGTGCAATCTTCTGAGATTGCATGGGATTTAACAAGCCTGTGTTTAGCCCTGAATTCTTACTCAAACAATTTGTTATAAAATTCTTATAATAGACAGTGTTTGGTTTTGTAAGGTTTTGAATAAATAGGAGCTGAATTAATAGAATCATAGAAATGTTTAGGTTGGAAAAGATATTCTAGAGTTCATCAAGTCCAACCATTAATGTAGCATTGCCAAGCTCACCACTCTTCAATACCTCCAGGGATGGTGACTCAAACACTTTGCTGGGCAGCCTGTTCCAGTGCTTGAATTGTGATCTATTGGCCTGATTCTACTTATAATCTGGCTCTGAAGAAATAACCCAAAATAATATGAACATCACTCTGAATTAGAAAGTGAAATTTCAATTAAAGTTGAACAATAAAAGTACTCTTGTGGTGTAAAAAAAAAGTACTCAGTGGTGGACCATTGTTATAGTAGAAGAGAAAGTATTTTGAATTTTAGACTTTATAAAGTAGTTTGTGATATGTAAAGAGGGAATCTTTATTTTAAAAAGCCATCTCAACGTCTTTAGCTGTTCTATTCAAGTTCTGAAATTTTGAGAAATTATTTATAAAATCTGTGGCTGATGATTTCTCATTAAAGGAAACAATCAGGTTGGGCATTCCTGATGAGCGTGGTGGTGTAGAGCCTGTGCTGTGTTCTGCAAAAAACCCTGATGAAGTCATGTAGCTCACACACAAAATGCAAAATCAGTAATTGTGTGTAAAATGTAGAACTAAATAACAGTTTTAAACATAAGTTACACCAGGTTTGTGTGGGTCAACTGGGGTCTGTCTGGTTTATTCAGCAAATGCTATGGTTTGACTTCCACAGGATTAGAGAAGTATGAGACTTTTAATAATTGGCTTTCTTCATTGGGATGTGCTGGTGAAGAGCTTGTTGTCCTAATTAGGCAGCCTTCCTGATTAACTCCTGAGAGCAGTTTAATGGTGACCTAAGCCACTTAAACACTTCAGGGATTATTGCAGCTTAACTGTGTTAGGGTCATCTTAAAGTCTTTACTGACATCTCTAAACTGTTGAGAGCTACAGAGCTCAGCTGCTTTAGAATTGTACCTGGGCAATAAATACCTGCTCAGCAGACCATGCAAGGGGAGAAATTCAGGAAGTGTGCAGTTACCCATGACTGCAGGTTGCTTTTTGAAGTGCTGCATCTGCACTGCAACATTAATGAGAGGTCTCAGAGATGATCTTTCGTATCTCTTAATCAAAATTTGAGTCAAAGTGTTGCTGGTCCAAGTTCTGTCTGCTGTTCATTATTTGATGTTGCTGCTGCTCCACAGAAGTGTCTCTGGCTCCTCTGCTAGACTGTAATATCCTGACCTCACAGCTTTCTTTGGAAGTACCTGTGGGTTTGTGACAGCAGCTGAAATGTGCTGAAGTTCGTGTGAAATGGACTTTGTGGTTTCTTAAAGTCTCTACCAAGTTACTCAAATTCTGAGCAACTGTTAACAGCAACCAAAAAAGTGATGTTTTTCCACAACCCCTGGCATTCTTTTTTGATGGTTGTTTGTGTAGGGATTTTTTAGTTTTCCTTAAAGGATTTCATGGTGGTGGGACAAGGGTGTCCTGGGCTTGGAGGGAGGAGTTTTTGTTGGCTGTAGGGACTGCAGAACACATCCACTCATGGCTGAGGGTCCCCTCTAGGCTGTGTTCTCAGCTGCCTGTTCCACCTTTATGCTGGATTCAGGATATTCTCAAGGTCTTAGCAGATCACTGATAATTAAACTTCCTGGCCTAACTTTATGTGTATTTTATACATGAAATTGAACTATTTGTACTTTTTTAATGTGAGTATAATTATGTGTCTTGGCTCTGGAAAGGGTTGCCCTTTTTCTCTCTCTCCTGTGCAGGGATTATTCACATTTGCATAGAATCTCTTAGTGAAGTAAAAGCTAATTCATCAGGCTAGTGCTATGTGCTGCACTAATGCAATTTGTCTCTTCGAGGAGACTGAAGACAGGACTGTTCTCATTGCTGGGGGTCACCAGAGATCTTGTACAGTTAGCATAAAAATCCATTCAGAATAAAACTCAAACCTAGATTTTATTTAATCTTTTATCCCCCTAGATTGCCCATGACTATCTAGTTTTCATTTATAGAATAAAATAAACAAATCCCACTGCCTGATGTTTGCACAATGCACAGAGTGCTTGGGTCTTGCTGGCCTAAGCATAATTATAACCAAGCTATGCTTGTGTTTTGTCTATTTTGAGCCCAATCTGTTTTTGTCAGGGGCTGTGCTCTCTCTTTTATTTGTACATATAAAAATGCTATTGCACAGTCGTCTTAACTATTTGGGTAATGATATCCTGTTTCTTCTCCATACAAATTTTCCTAGGGACCATCCTGGT
Organism: Notiomystis cincta; assembly: GCA_013398075.1. Lineage (NCBI taxonomy): Eukaryota > Metazoa > Chordata > Aves > Passeriformes > Notiomystidae > Notiomystis > Notiomystis cincta. The sequence goes on along the minus strand of VZRX01011519.1, from coordinate 251,365 downwards.
CCAGGTTTCATCAGTTTCTTTGCAGAAGACAGAAATATTATTTTGTAATTACATGTAACCATGATCTCAAAGCTTTTAGTGTGCTTGGATAATGACTGTAACATGGACCAGTGTACATTCTAGATGCTCTTTTGTCATCTTTGCACATGAAAGATGAGAAAAATATAAAATAAAGATTATGAAATATCAAAACTGGAAGGTAAAGTAGTAAAAGGAATACTAAATTTTTCTCTCAGTGAAACTCTAACGCTAATTTATTTTTCAACTTATTGTAATAAGCCCATATAAAGAATTTGTAAGTGAAGCAGATTGACAGAGTAGCTGCCTGTAATTTACCTGAACCAGGTACACAGAGATTACAAATCCTTTGGTGTTTTTGAAAGCTGTAAAATTATTAAAAAATATGTTAGCCTTTTCCTGTCAAAACTAAGTAGTTATGGGTTGCAATTTCTATTTTTACCCTTGTGCTGTGTTTTGCTTTTATTCTGTGCCAATGGCTTCCAAAAATCTGGAAGTGTTGTAGTGATCTTCATTATTTGGTAATTTCTGCTGCACAAATATACTCACATCTTTCACCCACAGTAAAATTAATGCAGCTGAAGGACTGAAAAGACAAATTAGAAAACAGATTTTCCCCAGGATGAGTGTGGAGGTGCTGAAGGCATTTTCAATATCACTTGTTTACCTCGCATGGCTGTGGTGCTGCCAGGGTTGCAGGGCCACTTAGCTCAAGTGTTGGAGTGGATTGAAGTCCTGATGTCAACTGGAAATGGTGACTTCAGGCACCAAATGGCTGTGCCCAAATGCTGTTGGCTCTTCTTGGCTCTGCACACATCAGGAGCCACAAAGGCAGTGGCCCATCCACAGTAACCCCAAGGACGTTACCACAAATCCCTTCTAAAAATCATTTCTCCAATGGTTTAGTCTACAGTGCAAACTAAAAAGGAAACTTCTATGAAATGTGCATTCACATGAGAACTATTATTTGATCCTCAATTACTTCATAATGTCAAATTTTGACTTCTGTTTTAAGGACAAAAGTGTAATCTTTAATAATCAATGTTAATTCACCATTATTAATAAGATCCTCTTTTAAGGTGATTCTGGAAGGATCACTCCTTTTCTCCTCATCAGAAGTGCAAAGTGTGTATGAAGTGAGCTATTTTGGGATTGGCTATGGATTAAAATTCAGAACAGTGGTTATTAGCTTTTGATATTTTCTTGGAAGTTGATGCTGTTCTTCCCCATTCCCCTTCCCTGAAGGTTGTAGAGAATGCTGTGCTTAGCAGAATAATAAAAATAAAATAAACACCTGCCCTCAGATTGGTTCTATGATTGGTACCACAGCAAAACAGGGGGGAAAGAATCCTATCAAAGTGCTCTTTAATCTGTCAGATGTGCAAGTGTGAGACAAAAAGCTGAAATGTGGTCTGGAGGGTCACCTTATACAAGGTGTCTGTTATGAAACTCGAGTTCTTTTTGGGAAGCACTGGACAGCCATTAATTCTCAAAGGATTTGGCAGCTCTTCACATGGATGCAAACTTGCAGAAGGTGTTCAGTGAGGATGTTGTATGTATGGAAAGACAAATCCACAACCCTGTGGACCTGTACATCTGTTCTTCACTTCTGCAAACTGGGAACAATGGCATATTCCTGTTCCACAGAACAGTGGTAGTTCTTGAGTCACTTGTAACTATTTAAGGCCAAAAAATTCTCATGAAATGAATCAAAACAAAGGCAAGATAATTGTAAACATTGAGACCAAATATACTTTAAAAGTATTGTTCAGCTAAGAAAGTGCAAATATTGTGCTGTGCAGTGCTGGACCCTGGAAGTGCTGTGTAAGAGAGTGTTTGCTATGTCTTTGGTTTATGGTTCAAGACCACCCAGTGAGCTACTGGTGAGTGGGGAATGAGTTGCAGGAGTCTCATTTCTGAGGGCTCTGTCAGATCTTGCCTTGTCTCTGTGTGGTCACCTTGTGTAAACAGAGTAATGAGCTACATCCCCTTTGCAGAGGGGTGAAAGGACAGGATGCAAGCAGCAAAGAATTGTCCCCTCTGTGTCCCATTCCACCCAACTCCCAGTGTCCTTCTGGCCATGTCCACTACACAAGGACAGTGTTCTCCTCTGTTTGCCTTTCCCTATGGCAGTCTCTGCTGTTTCCCCCTTTTCTGTGCACTGCAGCACACCCGTGTGAGCAGCTGTAACCACAGGGCAGGTACAAAGCCAGCTATTTCTGTCAGCTGCACTCTCAGGTCTGACCACATCTCTTTCCTGGGTATGTAAGGAAATCCTCCTGAGGTTTGAACACAGCTCTGGGGTCGGCATTCCAGTGCACTCAGCTCAGGTATTTCTCAGGGCATGGCAGCTGCATGGGAAGAGCACGTGCTGTGCTGATGACAGAAGAGAGTGCCAAAACAGTGCAATTAGGCCACCTTACTGGCACAGGAAGTAATTGCAGTCTGAGTAATGATTTCTCTTATTGAATTAGAAAAGACACTATTATGGATGCACCCAACCAGGGATAAAACCTAAGGCAAATTATCTAAAACCAGTATATTTTTTTTGTTTGGAATCAGCTCCATTTTTGCTTGGCTACAAGATTTCTTAATCTTAAGCTTAATCCTTTGATTGTGTATCATGCACCTATTGAGTTAGAAAAAAACAGAATTGTTAAGAATCTCCTCCCCAAATTCTCTGTCCCCTTTCTCACATAGGCTCATATCCTGCCCACTTAAAATTTGTGAGCAGTCTTTCCTAATGTAGTCTCCACTCTGACAGTAGATGAATTTGCTGTTTATTCAATTTCTATCAAACAACTTTGGTTCTCTGTGTTGAACCCATCCTCTCTCCTGTTCTGCACTTCTACATCGTCCTTAAACATGATGATTTACATGGCCATGCCAAGGGGTGAGATTAATTTGTGCCAATTAATTGTCAAACCGTTGGAGCAGAATTGTCCTAATGACATATTTCAACTACATATTCAAATAAAGTCACATGTTTTTGAGTGAGCAGCCCTGACTCTATCATACAGGCTTTTTTCCCTTTTTCCCCCCCACTCTTTATTTTTTCTTTAAATGAAGACCACTATAATTTTATATGGCACAAGCACACAGTAGTCACCTAACCCCACTATTTGAGGGCTGCTTTTCTGTGCACCATTTTGATCCTTTATAGCCTCAGTGCAGACGTGTCAAATGGAAGAGTCCTTAACAGTGAAAAATCACAGTTTCGATTGGAGCTGAATCCTATAGATCAGCCGTCAGCACCGGGGAGGACGAGGGGCTGCAGTTCAATAAGCACTGGAGGTGCACATGACCCTGGCATGGGATGCCCATCCATCACTGGGTGATTGATACGAGACCCAGAGCTGCCTTGTGGGGTAAAAGACCCTCTGAGTAAAAGGGTTTGAATTCTTTATGGGATAGCTCGGAATGAAAGCGTCGTCTCTGCTGTTTGCAAACAGCACTCCAAGTTATGGTGTTGGCATAACACAGAATATAGCAGGGAGAAGAGATCCCTGCAGGAGCCTTCTTAGCAGCTTTAAGCTGTGTGTTTCATGAGCTCGAGGTTAAAATTACAAAGCATGTTTGTAGGTATTGTTCAGTGTCACTCTCCTTGGCTCATCCTGTCTTTAACTAAAGAACCTGAGAATACAGTGAAATATGCAAAACGTGAGGGTACAAAGACAGCATGATGTTCTCTTGGTGTCAAGAAAACAGAAACTGATGGATCTGGTTAGGAAAAAGTTTTGACTGAAATGCAGTAAAAACATGAGGGGTGGACAGCCTGGTAAGGAGTGCAAGTCTAGGGATATAAATTCTCATCTTGGCCAGAGGGGCAGGCATTTTCTCTACAAAATATGCAAAAGAACAATGTATTTCTTTAGATTTCGTTCCCTTGTTGACTGCAGAATTCAAAGCAATAAAATTCCCTGAGGGACAAAATCTGTGCATTTCTGTATCTTTCCAATGTGATTCAAGTCAAAATGCCAGTTTTTGGTTCATATTGTAAATAATGAAAACAGAAGTGTGTGTGTATGTACAATTATCTCTCTAAATACAGGGGGCTAAATTAGTCACTGATGGAGATATGCCTCTTCTTGGGCTTGGAATTTTGTTCTTGGAATTAACTGGCCAACGTAATGCTTTTGCCAAATCTTCTGTTTCCTGTCCTACCAAAACTCTGGGGGGCCCAAGTGTTTTGCTGTGAACGTCAAACAGAGGTGCATTGCCAGAAAAGACATCATGGGAGGTTAATATTTGTGGGAATTAAGGTACATTTCATCACTTGAGGTCAGAGGGCTGATTTCAAGGTCTTGTCATGTTTTATTTGCCATAGGATCATGGCTTTGGGCACACTCCTTGCAGATAATAACTAGCAATTATAAACCTTTAAATGTTGTGGGCATGGGATTTTTTTTTTTTTTTTCATTTCCTATATAATTTACTTACCCAGAAAAGCTTAGCTCAAATCTCATTTACCATCTGGAAATCTGTGTGGTCCAGCTCTCCATTGCATTATTGAATCCAAGAATGCAGAAGGTAACAGTAAATCCCTTGAATACAGTATGTGCAACCCAGGGGCAGGGGTACAGTCCTCTTGTAGCCAGATAAAATTGGTTGCCCACCTCTGTGGGCCTTCCTCAAGGAAATTAATTTTCTTTCCCTTGACAGTTCAGAGAACTTCTAAATTATGAAGCAACTGAATAATTTTGTAAGAGGTATGAGCCTCAGGGTTACTGGGACTGTAGTCTGAACTTCAAGACTTCATGTGATCTGTCCTTTTCTGTCTCTTGGGAGCAACAAAAACTGCTGGAAACTGGTGCTCTTGTGCAGCCTGAGGAAAAACTTGACTCACATGTCCTGCACTTGTTCTGATATCACCTTTGATCAAGCCCCTCATGATGCACAGAGTGAGGTGAGGAGGGAGCTCAGTGGAACTCATTGGATTTATCTGTCTTTGTCCCCACACTGATGAATGGCCAGATCAGCCTGGCTGTGTGGTTCATTCAGTTATGTGGGAGTTTGTTCAGCTGTAGCTTCTAGACTTTTCCTGTTTCCTTGATAAAATCAAGGATAAAACTGGTTTATGCTTTTCCTCTCTGTCCATCTTGTCCTTGCACGACCATGAAAGCTGAAGGAGGAGTTAAAAAGCATAACTTGATATTGATTTATTTATTTTAAAATATGACCGGGGAAGAGGATGTCCTCCTGTAGTTTATAAAAATATATTAATTAGCAGTCTTGACTCATACAGAGTGTGAATGGGAAATTCACCTGTCAGCAAAGTTTGAAGGGTGCTTTAGGAACCAGTATGCCAGCAGAATATAAAGGAAAAACAGAGCTTTTCATCAATCTGCTGGGCTGAGGCTGAGCTGTGAGAGTCCTTCCCCTCCCTCCTCCCCTCAGGGTCTCACTCTTCACAAACATTGAGTTTATTCCTTAAAAAACCCACCCACTCCCCCAAACCCTTCTGTGAGAGCTGCCACGGCCACAGAGAGCTCTGGAGCTGCCCCTGCACAGCTCCTGCAAGGAGATCCATCAGCAGCTGACTGATATGTGACCCACAGGTACCACATGTGTTACCTAATGACCAGTCACTTAATTATGGGCTAGGTGACATGTTTATAAGGGTGAACTTTAGAGTGCTATTAGGGAACGGACAGATGAACTATACCAGTGCCCTCCGGGTAGATTTCACCCAGACTCTTCTGCCTCTGTGGACCCATTACACAGTAATTAGGGTGGTTTTTAAGTAGGATGCAAGGAGTTAAATGACTAACCTTATTATTGCTTCATTTGTCACTGTGGTAAGGGCTGCTTTGGGGGAGGTGGATTGGAAGAAACTGAGAGAGACAGAGAAAGAAAGAAAAGAGAACATGAGGTGTAAAGTCTCTTGTTTCCTAAGTCCACATGTGGACAGCAAGTTGAAGAAGAAAAGTGTGGATTTTCTAAAGCTGGAGAAATCTTTGAATAATCTGATTTTTTGCTTTTAACAATTGAAATGCCCATGAAGTGATGTCATTTTCATGGTGGTGTACTGTTATAATGGTGGTTTTGTACTAATAATTTCCTTTATAATCCTAAGAACAAAATCTGTATCTTGTGGACATATGTTTTGATTCACTGAGGTCTTTTCAGAATATATTTTGTGTGTTTGTTTTTAGTTTTTCCTATAGAAAGAGGTAGATGAACACAGAGCTGAGCTACAGGACTCTCCATCTCCTCGGAGCTGGAACATAATCACATCTTTAGAGCAAGTTCTTGGCCCTCTGTCCCATGTGATGGTGGTAGGATTGTCTGGTGTCCGTCCTCACTGATGTTGTGGCAGCTGCTGCAGTTGTTTTCTTGTTGGAGTGTGGCAAAACTCCAGCCCTGCCCTTCTCATGAGCCTTTGATTTAGCAATGTGCTGATTTACTGGCTTTTCTCACGCACGCTCAACCCGAGGACTCAAATCTCCACAATTACAGCCTGTGATTTGCTTCTGGGTTACTGGGGAAGAATTCACCTTCTCTGCAGTCTTTGTGCTGGACGTGTCAGTTTTGGAAAAATGCTTTTCTAATTAATTGCATGGGGATTTTGTTGCAGAGGGGAAATGAACGGTCGTCTTCATTAATCTGGGCTTAACATCCAATTGTTCTTGAAATCCTAAATGTGGCCTTGAAGCATGGAGTCATGTGAGTCACTTGTTGGTTACAATGCCAGCTGGTTCTTTGCAGTGTTTATACGTGGAGTGGCTGCTTGAGGACAGATTTTTACCAGTTCCCTCAGCTTCCTTTCATTCACTCAGCTGAGTCTCTTTTAAAGCAAGAATAGTTGGAGGAAAAAGCTGCAGGGCAGATTCGCCTTGTTCTTTGGGAGATAATAATTGCTGAAGGGTATCACTAATTGAAGGGAAGGAGATAAGTTTGAACTTCTCAACCTGTGCTTTGCCCCAGCTGGCTGGGAGCCAGTTCTGATGCAGGAGCAACGGAGGTGCTTTAACCAGTGATGTGGAAGAGCTAATGTGTCCTGCTAGGATAAATGCAAGTGAGCTGGATGTAAAGATAATTTTTTGTAGGGCTTTATATGCTCCAGTTGATTGATCAAGGGGAACACAGTTATGCCCCTACTGTACCTGTGCTGCAATGTACCTTATTTTCTTGAAAAGCTGAGGCCTTTGAGGCATTAAATGTTTCATTAAATTGCCCACAATCTTGATTCAATGCAGTGGGGCTCTTGTCTCTTCAGGACCTTTCAGGATCAGCCTTATGGCAGAGAAGAATGTGATCATTGATACCAAAAAGCCTGAAAGCTGGCATTATTTTTTCACTTAATTGTGGCAGCGATTACTGCTAGCATTTAAAGGATTTAGAAACATTTGAAGATTATTTGCCCTTTACTGCTTCTAACCTCTGTTTATGAAAATGGTAATGGGAAGAAATAAAATGTTAACAAAATATTAACAAAATGTTTTAGGAATTCTTTCCTCCCTCAAAAAAATCCCCAAGAACCAAACCATGTAGAAATACCTAGCTGAGACCTGGCAGATGGAAAACACGTGGAGATCTCCATCAGGTTTTGTTCACCAGGACATCAAGGTAGACATGGATTCTCTCCCTCCTCCACCCTTTAATGTGCAGTTATTAGGTACAGCACATTTTTCTTTAAATTATGGCTTTTCAGCCCTTCTAAAGGGGCGAGGATGTGCTTAGGAGCTCCAGCTGTTCAAAGCATTTGGTGATGACTAACAAAAAGTTGTTTTATTTCAACTTACTTTCTTCTTTCCTTGGGGTATTTTCGGGTGGGATTTAGGCACCCAGCCATACGTGCCTGCTTGCTGTTTTTGTCAGCTGATGCCAGGCTGCCTGGCCTACGGCTTTTAAATCAAAGTACTGTGAGTTTGCTGTGGGTTCCATTTCATCTGCACATCCTACAGCCCACCTTTGTCAAGTGGGAATGGTGGCTCCTTCACTGGAAAGCAGAGTTTGCCACAAAACATCACCATGAAGTAGCCAGGCTGTGCATGCCTGGGCTGCCACAGCAGCTGAATGTGCAGCTGGCAGGGTGAAATTTCACTTTGTTTAAATAAATGTAATAGAAAGAGATTAAGAAGGAACAAATGTACCTCACTTTCCAGGGTTTTTTTCAGTATAGTTTTATCAATGTGCTGGTGGCAAAGCAGAGCTGCTGTGAGTTTCATGAAGCTCCTGTATTCAGCAGAGTTCCAAGGACTCAGCTCTGGAATGATGAACCTCAGTAGCTCAGCTTTATGGAAAGGTGGTTTTGCAACCACCCTCAGTCTCTGTGCTCATTTGTTAACTGGCATCTCCTGAATATGTTTCATATTTTATTTCTGTTTCCTTAAAATATGAACTATTTTGCCCTGTAGAAGGCTGTTCATGGAACATGGATTAATTCTGAGCTCAAGTAGCTGCACTTTAAATTTATTGTAAGACTTTCACAGTGTCCTCACTAGAACCTTTGGCAGCTTTTTCCATTTTGTCTTCTTTGGGTTCAGATTCTACCTTTTATACTGAGAAATCTGCAGATAGAGATTCTGTCTTTTATACTGGAAAATCTGCAGAGAGAGAAGTCCTTTCAGAGCTGAGATCAAAGGGAGCACAGTCTGAATGGCATTGCTGCCTTCCTTCAAACAAAAAACCAGCACATGACCCCACACCAACAAACCAACCAAGCTCTTATGGTAGTATAACCCAATTAAATCACTTTATCCATGGGGAAATACTGTTATTAGATCTTTGAGAAACTGCCTCTCTTGCAATGTGGAGTTGGAGTGGAGTTATCCTCTACTTCTGCTCTCTCATCCATGGTGACTATGGATGAGATTTCCTCTCATTTCCCACAGCTGTCTGACACTGGATTTTCCAGGCGGCTCTTTTAGCTGCTGTTGGCCTCAGAGTGCCAATATTCCCAGCTCTGGGATGAAGATCCAGCATGGCAGTGTGATTTCTGGGCAGCACAGTGCACGTGGGGCAGGGTATTGGGAGGGGAATGACCCATACTGGAGGTCAGGTGATGACCCTCCACTTCGTGTGTCTCTTACAGTCAAGCACGGTGTTACCAGGTCCACTGACCCATTTTGGGGAGGCTCCTGTCTTTGGAGAAGGGAGAGGATGCTGTGGTGAGGGCTGGGTGCAGCTGGAGCAATCTGCCCACAGGAGCTGCTCAGCAGGTTCCACCTTACCCACCACGAGTCCTCCTGGAGCAGCAGAGCCAGTGTCAGCTGAGGGAAAGAAACAACCCCCAAAATCAGCTGATTTCCCTGAATTCCTGGGGTGAAAGGGGATTTGGGGATTCCAGGCTCCAGAGAGTTCCTGAAGGGTGGTTATAGCAGTGCTTCACTGTCCATTGGCAGGTGTGGATCAAACAGGTAACGTCAGGTTTCTGCTAAATATCCTGAGGGATGACATGATTGATTTCAGCTGTCAGCTGTGATTAGGTGGCTCTTGGGAGCTCTGCTGTAAGAGAATCTGCAGTCTTAGATGTATAAAAGCCTCTTTCTTAAGGGCTATAATGACTTTTTATTTATTTATTTATTTATCTATTTATTTATTAATACTGAAGTGACTGCAGGAGCAGATTAATTTTCTCACAGAAAAATACTGAAAAATGCAATAATTAAAAAAGTCATTGGAAAACTTCAATTTCTGGTTGAAAAAGTGAAATCTCTTTCAGTCACAGCCAAATACCAGGAAATAAAAGTTTATGTGTGTTTATTGGTCTGATATTGCAAAATCATTGTATTGCCTATTCTTATTGCCAAAATAACACTGAGTTCTCCAGCAAGTTATAGGTGGAAATATTTCCAGAAGTCTTGCAAGCTTTTGAGAGTAACTGTCTTTGAAGGTTTTTAAAAAAATTAAAGAATTCTGGCATTTTTTGAAAAGCGTCCATCTTCAAATGAGAAACATGTTAAACTTGATGTCATAGATGATTTAATGTGAACAAATAATTTAAAAGAAAAATAATTCTGCCTGAAAAAATTTTGACCATTGAAAAGCCATAACTTCTCTCCCACTTGAAACTTGTTTAGATATACTTAACAAAACAGCAGGGAATTTCAAATTTCTGCCATCAGATTGAACCCTTTACAGACAAGCAAAATAAAATTTAAGATTTCTCATGGCAGAAGGTTTTCATTTTATGCTTGGAATGTGTGAAATGATTTTACTTTTGCCCATAGCCCTAACATTCGAGATGGTGGGGGTGCCCTAAGTTCAGGTGAAATCACCTGGGGTGACTGATACTTCTAAAACTTGTGTTGCTGGGCATACAGGGAAGCTGATGAAGCTTAATGAACTTGGCAAAACAATTAGTAACAACCTTCCAGGCTGAATTCTATGCTGAGTATCCCTCAGCCTTTTGAAACACTTCCACATCCCAAGATTGGATTCAACCTTAAAAATTATATAGCTTACCTTATACTAACAACTAAAGTGAATTAAAGCAGATTTTATTTTGCTGCAGGAAAGGTGAGTGGGACAGGAAGAGAGTCAGGGAGGGCACATTGCAGCCTCACAGCTGCTGGGGCGGCTCTCTGGAGGTGTGGAGAAACCCCAAGCACGCTGCACCACCAGGAAATTCCATGGCTGAGTTGGAAGCTGGTACCCAGGATCTTTGGGGTTGGGAAATTAATTTCAGATGACGCTGAAATTTGCCTCCCAGATAAACAGTCCAAGTATTCCGAAATGAGCGTGTAATTTAAAACAGCGCGGGGCATTTGGGGAATTAGAAGCCAAAAAAATAGCTGGGGTGTGGGTGGGGAAAAAAAGCTATTCAAAACTGTGATTTAAAGAAGAAAATCAAGGAGTAAAGTGTTGACAGGAAAATTCAGGCAGTTATCAAGTCCAAAGGTGTCAATGAAATAATTAAAAGCATAGAGTACGAAATGGCCTCTGCCTGCTGTGATGGACATGGGGTTGCCCTCTCTGCTCTGTGGAGCTTTTAAATTACAACATCAACATCAGGATTTTGGACTGGGCCAGGACTCACAGGAGCTCTGTACTGGCCTTTCTTTCACTATTGCAGCCAGAGCACTTCATTACTGAGGTGTCTCTTCAGTGACAACCTGGGAAGGAAAGCCACATCTCAGCCCCTGCTCCTGATGCCTCCTAACCGAGGAGTGCTGCCTGGAGGGAAGGAGATGAGGGTGGTGAGAAGTGGCAATGAGTTGGGAAGGGGAGCCCATTGCTCTTGGGAGGTGTGTTACTGCCCCTGCTCTGCTCTAATTCATTGGAGAAGGTGCCTTTTCCATCTGTTTTTCTTGGCACCAAGCCCTGCGTGTCCCCAGCTCTACAGGAAGTTGATGGTCACTGGTTTTGTGTTGTTTTGATGAATTCCATGAATGTGCCAAATCTTGTTGTCTCATCATTGGCTCATGAGCTCCTCAAAAGGACCTGAGATGGGAAGGCTGCTGGACCTCAGCTCCGTCTCAGCACTTCCCAGTATCCATGTGGGGAGTGATCCAGGACAGGCACTGGTGCCAGTGCAGGATGGTGTGGAATAAATTCCAGCCAGGAATGAGTGGAATAGGACAACTTGGCCCTGAGGGTGAGTTTGGGATCCCAGTAAATCCAGCTTCATGATTCTTGCACCTGTCATACAGAGGGACTTCTCTTGTGTGCTATTACCTGCTTGATAGATGCTCTCAGCAAAATTAATTTCTACTCTAACTATGAATTCCAAGAAGGAAAATAAATTTGAATTCAAACTTAGAGGGATTTAGGGAAAAATAAACATCTGGAAGCATCTGGAAAACCCTTGCTTTTGAGAAAAGTCGAATGCATAGCTTTAACCTCTGCTGTAAATCATCTCACCCCTCTGGGGTTTGAACTTTTATCAATTTCTGAAAATGAGCTTCAAGTCTGTTCTGTATTGATCATCTACCCCATGTCAATAATAGCTGTTGTGAAGGTGAGCCTTACTTGAAATTCACATTAATGGTATTCATGGAGGAAGGGGAGAGGGAAAGTGTATGTACAGTTAGAGATTTATTTCAAATTCTCCAGTTAAAATCTTTAAAGAGTGGTAGGTTGAACATTATTTATGGTGTTGCTCTTCCATAGGCCTTTGATCCTCTAGATATGTTACTCAAAAGCAATTTCAGTTTTTATTTTAAATCAAAATATCCCAAAGAATTATTTCTGATAGTATATTCATAATTCTGTTGAGCATCTCAGAAGAAAAAGGATAAAGTCACTGTGATCCTGGTTACAATCTCTTAAAGAAAAATTTAAATCTACACAATTTCAAAGGCCCTGCCACAGGACCTTAAACAGAGCATTAACTATTTGGTTTTAAGGAAAAGGTTTTGTTTTTATTTAAACAAGAAGTATCCATTTCTAGAGCCTTTTGGAATTCTTATAGCTGAAAATTAAATACTTGGATTATAAAAATAATCTATCTATTTTTCTTATTTCCCAATTTCTTTTAACCAGAACAAGAAAAGCTTGGGAAGACAAAATCCACATAATTTCTTTCCTTAATTTCCTTACAAATTCTAAGGGAAAAGGATCTTTAACCAGCATTTGTGCTAATTCCTATTGAAAATACAGTATTTGCTGCCCTTCTGAGTTACTTTTTTTGCTACTTCCAATATTGACTAACAAACCAGTTATGGAGCTGCCCTGCTGCTCTATTTTGAGCCCTTTACAGAAGGTTCCCACAGATATGGGGAAGTCATCTTTGTGGTAGAATTTCATGTAGTGATCAAGTAGGCTGCAATCCTGGGTTGAGGATCTGTTAGGCACAGGATAAATGAGATTAAACCCCCTTGATATGGGATGTGTGGTGCCATATAGTCCATATACAGCAAAACAATCAGTGGTTTTGAACTGAAAGAGAATTTTGCAATTACTTTCCTCCTTTCTATTTTCTGAAAGCAAATAAACAAAATCTCGAGTATTTTTGTTTGCATATTTATTTTATATCTCCCCCTAAATAGGTTTATTGCTGTTGCTGCTGTTGTTATGATTATTAAGAGATGAGTGCCAGTCTCTCTTCCTTTTCTGAGAAAAGCCATTAAAGTGGTGCTTAGGACAGTGGGGAGCAAGGTTTGTTAATGTGTACCAGGTCTGATATGAACTTGTGGGGAGAAGGAGATTGGGTGAATTGGTCAGGGATTGTCCTGAAATGTTGGGATTTTCTGGAAGTCTCCCATGGGATTGCTGAGCTGATGGCAGAAAATGAATATCCAGAAGGGAGATAATTTGGCTACAATAAGTGTGCATTTGGAATGTTATATATAATCTCTTTTTATATGTTAAAATAATGCATTATAGCTTTGTATGCATATAACAGTTTGCAATACAACTTTATATATATATTTATGTTCATTGATCTGCATATTACTGACAAAACCAACATTGTCACGAAGTGGGGTTGAGCCCAAGTTAGATTTTAGATAATCTGTGAAAGGACTTAATTAATTGTGAATCGTTTCTCCTGGAAGTCCAAGGTGGAGAGCCCTGTGGTAAGAGACGTCACCCCAGCAAATCAATGTTTCATTAGCATGTCTATGGGAGATGTCTGTTCTGTTTTGCACATAAAATGAAACAAGAGCTTTCATCTCCCTCTCTGCCTCACTCTGCCTTTGAGAGGGAATAAGTGGCTTTGTTCATTAAATTCCAAACTTTCACTGCTGTGCATCCCCTGTGCTTCTTTTCTTTTACTCTAAAGCCCTCAATCAATTTAAGAGGAGAGAACCTCTATTAAGGACAAATGTCAGGTAAATGTTTATTTCCATTATGCATTTATTAAGGTGTAAAGAGAAGGAACTGCTGCTGCAAGGACCAGAGTTTCCTTTCCATATTTGTGCTCATGAACTTCTGCACTGAAGTTTCTGCAGAAAAGTCAGGCTATTTGCAGTGCTGCTTTTCAGCATCAGGCAGACTACTGAAGGCACAATTATTTGCATCTTTTAGTCTGAAGTCTGAATTTTGGCAGTGCTATTTCCTACACTTTCCAAGTTTAGTCAATAATTTCAGGGAGGAGGGCAGATGGCAGCAGTGTTTATACAGGTCAGCTGATGCAGCTAATGAAAATTTACTTGAAATATGTCAGATATGTTCCAAACATGAAGAAGATATTGCAAGAAGGGAGTTTCAGTCTGTTCCTGTTCAGCACTGTTTTGTTTTGAAGCTTTGCCAGATGCATTTTATAACATGCTTGTCTATCCTCAGCTGTTAGAATCTTAACAGCCTAACTCTAAACACCACCCAGATTTTAGACATGATGAAATGATAACTATCAATAGCATTATTTATAATTATCCCACTAAACAATTAAGTAGGGTTTTGGTGTGCAATCTTAAGAACACATCTTATTTGGCTTCACTACAGAAGTGTCTGTTTAGTCTCCTTTTTGCTTGGTTATGTAGATGCAAATCAAAGTATATCATAAAGCATTTACCTACTTTAAAGTACTCCTTATGACATCAGAATTAGGGCAGTGCACCATCTGTAAGTAAACTGGTTGTGACTCTGGATAACTTGATATAATTCTTAGCAGCCACATTTCTGATCCTTTTTTTCCATTATTGTTGTGTGCTCCAGCTCATTAACCAATTATGGGTCCATTAGCAAGATATTGATATTGTATGCACTGGTGCCACTTGTCATGACTTTAAATTTTGCATTACCTGTATATTTTCTTCAAAGTCCAAATCCTGGATTCATTTTATTAATGAGATTCTTAGCTGCATCTTAAATAAATTCCTGGCCTGCAGGCTCTCAAATGTGGATATGTAACTCAAAAGCACCCTGGAAGATTAAAAAATAGAAAGTAAAGAGAGTGAGTCTCAAATCTCATGATTTTCAGGGCATAACTCTATTATTCTTGAATCCATTAGTTTGGCAATATTTTTCTTCTAACTGAACAAACATTAAATACCAAGACAAGGTTTTTGTCTTGGATCTGTTTTCTTTGTGCAGCACGTGTTCACTGTGCTGATAAGATAAGAGTGCTGAGGAACCTTAAGGGAACAGTGTTTTCCCCCTTTCCTGCATTCTGCTTTTGGGAAATAACTGAAAGTCTCAGCCCCAGCCAGAAATTTGGCTGATACACAGATATTTCACAGCAAGTTTTCAGAAAGAGGCCCTACATATTCCCGAAAACAATGGCAGAGGAGTCTCATCCTTTCAAGTGCTTGACTCCTTTGCCCCTTCCACACAATATTCACTTTGAATTCTTTTGGCTGGGCCCAGGTAAGTCTTAGAGGGAGAGCTGTTCCTTATGGAGACAGGGACACATTTGAAATGCAGATGTTTACAATTATTTGGCTTTGGTTTTTGTAAAGGCTGGGGAACCTCAGACCTGTTCATGCTTAGGTGTCTCCTTTGGCTTAAAGTTTTTGCAGCACTGAGCAAGGAAATCACCATGGTACAGTGCCTTGTTCAGAAGTGCCCTCTCCTTCTCTTGGAGCACATCCATTAAGGGATTCTGTACCCAGGCCTCACTAAATCTCACTGTCTGCACAGGTTTAAATTGAGTAAAACAGATCTTAATTCACTTGCTGATGTTTGCCGCCTTCTCTTTGCATACTGCAGTTTCCTTGACTGTTTCTTGATTCCCTCTTTCCAATGCTTTTTCATCAGCATAACCACTTTTTTGAGAAGTTGCTCTGATTTTGTCTAACTGATTTTGAACTCCTTGGACTTATTGAAGAGATGCTGCAGTTGAGCCTCCTTCTGATCCAGGGGGAATTTTTCCAATGGATTTTCCAGGCTGGAGAAGTACAGTAAGTTTCTTCCTATCCCAAACAGGCACCTGTGGCTTGATGATGAGATGGAAAATTGAAGATCTTTGACAAGACCAACATCTCAGCACCAAGTTCTACTCCACCTGACCCAAAAAAGGCCACGTGCTTGTTGACTGAAGCAGCTCCTCAGCTTGATCGTAACAATGTAAGTTTGGAAACAAGGACCATAATTAACCATGACTGCATTATTGGATGTGTGCATGTGCAATTAACAAAGCAGGTATTTTTGTGTATGTGGCTCCACTTATTTGCTCATGAAAACTCCCCACCATTTTCATCAGCATATTAAGGTTAATTAAAATGAATTCTGTTTGTATTGACTGCCTTTTCACGTATGCGAAGTTTGTGCGAATCAAGTGTGTGGCCGGGGCCTTCTTCCCTATAAAATCCATAATGTTTGCTTTCAGAGCTGGGGGAAAAAGGAATCAGAATTGCAGGCTGTTTGAAATTTAAATCAGAGCAATGCTGGTCAATAGAAGCAAGGTTACGGTGCCCTGGAAGGGTTTGATTGGGTGCTGCCAGGTGCAGGCTGGGTGACAATGACACTAAAGGTCGGGTAAACGGTGTTTTAGGATTTCTTTTTGGTTAATGTGGGATTCCTGGCTGAAAATAAATCATGGAGTAGAGTCATACAGTAGGTTTGTGCAGGTTTGTGGCTGGTGTTTGGCCTGTGCTGAGGGAGAGCACAGGAGCAGTGTTTGCACTCTGCTGTTGTGAGGATTCCCAGCTGAGATTAGAGCTTTCTTGTGTTAAGCCCTGAACAAATACATAACAAGACATAAATGCTGTCCTGAAGAGTTTGCCACTGTATTGAATGGGCCTGTAGGCTGTGTGAGAGGGAAGCACGAGCTCAGGAAGGTGGAGTCACCTGCCCAGGGTCGTGTTGCAGGCTGTGATCGTGCAGTGGCTTCTCTCAAGGGCTGGAAGTGACCCCAGTGTCCCTAACACAGCACCAGACTCTCTGCCTGCACTCCTTGCAGTTTCTTCTTAGCTCCTGGAGTTCTACCAGATGCTTAAATGGTTACAGGCTGAAGAGACTGTTTGGGCTTTTGTTGGAGCAAACAGCATCTTCATGAAACTTTACCTGAACTCCACCCTGGTGCAGCAGCCATTGGCAATGTGGGTTACTGGAATGGGACCCCAGAGCTCTCAGCTGGGCCTGGCTATACCTCTTCCCTAAAGTGAGCTCTTCAGAGAAACATTTTCAATTGCAAAAGATGTGTTTTATTAGACCACAAGCTAAGAAAGTATACAGATGCCTTAAAACAGCAAAAATTCAGATCAACAGATTTGACTTGGGTTAGGACAGACTAAACTAAAGACAACACAAACAAATCCTCCTCTTTCTTCCCCCTCATGCAGATAGATCTTTTTCAGATTTGCTCTGATTTCAGCAATTCCTTTGCTTTCTGTGTGACAAGGTCAAGGCAGTGTTTTTTAAGTACCTATTTAAACTAAACCCATCCAGCCCCCTTTAAGGACCCCATTGTGGATCCCTCCCTGCTGCTCTCATCTTTGTCCCTGTCTTTGCTCCTGCTTGTCTGTGGGTCTCACTGTCTCCATCCCTCCCTCCCTGCACTCTGGGCACACTCAGTGTCTGGTGGGACTGGGGTCCCCTCCCCAGTTTGCTGGTTCCCCTGGCCCAAGGCAGGGTTTTGTGGGTTAAGGTGCCCAGCCCCAGCCTTTCAGAGGAGCAGCACATCCAGCCAGCCCTAAACAAACAAAGCCAGTGCTGCCTGTCACATTTGCCATTTAATTTGTCCGTGCTGAACTCGTGATTAGCACAGTGGGAGGATGGCAGCTCTTGCAGCGATTGTTGCAGAGTATCTGCAGGCTCAGGAGTGCACTTCTACACAGCCTCACTCTTGATTTATGTTCCTTTGGTTTATTCCCCAGGGAGGGAAATCTCTACAGGGTGTAAATCAGATTTTTTTTCCCCTTCCTTTTTTTGCAGAGACTCTGGCTCATAATTCTTTCAAATGTAAATCCGAACATAATTCTGCAACAAGAATGGATTCTATGGCTAATCATGTGGCTCCAGGCTTTATATCTCTCTAAAGCTTTAGGCCATTTCTGTAGAAATATACAGAATATCTTCCAAAGAATAAAGTAGTAATGTCCTGTATCACCCAATTGCTTTTTCATAAGCCCTTGAAAAGGTGAACATATTTTAGTTTGTTTATGTAACAGTTCTATGATTTAAAAAGAAGGAAGGCAAAATGTAGGAAGAGATTTTTCCCATTAAAGCTGGCTTTTAATCTGCTTCCTTGACAAATGCAGTTGATACTGATGGTATTTTTCCATTCCTGTCTACTCCCTGTAAGACTGAATGATCTGCTTCTGTCTCTCTCTTGGCTCTGATAATGTTTTTGTACTAACATAACATAATGCCATACAATTAGAAATTATATGTTAGCTGTTAGTCATAGCCCAGTGAGTTTACATTAGACAAAAGAAATTAAATGGGAACCAGAGGAGACCTAGTAAGTGCAGTTTATGTTGCTTTTTTATACTCGGAAATATCACATTTCTATTGATGAGCATCATTTATGCCTGCATGGGGGAAACTAACAGTGCTACAGGCAAAAGAATCCCTGGTCATTTCTTCCACTTCAAATCATGCAGAGTTTGTAAATGCAAAGTTAAGGGAGTTTTTCTTCTGTCTTGGAATTGATGGGTTGCTTCAAGGTTTGTATTCACGCCCTGAAAGGAAATAGAATTATTTTTAGCCTTGATTGTCTGTAACACTAAATGATGCCTTGTAAATTGTTTTGTTCTAGGGAGTGAGAGATCATACAGTGCTGAGGAACTTGATTCCTTGTGTGTTTGTCCTGGTGGAAGCCTTGCTTTAGAAGGCTTTGCTCTGTCAGACCAGTGGCATTGCTGCTCTGATGGGGGGTGGTTGACTTATTTGGTTTTATAATTGTCAGAATTTCTGCCTCCCTTGCTCCTGGATGTGTTCATAATATACTCGTCCTTCTAAAGCTTGGAAGATTAGATTTTATTGCTCATTAAGCATATTCACAATGGTTTAAAGTAAAATAAATTGTGCTATCTTTTTGGCTGAAGTTTCCAAAGCTACCATGTGGTCTTAGATTAGCTCCACCTATTGCAAGAGGACTCCCAATCCATCTGATTGGCTTGGAGAATCTCTGCCCTTAAGTTAATCTTGTGTTTCATACTTCAGTGATATTTGTGTAAGAATAATTTGGATTAGTAGCAATTGCTGACAGAGCTTTCTTAGACTGAGATAGCAAAACGGAGTGAGAGATTTGGCTTTTTCCTTTTCTTCTCTTTGCTTATTCCTGCCTTTATTTTTTTTTTTTCCTTGCATGCTTGCAGTTTGTATTGAATGGAGTTCTGAGTAGGTTTTCTACAGGTGTCATATTCCCCCATGGTTGTGTAAGTGCATTTTGTGCAGGAATTATTGTCTTTGAAGAAATGGAGCAAGGAGGGTGTTCTGTTGTTAACTGGCTGCTTGTGTTTCTCATTCTCATATGTGTGCAGTAGCTTTTACTTAAAATGCAGAAAATCCTCTCCATAACAAGAAACTGATTTTGGAGAGGAGAGGTGGAGAGAAATGGGAAGAAAAACAAAAGGTTTTAGGGGAAAAACTGAATTTTTTCCGTTACTTTGAAGAATTCCAGAAATGGGCTTAGCTACATAAACTAATATGTGTATCCTAAAAAATATTCATCTTGAAGAAGATAACCTGAAAAAAAGTGAACAGGATAACCTCTACCTCTACACCTGGATGTAAGGGGAAGAAATGTCTCAGATTTAGACTTCCTGTACAGGAATGTAGTGGATATTGCCATTTCTTTCCTTGTAATATTTTTCATAAGACACATTTTTGGAGCTGTAAGTGAATATTGGTAAATTGTACATGTATTTATCCTGATTCAATTTTAGCTCAGGATGTTTTCAAGATGGAGTATACAGCAAATAATTTCTTTCTCAATGTCAAGATAATCTCTAAAATGGAATGCTGTGGCCCTTAAGAAAGTGCTCCAACAGACTGGATGTACTTTATAAAAATTCCTCTATAGCAATAGCATGCACTGGTTTGTGTGCTCTTGTTTCGGGAGTGAGAGGAGCAATCAAGTTTTCCCTGGGGCAGGGGATAACTGAATCTTTCCCATATGGGGCACATCAGGACCTAAAGGCCTCAGGAGAGCTGCCCCGTTGCTGTCAGAACTCTGGGCTGGACACCTGGGAAGGATTTTCAGCTTGTCCTCCAGGAGATCCTTTACTCTGATAGAAGGGGCAGACAGAGTGCAATGAAAAGATGGAACTAAAAGGATTCAGACATTTTCCTTAAGAGATGCCCTGAGAACTTCTCATGCCACGAGAAGCTCAGTTGGAATTTAGAGCTCATGAACTGGCTCTCCTCCAGGTGTCCGAGTGTTCATGGATCTCTAGGAAATGACTTGAAAGGGGTTGAGCCAGTGGAAGGTTTCAGATGCAAATATTTGGATGCAGCAAAGAGGAGAGACCAAAGAGAACAGATTTTCTTGGCCACACCTGTTCTTGTTAGGCTCTAAAGTTCATTGTGTTACCATTAAAAACACTTGCTCTGTGTCTCAGTCCTCTGAGCTCATAACCAGAATCAGCAAATGGCAGCAGCAGGACAGAATCACAGCATCACAGAATCACAGAATCATCACAGAATCATCACAGAATCACAGCATCACAGAACCACAGAAACACAGCATCACAGAATCACACAATCATCACAGAATCACAGCATCACAGAATCACACAATCATCACAGAATCACAGAACCACAGAATCACAGAATCATCAGAGAATCACAGCATCACAGAATCACAGAACGAACTGGGTTGGAAAGATCACCCAGTCCAACCTCTGAGCTGACCTAACAGCTCCTTTTCAACCAAACCCTGGCACTGAGTGCCACCTCCAGCTCTGTTAAACCCTCCAGGGACGGTGCCCCCCGGTCCCCAGGCAGAGCAATCAGCCCAGGGAGGGTCCCAGAGCAGCCATTCAGGGACACCAGGCACTGCTGTGGCAGTGCAGGGAGGGGCTGCTGGAAACCACTGCCACAGGGTCAGCTGTGACTTGTTCTTGTCATAATTTAAATGGAGTGTTAGGTGGCTACTTTTGGGTATGTAGAACTCCTTTAAAATCCTAGTTTAAGCCTGTCATAATCTGAAAAAAGGATTAAAACAGAGAAAAAGGGGATTAAGTGTAAATTTAGGGGCATTAATAACATTAATTTTCTTGTTGTAGAACTGGAACCCTTGAAAACATAAATTCTATTTCTAAGAATTTAATTAGGATTGTTTAAATTTTATCCTCTAATTAAAGCTTTTCCAGCTCTCTCTCTACATGTTTTGTTACCTCTCTCTGATGTATTACAAAAGATTTTGCAGCTGATTTGTTGAAAAATGTACACTTTGATCTTTCCCTGCTCTCTGCTCTGATGAGGCTCACTCTCCATGTGCATCTCTGCTGAAGGCTGTCCATCAGTGGCTGCAAGTCAGTGACAGCAAGAATTTTTGCTCAGTGTTGGGCTGCTGCTTCCTGACTTCCTTTAGTTACTTTGGTTCTCATATTCCATGCAGACAGATGGGAAACTTGAAATACCTGTTCATCAAGGGCTGCTTTTTTTGTAGCAGTGAATTTTTAATGGCTTACAAATATTCTTATCACTCCTCTGCTTCTCTAATGCTTGGCCATAGGATGTTGCAACCCTTCTCTCTGTTCCCAAGCAGGTGTGAAAAATGAGCCAGTCCCTTTTGTAGGTGTGTCAGTGAAAGTCTGAAAAGATTAAATAAAGGGGTGGATGGAGAATCCTGCGTTTGCTACTATAATTTTTAGAAATTCTGTGAGTATTGTAAATACTGAAGCCATTACATGGTGGTGGTGTAGACTTTCCTGAGTTCAGTTGAATGCCAAAGAGTTTCACCTTAGAAACAAGTTTTAACTCAGGAAAAAGGCCACCACAAAACCAAACCTTGTTTGGGGGTTTATTGCTCACTAAAAGTGTCACTTGCAACCACTCACTGCAAGAAAAAGAGGCTTTGTCTACTCTGATCTTCTCCCTGAGATGTTTCCTGGTTGCAGCTTCCAGACTGGCAGCTTGGGAAGGGAAGGTTCTTGTGGTGCTGTCGTTTTAAAGACTGCACAGGTTGATTTTCATATGGATCTTTTATCAAAATATATGGAATCTTCCTGCCTTTGATACCTTTGTTTGGGAGTCAGGATCACTGCAGAGATGTTATTTATGATTCACTGGCCCTGAAAATGGGGCTGTAGCTAAAGAGGAGCCTCAGTGCAATGCAGATAACAACAAATGGCTCTTTCCAGCTGCAGCTCCCTTGGTGCTCAGTGTGGCTTCCAGATATTCCAAGGGGCAGGGATCCAGTCCCTTACCTTCTTAACTTTCAGCTTCATCAAAGATTGATTTTGCATTTGGTTTCAGCTGTGGGTGAAGGTTCACGTTTGTTGTTTTCATCCAAAAATATGTTATGGTCTATATTTCAGACTAAAAATTTCCTGTTAAATCTGAACTCCAAGTCGACTCCTGACCTGAAGGAAATCCTTTGAGATCCACCACATCTTCCTTGCTTTTGTTCTCAATTTTTAAGAATCTTCCTCACTTTTTGCATAGATTTCAGTTGGGTAGGGTAGGGACAGGCTGTACTTTCTCTGGACAGCACACCCTTGGAATGCCAAAAAGGTATGTGAATTCTTCACCTGCAGAAGAACACTTATCTGTAACATTTCTCCTGGTTTTGATCCAGGATCCCTCCACACTCAAGAGTCCCTTGCAGTGTGCATCTCTGGATTTTATAAACTTATTAAAGACATAACAGTACAGACCTGTTCAGTCAGATAAAGAATTATTCACATTTTATCTGGTATTGCAACAAATATTGTTTTATAGCTATGTAAGGCTTTTTTAGATACTTAGAGGAAATTTAATCCTTGGAACTTGCCTTGTCTCCTCACCATAATTCTCTCAGTGTCCAGGTGTATTTCTGGGGTACCTCTTGAACTGAGCAGGGGTTCTGGTAGCACTCAAACCACATTCTTGCACTGCTATTTGAACACAACCCTCACGCTTTACAAGATGAAAATATTTTGGCAAGGTGGTTAAGACACTGCCTTTATGGATCTGGATTTTTAAGTGTAAATCTCAATCTGGACTTGGGCTAAAGGCTGTGTTCAGCTGACCCCAGATCTGCCATTTCCACTGCTCTTTATTGAGCTACAGAAGCTGCTGTTGCAGATGAGGCTGATGTTGCTCTGGATGTTTCTTTTTGCAAGAAAAGACTTTGTAGCAGCTTTTGCAAGAGTATTCAGATGAAATGCAGTGATCTGGCTAAAATCTGACTAAGGTAAGCATTCTGTCTGTTCAAGTTCTTGATGAAATCTAAGATTAAAAAAAAGAAAAACAATAAACCTTATTCCTAAGTGTTTGTGCCTTCCAAAAAGGTTGCTTTGTTTCATCCCAGCAGTGAGCACATTTCACTGTATGAAGTTCACCCTTTGCAACAGATATTTTTCAGTTTTCCAACTACCTGCAGGTTAAGGAGCCCTATGAATGAGATCATTTGCATTCTTATTTATGGCTTCCTTCTTGTGACAGATTGGTGAGATACCAAAACTGTCGAGGCTGTAGATTTTGCACCAGGCTGGCTCATGTGCCAACCACAATTTCAGCACCCAGGATGCCCCAAGGCAAACCTTTAGAGGTACTGACTGCAAACAGACTCTCTGGCCTCCACACCAAAGTATTCTTTGTCCCCAAATGCCCTCTGAGCCCCACTGAAGCACAGGCACATTAGCTCAGGCTTTACAAGTTTTGTATCTTTCCCTGGAACACGGGGCTGAATTCCCAGCCCCCTTGCTGGCAAATAAAAGCACAAACAAAACAACCCCTTCCCACACTTTTACGATGAATGAAAGTCTGCTGTGGTTATGCTTTTAGGAGGAGGTTTGAAAACAGGCTCCTGATCTGAGTGTTAAAAAGGGCTTTATGCCTTAAGTGGCAAATGCCACTCTGACAAAGGATTAGTCAAACTTTGAAGGTCGAAGTGGGGTTCGGGAGCTCTGTCTGAAGCTCCTTTTTTCATCTGAAAAAGGGACCTTCAAAGAGAAATTTCAATACTTGACATGCAGCTTTTCCCCCTCTGTTCCAGCCTTGCAAACAACGAAACAACCAATGACAACAGAGGGAAGGAAGACAAGAAAAGCATGTAAAACAGCTTGCATTCCCTTTCATTCAGTGCTGAGCTGCTCCTCGGGGCTGGGGCTTTCTTCTGTTTATTATAATTTTATTTCTTTTGCATATTTTTTGTTTTCTGCCAGGGAGAAACTCTTGTTTTCTACAGAGAGCAGCTTGGAAGTAGGATATCTGATAGGGGAGTCTCTGGGTATGCTAACCAAGAGCCAGATTTTCAGCACTCCTCTGTGTTCCACAGGCTGAATTCTCTCCCCTGCCCACCCAGCTGCCACACAAAAATAACTGAGCCAGTCTGGTGTAGTTTCTCTTTGCGTAAAAAGAACACGAGAAGGAACCAGTAACAGGCAGAGTGAAATTGCCAAATTATTTAGAAATCTTTTCTGGCTCAGCTCTCTCTGCAGGTTGAATATTTCTGGACCCGCGGCCAAAGCTGCTGCGCCGCTGGCCAAGAACATGTCAGATTTCACCAGCTAAGCAATGCAGGCTATGGGCAGGACGTGGCTGGGAGAACTCCAAGGAAAACTCAGGTGCTGTAGGATGTGGTAATTACTAATTCAGTCAATAGACTTCTCCAAGTGAGTGCAGCATCTGTGTCCGATCTAGGAGGATGTCGGAGCGCTGCCGGCGAAAAGCGCCAGGTAAAGGTTGGCAGGATACATTATGACCCCATAAAACATTTTGGAATTATAAAGAAATATATATCGTGTGTCAGAATGGCATTGAGACCTCATAAAACTTGTTACCCTCTTCCCCCCACGCTCCCAAATTCCTCTGTAACCTGAGGTTGCAGGGGCTAAGGTGCTCCCCTTGCTTTTGAGAGACCCAAGTCTGCATTGCCCCTCTGGCATTATTCCTTCTTCCACACACAGGCTCTGCCTGCCAAAGTGCATGCCCCCGTGGCATGGGGCTGTTTCCTTCTTACTCTGACCAGTGATTTTTATCTTGAGACAAAAATTAGCATATAGGAATGGAAAAAAAACATTTTATTAACATTTTCAGCTATAGCTGGAGCTGCAGGGCATAAGCTTATTTCTGGAGAAGGGAAAATGAGGCTGGAATTCAGAACCCCACATGGCTTGTGTCTGGGACCTTGTCTGGGTTTCAGTTTTTGGACTTCCTTGGCTTTCAGTAAGCAAAACCTTAATTCTAATAAGGTAATACCTTCTGGTCTACCTTTTACTGTGCAGAGTTTCTCTGTAAAACATCTGATGCTTGTCTGGCTCAGACCTTCCCAGCTCCTAGAATTAGCTGGTGAAGCAGATTAGACTTCTTGAGAATGAAAGCTCTGTCTGGTGAACAGTAAATCATAAGCAGCACTTTCCTGTGCACTGCTAAAAACTCTTTATCTCCTTACCTGGGGGAAACTGTTATCGCTGTGTCTGCACACCTGTTTAAACAGCCCTGCAGTGGGGAGGACGCTGGTGGGAGAGATGTGAAACATGATTTGAACTTGGAAAAACCAGCTTTACACGTGTATTATGATGTAAAATCTATGGTTTCAACATGAGAGGGTTTTACTTGAATAAAACTGTGAGGAGACCAAGAATTAATGTTCACCCTCGTGGCCGATTCAGGTTTTTTTTCTGTTCAGGTAGAGTTTTTTACCCCTGAGCCAGCTTATAAATTTGAATAATGTTCCTTTTGTATTTGTGACACTTTCTTGTACTATTACTACTGCTGCTTGGCCAAAAGAGCAAAGTCCAAGCTAACAAAACAGATAATTTTTGCCTGCTGTTACTCAGAAATCAGTCCATGGTTTGAAGTGATAGGCTAAAGTTACTCCCTTTTCTGACCAGCCTTTGACAGGGTTTCAGCTGTTCTCTGTCTGAAATCAGCAGAGATTTTCTCATCATGAAAGGACAAAATATGTTAATTATTGAAGTTTAAGCCCTAACTTGAATACATGTCTGTATAGGGAGAAGGGGAATGAGTTAAGAAAAATGTAGTTTTTCCTGCTGGATTTCCAAAAGTATTTCTAAATCCTGTTGAGGCCAAGCAGCCATGAATTACCTTTCTTGTTGTGATTTTCTTTTTTAGTCATTGAGGATGCTCAGGAAGTTTTGCAAATTGGAAATGAACTGTTAGAATTTGCTGAAATGCATTTTTGGCTGTGACCATTTACCTGTTTCAGCATTGAACTCTGTGCATCCAAGGTTGTTTGTTTTTATTTTGAAATAAAAATGTGTAAAGAATACACTTTCAGTGGGTACAAAAGTTCATATTCAGGGTTAAGAAAAGGAACCTCTTCCTTGCTGAAATGTATTTCTTGCCAAGTAGGCTGAGAGAGCATCTGAATTTCTGCTGTATAAGGTGGTCTTCAGTAGATCCTTCTTTTCTACAATGGCAGTTGCCTCTTCTAGCTGCATCTGAATTAAACACTATCTACAAAGCTCTTAAACCATGGAATTTCTTCAGTGCTCCTCCAGACAGTTATCTTCTGGAGCTGAATAACTTTTGAATTCCTTATCTTCTTGACTTCTGCTCTTCTTGCCTCTCTTCTGCATCCTTTGGTGCACACACACCTGGACAGCCTTTGCACTGGGTTTGAGGTGCACATCATGGTGCTTATTTTGTGCTCTTTTGCTTTTATGTTCTTCCCACCAGTGCTGGTTCTTAAAGATGGAGATAAACAGGAAAAGTGAGGCTTGTGGGGTTGAAAAATCTGAATTTATGATTTCACAGTTCTCTCAGCAGAACTTTTTGCATGCCCTGAGAGAACAGCAAAATGCTCTCTCTAACTTTTGAAATGGGCCTTTGTAAAGAGCTCCCAGTCTGACACAAACACATAAACACAAAATGGAAAGAGGCTTGAGCATCTGGAGAGAAACATTCCAGGCTGCAGTGGCACTTTCTGTCCAGGGCGTGTGAGAGTGTGGAAGAGCTCGACCCACAGTCCCTCTGCAACCCAGCTCCTTCAGACTGGTTTGGGGAGTGAGCACAGAAACATCTCTGCTCACTGCCCCCGTTTGTGTGTTCAGGCAAAGTCCCCACCCCCACCTCTGCAATATCTGTCTGAGGAAAGCTGACAGGGGGTGAGGGACAGAGAAGGAAGGGGGAGTATAGGTTTGGAAGAGATTTTTAAATATAGTAATTCTGGAGGAACAGTATATCTGCATTAAGTGCTTGATGGTGGATGAGTGAATGAGAGGATGTTGTTCTTTCCAGGCTGCTTCAGGCAATGCCTGTGTCCAACCCAAACTTGGAGTGAGCAGCTACTTATGAGTGACTGATCTGCTGCCACCCATGTCAGTTTTCATGTTTGTGCTGATTTTAATGAAGATTCTTTATCTGCTGCATGACTTTTCATTGTATGTGATACAGCAATGGCTCCATGAGTTGCCTGTTATCGTTTCTGCTCTGCAAGGAGATATTTGAAATTTATATTTTCCTTCCTGTCTTGAACTTCCCCTTCTCTCTTCTATAAATATGTGTTAGTTTGGCTCCTGGGGATATTCTGTAGGTCTTGCAGCCTTTCTGCTTTGCATGGCTGACACAAAGAAGACAAAGTAGTATGAATGCTAGTGGAATATTTTTGGTAAGTGACTGAAATGAAGTTATGTTTGTAGATAAAAGCCACTTTTGTTTTTTCCAAGGCCTGTTCTCAGAGATCCCTAGCACTAAGATCTAAGGTTTTAGTAGTGGAACTGGTTTGAACAAGAAAGTTTAGGACTCATTTATATATTTTATATATTCTCCTGATGAAACAGGCAAAGAGCCTCAGTGACTAAAGCCCTCTATAGCATCCCAGCACGTTGTGCCTTCAAGATGTGTTTCTGCAGCCTTCCCCTGTCTCCCTGTATCCTCTGTGCACAAATAAATCCCTAATGGCACTGGTTGTCTTCTTGGCTCTGCTCTTTAGGTGCCTCCACTGGGCTTTCAATCCCCATAGGCACTTTATTGAAACCCAGCAGGATCCTTCTGGGATGGCCTCCAAGAGGTTCCTTTGAAAGATGAAATGTAGCCACTAATAAGCCATTCCATTTCTTCCTCCCCCCCTCCCTGTCTCGGGCAGGAAGCACCTTGGCTTCAGATTTGCACTCCTATAAAAAGTTGGAGATGTACTTTTATTTGAAATAAATTAATAAATATAAAAAATGTAATGGAAGAGACTTGACCTGTGAAAATCCTTCCTTCCTTCCCTTTTCCCACGTCTCCGTTGAGGCATGCTCCTGTAACTTCAGCCTCTAAAAATGGTTACCAAAAAAGGGGAAAAAGAAGAGTGGGGGAAATTTTGGGGATTTTTTTCCTGCCCAACACCTGGACCTCCCCAGAGGGATTTCCCGTCAGCTGCAGCCTTTGAGGTTGACCTAAGCCGGGTTTGTTTTGCTTTGAACCAGAGCTGCCCCCTTTGGACACGTATTTCACATGTCCCAGGAGCTCTTTACCTCCACCCTCCCTCTCCCCGGTGTCCTGACATCCCTTCAATTCCTGTGTGGCGCCACTGGGGAGAAGTTTGAGGTGGGGAGCTGTAGTGATCCAGTCTGAAGGGATGGGAACGCCAGGCATTCCTGCCTGGGCTCCCACGGGAGCGGAGAGCTGGCCCTGGGTGAGCCCCATCTCTGGATCCCTCGTCCTCGCAGCGCTCCCAGCCCCGAGCTCCGGCCGCTGCCTCCGCCGGGAGAGCACAGCAGGGCTCCGGAGAGTGCCCCGGCAGCCAAAAATAACAGCAATAAAAATAAAGACATTATTAAAGCCAGATACGACTGATCTGAAGTCACAGCGAGTGTAACATGACTCAGTCAAATCCCCAGGACAGTTGGAGACAGAGAGGGAAGGAGAGAGGAAAATCTCTATCTGTTTAAAGTTCTGGGCCCCAAACTCCTTACAAGTCGGCTTTGATAATTCATCAGACGACCACAAAAAAGAATGCCTCCCCCGCTCCAGATGCACCCCTGTCTTGTCCCTGCCTCTTTTTCCACAGCCTGTGAATCTCACCACATCAAGGGGAAAAGAAAATACATATAAAAGTTCTCCTTATTTAGGTTGGGTAGGTCTGAAATATCCTCCAAAGGCAAACGTGTGTGTGTGTGTGACTGGAGGCACGCGTGTGCGGGGATATACACACGTAGAGTCACACTTGGCAGAAGGGAAAAATTACTGGGAAAAAGCAGCATTTGCAGTTCACACCCAACGCTGGTAGAGGAGGCTGTGAGCCTCTGTTGTGACACAGTTAAGCTGATTAGAGAATTTATCCCAAAAGTCTACACCAAGCAGTACAGGATGGGTAACTGCACCCTCATAACATCAGTCGCCTTGGATGTGAAATAGAGTAACTCAGAGTACAGGCAGTGCTTCACAAGAAATAAACTCTCCTGGATGTGTGTTTGGCTGCTGGTGGGACATTTGCTGGAAAGCAGATTGATGTAGCAGGGTGAAACAGGAATGGAGGAGAAATGTAGGACTGGGCACTGCCTGTTGTTCTCTGCTCTCGGGGGCAGAGATTAATTTCTGCAGCCTGTTGTTGTATTTGAGGTCTGGAGGGGGCACCATGGAAGAAGGGTTCCCCACACCATTTGGAAGCGTGGCTTTGACTGATGGACTCAAAGCAAATGGCAGAAAAGGGGCCAACCAAGAAAACTTGGATCTGATTCCAGTATCACACAGTGTGTGTGTTTTGTTCTTGGATTTTTGCTGAGGCCAACTCCGACATAAACAGATGGACTTCAAAGTAGTTGGTCTGAATAAAAACTTACATAATATTTTAATGGTTCAAGTCTTTTGGGACTGTAAAACTAGATTGAAAATCTCAGAAGGTATTTATTTATGCTTTTTGGGCCAGGCAGAGTCACAAGAAATAGATATGGTTCTGTTTTTTTGGTTGGTTGGTTGGTTTGTTTGTTTTTCAGCATCCCATGACTTCAAGATTCTTTTGCATTTCTTATAAGGGAAAATAACCTGCTTTTGAAACTGAATTTGTTACCTAATTTAAAAAAAATCAATAGGTTTTTTTTTTCTGTTGAAACTTTTTAGTTTTTCAAGGCTTGATACACCTTTCCTTTCTCTTTTTGTTTTTCGGTACAAAGGAATCATCTCTTGCTGCTGGGTTTAATTTTTGTCAGGTTTTTGTTATCATCATTTTTGATTTCACTTTATCCATTTTGAAAATCCGAATCTTTTGAAATGGTCAAATGGTAAAAATGAAATGTAAGGAAAAAAAAGTGTGAATTCAGAGGAAAATTGCAACATCTGCAATGTTCTGAACGGAGGTGTTCTTTCCCTTTCCTTTTCCCCTACCAGCTCTTTGTTTCTATGAATTGTCTCCTTTTGCCACTTTTTTTAGGAAAGGTTAATGAGAATTTCCATAGGCCACTTATGAGTGCAAGAAGTTACCTGTGGTAACCCTGCAGTTCTGCTCATGCTGGAATCAGGCAGTGCCAAACGGGAACAAGGCATGGACATTTCATTGCTCTTTTTCAAACTTAAAAAACCTTGAGCAGTTTTGTCTTTTGATGGGTGAGACTGAATATTTAAAGCTCAATTTGGAGTATTTTATGTCATCTTAGTCCTTTGGCTTTGCACTAAACCTGTTCCCAACGTGCAGACCCCGAGGGATTTAATGGCAGCACACATTGAATGTTTTTTCTGGGTTTTCAGGGGCAGACTGCAAAGCCAGTATTGGATGTCCTTGTTCTCAGAGATCCTATGATTTGCCCAAGCTCTGTCCTGGAGACACGAGTTGGGGCAGAGTCTGAAGGATTCTCTGGGTTTGCCAATGGAACCCAGCCAGCCTGGACTGCAGGGTGAGAGGCAATGGGAGCACTCCACTGCTCCACACAGGCCCTGACTCACCTGACTGACCCACAGACAGAATATCCACAGTCTGCAGGATGGGTTTGGGGTCCCTCACAGAGCCCTGGAGGGCTGCTCTGCACACCCAGGCTGTAAGGAGAGGTTTTAATTTAGAAGGGAGACTACTTGCAGTTGCGTCAATATTACTTAAAAAGTGTTTGGGTGGAGTAGGGGGAGATGTGAGAGCAATTTTGGATCAGATTCTTCAGATCCAGTGGGTCAATATGTAAAGTCAAATCTTGTATTAGGGATTATACACAAAGTGGAAAATGAATGTTCTAAAGGGGTTTTTGTGAAACATTACCTGGCTCTGACAAACCGCCCACCTAGTTATTTGTTACTCTCATTGCTTTCAAATCTGAACTCCTTCTGGTAACTGACATAACTTATATCCAGCACACACATTTTATTTTCTGTTCCACCAATATATTTTGGCAATATATTTTATTTATTTTTAATGTATATACTGCTGTTGCCTGTATTATAAAAATACTAAGCTGCATTAGTCTGCTTTTGGTGTGGAAGACAGTAAGGCTATGATGCTCCAATGTTGCATTTATTGACTGGATGCTGGAAAAGCTGAGTACAGCACAAAACAAGGTATGTTGAGAAAGGAATAGTCACCAGCAATAGTCCTTGTTTTCTAAATAATCTGGATTTGGATGTCTGTGTTTAAAAGATGGATATTCTTAAATGTTTTCAGAGTCCTTTTTTAGCTAAAGCATTTTTAAAAATGATTTCCTGGCTAGGATTTCCATATGGAGTGAAAGGGGTTACATACCCAGTTTCAATGTTACATGGGCATACCTGGATGCGCAACTACCTTAGGTTGCCCTGACCATTCCTACCTATCTCTTGATTATTGCTGAAAAATGTGTCAAATAAAGCATTTGCAAAATGTGCCACCTCTTTCCAGTGCAGCCAAACCCAGTGAGCCACTGGAACGCCAAGATTTGGGGTTTTCAGAGTGTGAACAGCTGCATGTCCATGCCTTGTCCCTGCCTGTGTGTCCCACTGGGATAAAGTGAAATGCAGTCTCACATAAGCCTGGAAGGTGGGATTAATTTCCACGAGGTGTCCCACTTTTATAAAACTGTTTATAGCTCTAGATTTAACATTGAACTGAACTTTCTAATTTCTAAAGTATGTTAATGAAGCTGATAATAATGAATGTCTAGTCTATGTGCTCTGTAATTTAATACCTATTTGGAACTGTATCCAAACACAGAGCCACACTTCTGACCTTGGAGCTACTTTTTATGCTGATAAAAAGTATTATTATCCTTTCCTGAGGTCCTTATCAGCCGTGATCCGTTAGGTACAGCCTGGACCTGAATGTTCACGGGCTCAGTGACTCTCAGGATGCTTTCCAGTGGCTTTCTTAGACACCTGAACTATTCTGAGAGATGGTTGTCCTTCTTCATTTTTAGTTTTCTGGCTGTCTCTCCTGCTCCCATGAGATAGACTCATTTTTGGTTTGGTTCTGGTGCACTGAGTTTGGCTGTGAACCCTCAAGCAAACAAGGGACTGTTAGGAGGGCAAAGAGGTGGTGCTCGATTGAACCCACCAAAGTTTAAGATTTAATTGGAAGGATATTGTTGGATTGTTGCAACATATTGCTTTTCTGTATTTCCATATGTGATCCTAGCTTGGGGTCATTTGAGAACAGTCCAACTGATGACTTCAGCAAGTATCTTAAATAAATTAGGATCAGGCAGTGACGGAAGAATTCTGGTTGTGGTTGGTCTGTCTTTTGGAAACCAGAGCATATTAGCAGAAACCAACAACAGAAGTTTTCTCGTGAATCTATTGGGAAAGGAGAAAAACTTCCACATTGCAGCATCTCCTACCTCAAAGTCAAGGATGTGAAATATCTCAGTTGGCCACCACATCATGAAGGACGATTTATTGCATCTGTTTAAAAACAGCTCTGTGTTCTGTGGGGGCTCTGTCCCTCACTAGCAGCGTCTCAGACTCAATGATCTAATAGATCTTTTTCCATCTCTAACTTTTGTGGCTTGCCATATGTACAGATAAACATCTTTCTTTCCCATCAGCGTTGACGGACAGACTTTCAGGCATGGAAACATTATTGTGTGTGGGATAGGGGGAGGGGAGCTCAGGCCATTTGCTGAGTCTTATTGTCTCCAGGGCATGGGATTATTGGAAAATGATAAATAGCTGGGCAGGCAAGGGAAATATGAAAACCCTGTCATGGAACAGAGATGCCCAAGATTTCTGTTCATATTGCAGTGACCAAAAGAAATTTACATTGGAAAAACCCTCTTGCCTTCGGGGCTGAATGTTATGAACCTTCAAAGTGATTCTCGAGAAGAGAAGGGGTTGGGAGTGAAGGGAGTGGGAGGGACTGCCATGCTGTTTCCACAGAACAGGGGTCACTGCAGAATGACATTCATCATCTTGTTGGTGCCGTTCTGAGAATGGGAACAAGGTGGGAGAGATAAAAGCAAAGCTGAACTGCAGTCTCGCATTTGTGGCTTGTTCTGCAGTCTCATGGGAGCTGAGAATGGACTAAATCCAAACTTTTTTCTTCTGGATTTCATTCAAGGATTGTTCAGCTGGCCTGAGGACTGGGTGCCTTTACTGTAATATCTTGTTTTTTTCCCTCAACTTGCTTGGACTTCAAAGTCCCATTCAAATGTATTAGTCACAGTCATATGTACAATGGCCAAGTCTTCTGCCAGGTCAGTCAGCATGGATCTGTGAGAGTTTTTAGCACTTGATGTTTGGGCCTAAGAACTGAGATCCTGACCATAATTTGTGCCTCAAGAAAGTAAGGTCAGAGATCAGTCCATCATTGACATATAATTATTTCCGTTTGTGTTTATATCCCACTCTAAAATGTCACCGGATTTATTCTTGTTATTTCAATTCCTCCCCCCACCTCACCCCCTGATCCAAATCGAAACCCCTGAAAAACAATGAAACATTTGTGACTGTAAAAACCAAAATGTTAATGAGGGGGAAGTGAAGCAGTCTCTGCTTCCTCTGGAACCAAGGAAATGGCCAAGATGGCCATGGGAGATGATTCTCTGTTCCTTATCCATGTTGTGGGGCAAAAAGTGCAAGTCATTTGTGCTTGGTATGTAAAATGAACAGCATGAACAGCAGGGGAACATGAAATATGTTGTGTTTTTCTATGACACTTGATTTAAAATTTAAAAATAACTTATTTCATTGGCAGGTTTTCTTTGCAATTGGAAAACAGGAAGCCCTGTCTTTGATTCAGTTATTGGAAAAAGTAATTGAATTTAAACTGGAGGCTGAATTTTCAGAGTAACTGAGCACCCTTTCATCACATGTGATGTTTCCAAATGTGGAGAAAAAAGGCATCACATTTTGACATCTCCTCTACCTTCACTGCATTTAAAGCTGCCATGAATTGCATTGCATTTTGCACAGGGGCTAATGGAACCCATGCATCAGACCCACAGATCCAACTGCTGTGTTTATATATGTATAATGCTATGTTTGCTTTTTAATGTATATTTAGACACAGTAGCCATCCAAGGCATTGATTCAACATTCCTGAGGCTCTTTGGCTGGGCTGGCACTGCTTTGTGGTGCTCACCAGCTTTTTGTTCTTGGCAAAACTCTCATTTAAATGATCTCATTTGGCAGGTCTGTCAGAGAGGGAGGGGCACCCTCTTGTACCTCACAATCCCTGTTGAGCTGTTTGAGAGATGTGATAGTTGGTATCTCAGGGTGACTGACAGCTGTCAGAAGTGGAGATGTTCATGTGAGAGACATTCAGCACTTCACTTTAGGGCTTCTTTGCAAGTTCCCTTTGCAGTGGTGGAGAGGTGGATTGTCAGTGCAGAGCCTGAGGATCAGTGGCTGCACTTGGTTGTGCTGGGTGGTCTCAAGAGCTGGTTTGAACTTTGGTGCTCTCCTAAGGCCCTACAGGTTGCATTCCCATTGTCTCTCTAGAGATTCTCACTGTCTTTAAATCACATTTAGTGCCAGTGCAGTCCTATGAAAATCCCTGACCATAATATCCACCCAATGCTGCTTTTGCAGCAACACCTCAAAGGCTGACATGAGAGAAATTTTGCTGCACCAGGCACATAAATGCACAGTGGTCCCCAAGGAGGGGGATCCATGTGCATTTGGGCGTGCTGAAAGCACTGGCAGATTCTGGCTGTTCAGAGAGCTGTTTAGATTGTCCCAAAACTGGCACACAGGAATATTCTCCTGAGTCAAGGTGTGTAGCTGGGCAGTGAACTGGATTCAGATCCTGAGGCAGGTCAGACCCAACAGTGTGACCCACCCAGTACATCGAGAAAACTTTATTCCAAAACTTGCTCAAGTATTTTATGATCTGTGGACAGGCCTTTGATGTCTCTGAAATAATTATGAGATGTGATTCAGAATGGGAAGAAGCAGCAGGCCTGGTAGCCATTGCTGCCTGCACTTGATAGCCAGGTTATTATTCCCAAAGCACAGTGGATGCCACAGGGTTGTTTGAAGTTGTTTTTTCATTCCCAACACATGGCCTGCACTTGGATGGGGAAAAGCCTCGCTCCCAGGGGTGTCCCTGCTGGGCACTCACCAGAGCCATGGGGATTTGTGTCACCAGCCCAGGCTACTGGTTCATCCAGCCCAGTGTCTCATTCCAGCCAGTGGCCAGAAGCAGCTGCTGCTTCAGCAGGACATTTCTGCATTCTTGGAAAAGACAGCTCTCAGATAACTTGGTGTTCAGGGAGACTTCTTCCTTTTCAATGCAAGCTGGCTTCTGCCTTGCAGCTCTACAGCCTAATGCTGGGCTTTGGGTGTAATACAAAGCAGTTTTTCTGGGGTCTGTGTAGAATCTAGTTTAGAGCTGCTCAGACAGAGCCTTAAAGGGCACTGGGGACCTGTGGATTTTGCACTGAGGCACAGAGGACCCTTCTCTTGGGGACTGTTTCTGTTGTCCAATACTTCTCAACCAATGTTTTCCATTTGACAACAGATCTTTGCACTGGCCACATATTTAAACCAAATAAACAAACAAAACCCACAGTTTCTTCTTTCTCTGTAATTTCTGACCTGAGATGACACAAGCTGTGACTGGATCAGGTTACTCTGCACACTGCTGCACATAAGGCCATAGTTTTCCCGAAGATGCTGCTCAGCTGCCAGCAGGAAAACCCATTTCACCAGGCTTACTGTGGGCTCTGGCAGGCTGGCATCCCATGGGATGCATCGTGCTGCTCCTGGCAGTGCAGCAGCACAGGGCACCTCAGGATTGATGAGTGTGGTGTTGATCCTGCTGCTGGAGGCTTTGCAGGACCTGCCTCTTGCTGTTTGCCCCCTGCACCCTGCTCTGGACCTTCTGAGTGGATCTCCAGACAGTGTTCCTGCTCTCCTGCCAGTGCAAATCCCAGAGGGCTGGTGCAACAGCAGCAGAAAGGACAGAGGCTGGACCAGGCGTGTCACAGTCGAACAGCTGCCAACTCATCTGCTTCTCATGTTGCATAAAAACACATCTCACATACGACCAGAATAATTGATGATGTTTTCCCTACCTTTGTTTTCCCCCCTTGTCCATAATCCTTTAATACCTTTACCCCCAGCTGAACTGTCTCTCAGCCCCTGGATCCTGCTTGTCCCAGGACAAGGAGGCACGCAAGCGTTTTGGTATCAGATTGAAAATTCACTGACCACAAAAACTTGGAAACTCTACCTCTTGGTTGTCTCTTCTTTTTTAGAGTGTGCAGAAACTTAATCAGTGTTTCAGTTATTAATAGATTGTTTTGCTTTTCTCAATATTTAAGGCCTTGTGTGACCCTACTAATAATTTACAAGAATTTTTGTATGTCTGTGTTTTAATTCCACTGGCTTCTGTGTCAGCTGATGAGCTTTGATTGGTTGGGTTTACCTAATATATAACCAAACAGAGACAGCAACCCAATGTGGTTTACTCAGATATGTAGTTTCTTTCTAGGCATATGATTCATTGTCTGTGAGAGAGACTGCAGCTGGACAGCAGAAATTCTGCAGGAGGAGAGACAAAGCAAGCTCTCTTTTCTTGTAGTCTCCCTGATACAGCTCCGTATCTTCCAGCCTTTTCAGAAGTTTTCAGAATATTAATAATAGTATCTTGACAGGATCACCAAAGAAAAACTGTGAAAGCTCTAGAACATTTGGAAAGAAAAGAAAGATTCATGTTGACCGTGAGTTGGCTGAAGAGTCTTCTCTCAAGATGTCTCATAACTTGCATGTAAACTTGTCTATAAGTCTTCATTTGATAATTATAAGCAGTGGCCAACCTTTTAATAGTCATAATGTAAACCATGCAGCAGTAACTGCTGAAATACACACGTGCATTCAATTCTGTGCCTAAAAATGTAGGAGAAAATATGGACCCTTTGCAACTCCTATTTTTCTAAGGGAAATCCAAGTGCTTGCTGTCAGTTTGCCTTAGGAAGGCTGACTTTGGGAAAGGAACTGGAATCCTTTGCCATACAAATACATATCAGTGCAGCAGCAGTTCTGAATTAAAATCGCGGTTCTCAGATCCAGTGATAACACAACGTTGCGTGTGGAAAAAGAGCACTTCTTTAGGAATTAAAGAGGGATTATTTTAAACAAATATGTGTGTGGGTGTGCACACACAAAAGCATGCATATAGATACTGTAGAAAAATATTATGAGGCCTTCAGCAATTTTTTTTTGAAACTGGAAATGAGACGTAACTTAAATAGTAAGGATAATTAACTATAGGAGCAGTTTACCAAGGGAAGTGATAAATCCATCATCACTTGGATTCTAACTTGAGATTAGCTTTTTTTAGAAAAAGCCTGTGGATCAACCTCAAGGTGCTGCCCAAACCCTTATTTACTTATGCAGAAGGGAAGCAGAGTCTCCCTCCACCAGCAGTGGGATTCTTTAACCCAGGTTATGTTGGTGGTTGCAGTAGGTGTTCACAGTGCTCCTCTGGTCTGATTTTCTCCCACCTCCTATTTTAAATAGCTTGTTTTGTTAGTAGTAAAATGGGAAAAAAACCCCCAATTTGTGTGTACATTCTGTGCAGTGGAGAGAATTATTTAGGGGATTAAACTGTATCAGTAAATCTGGAACAAGGGGGGCTCTCCAGTCATTACTTGGTGCATGGTGAAATCCAGCCAACTTTAGTTTCCACCAATACCTATCTCACTACTGGTCACCAAATTAGCTCATTTTTCTGGCTGTCTGGCTACAACATTTAATTTTAAATTTGTGTGGCCATGAATGCAAGGGCTTGGCTACACGTGGTGTGAAGAGAGCTTTTGGTGGTGTTTTATTTCCTGACAGTGCCCTCTCACTCTGGGCTGTTCACCCTTTCTGACATCACCTTACAAGCTCCAGTCAACATCCTGCACAGCCTTGTGTGTCCCACTTGAAGGAAAGACAGATTGAGAAGTTTCCTGTCGAATTCCAAATTTTCTTGCCAAAATCCTGCGCTACACCTGAGCTTTCATATCAGGCTGCAAAACTCAGTATTTGCTGAAGTCTGGTAGCACACTTTGGAGTGATAGTGAGGGAACATCCTCAAGATGTTTGAGCTTCCCTAGGCAAGGTTGGGATATAAAGTCAGTTGTGGGGTCCATGGTTTTGGTAGAAACACTTCAGCCATGTGGTGGCACCTCTGTACCCCCATCTGTGAGCCTGGATTTGGGGATGTGTCGAAATGGACCCTGGGACTCTTGTAGTGCTAAGAACAGTTTGGGATGTGGTCATTTTTGGTCAAGAGGGTAGAAAGGTGCCTCACTTCCCTCCCCAACCTCCCTTTTCTTTGATCCTGCAGTACCACAGGCTCAGGCTGATTTCAAAGGATGGGTCAGTAACACAAGACCATCAAGTCCAAGGCAGCAATATATTCACTGCTTTACAAAGTTCTCTTTCACCATTGTGAGAGGTCTAAAAATGGTCTTTGTCAACTTCTTGCTGAAGATTCCCCCCTCCCCATCTTGTTGTTAGGGTAAGAATAGAGATTATCTGTTTCTCACACACCCTTTTCAATGTAAAATAATGTTAATAAGTAATTGTGCCAAGTAAAACTTTGTGGAATGTTTTTGCTGACAAATGCTATTGTATCACAATGGAGTCAGTTTTGAGAAATTAGTTTCTCAAAATCTCTGATTTTGTGAGATGGTGATTTTACAGCAAAGCATTCCTTTTGCCTCTAGAAATACAAGCCACAAGACTTATTACAGTGAAACCCAGCCTGAAAGATGAACTTTTTTTTCAGTGAGAGACACACATATAAGAAAGGAGCTTTTCTCACCTGACGCCAGCATTTATTGCATCTCCACTGTTTAGGGTAATTATAATCACATGTTTAATCTGAGGAGAAGCTGTGTCTTTTTTTTCAAAGAAAAATCCACAAAGGTAATAATTTTAGAACTGGATTTCTCCTCCACTGAAGATGCACAAAAGAGGACATTTTTTCATATATTAGCAGCTGTATGTTCACTTTCACATTCACTGGCCCTTTCTGAAATGGGTTCTGAGATCTCCAGAGAAGTCACAGGTTTAAGCACCTTGGTCTTTGGTTGTTCAAACTCAAGCTTTCAAGCGATCTGATTTCCAGAGAGCAGGAGCATGTGATTTCTGATTCTAATTCCTTCAAGGTGTCTCAAGTCAGGCTCCCCAAATGGTTTAATTTTGAGAAAAGAGAGCCCAGTTTATTTGACAGTAGCATGTCTTTAGCAGATTTCACTTGAGCTAGAAGCACTGGCTTTGTGAGGGAGATAGAGGAAGGTTTAGGCCTGGGAAGGGGAAGGTGTATGGAATAACTTTGCTGGCTTCAGTATTTTATATTGAGGAACTTGGTCTTGTTTTGTTGTTTTCTTTTACTGTGCATTTAGCTCTGCAAGAATATGATCAGGGAAAGCCTGGTTTTGGCTGCCAGGGAGGATGAATTAATGAATACTTGAGATATGGGACTGCATTGCCTCCTATAAAAGACAAGAGGATAAATGTTGGTGCTTTTGAGGCACTCTCTGTCCCAGGTTCAGTTTATCCTCCTGTACCTTGACACTGCTGCTTAACCCAGCTCTGCTCCTGTGCCTGGACTGCTCCTCCCTTGGGCCACAAGCATTCCCTAAGCCTGATCATTTATTGCAAAGCTGTAATTAAGGTCTTGTACATGTTCAAACAGATCACAGGCAACAGGGGCAAGAGATGTCATCCATCATAATTTCCACGACCTAAAGATATTTCTTTTTGGTTATACCATGAATTCTTTCTCTTATTATTTTGTGACTTGGCAGAAATATCCTTTTAAAAGTAGGCCACCATGTCCTTTCCTATGTTCATTACAAGTGGGCTGCTAGGAAAGCCCCAGACTGGCAAGGCCTCTATTTTTGGTTTCCTTTTGCAGTATGAGGACAAAGATACAGCTCTGTCCAGGGAGCTCATCCCATGGACCACAGCATATAATTTGAGTTGAAAAGAGAGGAAAAACAGCTCAACTGCAATCTCCAGTGGTTCTCCCCTGTGTGAATCGCTGCAGGTCCCTGTGGTATCACAGGCACCAGGAACAGCCACTCTGCAAGGAAGGTTGCAAAATATCTTCCATTGGACACAGTTTTCAGTGCTTTGGGGCCTTTGGGGAAAACTACCTGTTAGGCTGGAATTTTTGTTTCTTGGTGACTGCCAAAAATTATGATCTCCCCAAAATGTTGGGCAAAGCCAGTCCAGAAATTTCTCTTGTATTATGTGAGAGTAAAAAACCTCTGAAAACCCAGGCTGTAGTAGGGAAAAAACCACACACACACACACAGAGCCCAATGCTTTCCAAATGGCAAAATAAATATTTCTAGCAACTATTAAGTATTTCAAACTTGGGCTCTGAATCTCTGCACAACTCAAGTTCTCATCGAGCAGTGCAACATTTACATCTGGAAAAAAAGGCTGGGATTTTCTCTAATTTCTTATAAGAAATGAATATATTGATGGGATCTGTATAGAAGTTATGCCCCATTTGTGCCCTTAATGATATCTCATTGAGCAGTTTGTGCTGCTTAGGGGATTACTTCTTCCAAGTTGATGCTGGAAGATATTTCAAAAGGAGTTGCTAATCACATATCTGCCTTTCCCCTTAACTTTGTAACATTTTGCATTACGTTCTTGTCATGAAGCTTTACTTTTGAAAGGGAAAAGTATTTCTTTTGTGAAGATACTTATCCTAACAGAAGCAGATTTTGCACTGTCAATCCAGTTCTGCAGGTGCTGTCTCCAAAGTCACAATTGCATCAACAAAGTGAATTTTATGGGCCTGTGACAATGTAGAGGTGCAAGAGAGAGAGCAGAAATCTTTTAGAGCTGCAGCTCCAGAAGATCTCAGTGAACATTAGAAGTTCTTTAGTGGTGTAAATTCTGAAGAAGCTGCTAGTTACAAATAGTAATAAATCGTATTTTTTAAATGTGAATGGTCTTAAAAATAATTTTATTTCTGAAGTCAGGATGAAGGAAAGGGAGTTAACTAAATATTATCTAATACAACATATGTAATTTTAATTTATATTTTAGTATCATTTTGAAGCCCTGGTGTATTGGAACATTCCTGCAGATATGGCAGGCATGACACAAGCTACAGACCAGAAACTTTAGAG
Source organism: Notiomystis cincta (assembly GCA_013398075.1). Lineage (NCBI taxonomy): Eukaryota > Metazoa > Chordata > Aves > Passeriformes > Notiomystidae > Notiomystis > Notiomystis cincta. The sequence continues at coordinate 209,993 of VZRX01011519.1, read as the reverse complement.
GGGCAGCAGGAGGCCAGGGCTCTATGGAACAAAAATTAACACTGGAAATCTAGACAGAGCCACACCTCAACATCCATGACTCCAGAAGATTGTCCATCCCCAGCTTTTTATTCAGACTTCATGTGTCTCTGCTGGAACTGAGTAGAATTGAATCATTTGTTAAGCCTAAAATAAAAACACCCCTTGCTCCGGCAAAGGGTTAAGTTTGCAAGTGAGGTTTTGGAAATGATGATTACAAAAGAAAAACACAAATGTAACGTTTGTGAGGAGCAGACTGAAAATGCCTGGTGTTAGCTCTGATCCCTGCTGGGCTCCAGGAATTCCTGGGATACTCTGGGCTGCTTCAGAGAGGGCTGGTTTAGGATCTGCCTCAGACACGCACACGCAGAGCCTGTGCCCTGATGTGATCTCCTCTCGTGGCTCCAGTGGGTGCAAGTCAGGCTGCAGAACAGTGTGGTGACTCTCCTTTTCCCCTCCTCTCCCTAATTATTTTTGTGGAATTTAGGACTAAGCAGAACTGCTCCTATGCTCTCTGTTGCATAATGGCAAATGCAGCCCTGGCTGTGTGTGCCAGGAGCCACAGTGCACACTGACCTCATACTCTGATCCCTTGCACCCAGCTCTCTCTGCTTCCTGGTGATCACTGAATGTCCTTCTTTGTCTGCCTCCCAGACATATTGAGGCATTTTCATGGCTTTGTTACAATTCAAATGTTTTTATATCTGTAAAAGATATTATATAGCACCTTTGATAATGTCTGAATTTGAGGTAGCAGCTGGGTTTCCATAAAGTGCACGTGTGATGCAGTAATCTGGGAGGTGGATTTGGCTCTTGAATTATCTTGTTTCCCTCACTTTGTCAGTGTAGTAACTGGAGCCTCAAATGTAGGGGCTTCACCTACTCTGCAACGAGCAGTTCTCTCCTGATCCCAAGAAATGAGCCTGTTCCTAGTTCCAGAACAAAACAAAGGGAAACCAGGAAGAACCAGCAGTTTGGCCAGCAAACAAAACTGAACAGATTGTGGTAAAGCCAGCAGAACACTCGTGGACGGGGCAGCCTGAACCTCACAGGTGCTCGTGAGTAGGAGTAACCTGGGGAAAATGAATGCAGAACGTCAGCAGTGAGAGAGAAAACAGCGCTCTGTTCTGGAAAGAACTGGTGCTTTGTAAGGTGTCTCCCAAAAGGCATCAGTGGGATTGTTTTTATAACCTCCGGGGCAGAGAGGGAATGAAAGAGGCTGCTCACCTGTTGGGCTGCTTTAAACACGGCTCGATGCCGTGCTGGCTGCGCTCGGCTGGGGAATGCCCGAGGGCTCCCAGCTTCTCCGGGTAACCAGTCCTGTGGGGCTGGACCCACAGCACAGCCCCGGCACTCAAACAAGCCGCACTGCCCGTGCCCGGTGACGATTCTGTAAGGTGTCTAAGTCAGCTACCTGCTACAGGGGTAAATCTGCTCCCGTTTGAGGGAGAGAAGCTCTCGGGACAGCGCTGTCCCCAGCACGGATCCAGGCACTCGCTGCCGCGTAACCCAAGCAGTGCCACGGGATAAAGATCGTCCTTTCCCACCAAAATGCACAAACAGCACTGGGGGCTAGTTAGAATGACCCTGCATTCGTTCTGAGTAAGAGGGGTGTGAAAACGGCTTTTCACGGGTTTGCAAACGCAGAGGGAGCGGGGAGCGCGATCCCATCCCTCTCCCTGTGTGCCCCGGTGCCTCGGCGCCACAGGGACACCGGCGGAGCTCCCTCAATCTGCCCGTCAGGGACATCCCGCGGCCAGCCCGGACACCTCCGGGCCCGCTCAGCCCGGACACCTCCGGGCCCGCTCAGCCTGGACACCTCCGGGCCCGCTCAACCCGGACACCTCCGGGCCCGCTCAGCCCGGACACCTCCGGGCCTGCTCAGCCCCGGCCGAACCCGGCAGGACGGCGACACCGCTTTCAGCAGGACACAGAGCCGTCCGAGCAGCTGAAAGGGGCTCACTGATCTACCAGCAGTTCCTCCCCATCGTCTGCCTCTAAAGCAGCGGGCAAGCAGCAGGGCAGGGATTTGGATGTGCTCTGGCTCTGCTGGTGGCTGTATAAATTAATACAGGTTATAAGCAGGACCAACTTGTTTGTAGAGAAGCAGGAGCCAACCCACAGAAGAGCTGCTTTTGAATTTTGGACACTGAACAAAGTTTTAGTCTCCAGTAGGGCCCGCGTTTTTTCTTTTCCCAGCCCTCCTCTAAACACTTCCCTTTATTTATTTATTTTCCTTTTCATTTGCTTCTGTCTCCTTTTACGTTCTTAGATCTCTAATAGCTCAAACATGACTGGGCTTTGGTCCAGGCTCCTGGCATGCAATGCCAGCCTTTGCTGGTCTTGGGCTGACTACAGCAGCCCCTGGCTGCTCCTCTGAACAGCCAGGAGTGAGCAGAATGCAGCCTTTTTCAAAGCAGAGGGTGAAATACCCTGGGTACAGGAGCTCAGCACTTGAAAGGACAGTTTGGGTTTAAAAATAACAACAAAAAGAGTAGAGCTGGTTGGGTTTTTGTAATTAATAGTCTAAAACCTTATTCTGTATGAGTGTGTTAATAAAACAGGTTTTAGTAAAAATTAAGAAGTTGTGATTAACACTGATTTCTCAGCATTTTTGTTAAAAAAAGCATAATCAAAAATCTTTGTGGTCAACAGTGTTTTGACTGAAGGTGTGCATCTACAGTACACAGTGTGACTGAGAGCCTGCAGTCCAATCTGTAAGAAAAAAAAAAAATGAAATTTTGGATAGAGATGCAAGCACAGGAAAGGAACAACTATTGCCATTATCTTGCTTAAAAAACAGGTGGGCAAATTAATTAACTGGTCTGCTATCACCTGGGAGTTCTGTAGCAAACTGAAAATAGAAAACAAGAATTACAATTCCCAGTGAAGTTCTTCAGCCATTAAAGCATCCTTCTTTTTTCTCCCATTCCTTCTGTATCTCTCATTAGTGCAGTTCCAAGTGTCTTGCTACAATGCCTGGAGAAATATGACTAATGTGTCATGGGTTTATTAATTTTGTCCTCAGTTTAAAGGCTCTGTGTCTGCCTGAATTCCCTACTGTTCAGAAAGCCTCTTTGGATGCTTTTTGTTTTTTTCTTGATTTTAATCGTTTGTGTCACTCTGTGCTTATATTTGAGCAGGGAGGTGGAAAGGTGCTGAAGTAGAACTGAAGGCAGTAAGGACTGTGGTGGTCCCCAGTTCCTGCTGGTATTTGTTATGCATTGCAGCCTTCATTTCAAGTATTTAGATTTTTTCAAAGGCATTGAGCACCTCTGAGGTGAGGACAGAGACACAGATTGGCTGGATCTTCTACTGAAAGTCACAGAGAGGACACGTTTGACATGCTGGCAGTGGTCTGTGCTACTGCTCAGAGACCCTGTGAAATTCTGCTGTGGGTCTGAGGAAGGAGATTTTAGTACTCTGAAGCTCCTGCCAGTATCAGTGTTACAGCTCAGGTTTAGAAACTCACTTTCTAATCCACTACAACACTGATTTAACAAATCACTGGTACTTGAAGTTCAAAGAAATGTCCTGCCTTTTTTCTTGTTTTCCTTCTCCTTTTTTTACCCTTTGCCAGCATTAATCTTACCTCACCTTTGCATGGCATGGCTTTGCACTCATAAAAAGTTGTACTTCCATTTTTGCCTCTCTAGTCTGCTTTGAGAAATAACAGGAACGAGGTTTGTGACTCCAAGGGGTGGATGTATATATAGGGTAAGACAGGGAGTTGCATGTCTCAGAAAGGAAATTGCAGATGTAAAATGGCATCCACAAAAATGTTGGCTACATATGAAAATAAGTTTTAATGGTTTAGTGGGTATTAAGTTTTAATAGGTTCAGTTTAGTCACCTTAAAACTCTGTGTGTTTGTCCAGTAAAATGGAACATTTTGGTGACCCTCTCTGAAAGTTCACCTTTTGCTTTAATTTCCTCAAGGGGTTCCTTTCAGTTTCATAAAATCCCAGAATGGTTTGGGCTGGAAGGTCGAAACCTTAAAGCTCATCCAGTGCCACCCCCTCCATGGGCAGGGACACTTTCTACTATCCCAGGGTGCTCCAAGCCCTGTCCAGCCTGGCCTTGGACACTTCAGGGACCCAGGGGCAGCCACAGCTGCTCTGGGCACCCTGTGCCAGGGCCTGCCCACCCTCACAGAGTTCTTCCTCCTGTCTAACCTTGTACAAGTTTAATAATAAACAGCACCAGCACCTTTGTAGCTCTGAATGAGACCAAAAACCCGTCTCTGCTTTTGTAGAGGCACCACTTTATCTCACATTCAACATTAGGCACAAGCTCAGTTTCTGCTGCTTGCAGGATAACGTTAAAGGCAGCAAACTGGGCAGAGTGAGAAAGGATCTGGACACCTGAGTGTAGAAATGAGATGTCCAGGGGCACTGTGGCTGTGGCTGCTCAGCGCTGGAGCTGGACCAGGAAAGCAGGACCCAGCCTGGCTGTGCCTGGGGTGACACCCTGGCAGAGGGGCACAGCTGCTGACCCAGCCTGGGGCAGGAGCTGCTCTGGGTACCCCCTGGGTGCCCCTGCTCTGCCTCCTCCCGTGGGCACTGGGGCTGCCCTGGGCACCCCAAATTTCACGTGGTGCTCACCCTGAGGTGCCACAGTGCCCACTGGCACTGCCAGCCCAGCAGTTTGCTGCCTCTCAGGACTTGTGTTCCACTCACTTCATCATCTCCCACCTCCCCTCCTGCCCCGTGGCTGTACAGGAAGAGCTGAGAGTTCAGGAAATGGTACTGGGTACTGGGCAGGGCGAGCCTGGCATGGCTGAGTGCTGGCAGGGGAGCCAGCTGGCCTGGTCAGTTAAATTTTATATCATCTTTGTCTTGTGCTCTAAAGATGTGGCTTACAATCCAAAAATTTACTGTTTTTTTTTTTTTTTTTAATTGGTTTAAAAACACACTCCTTAGTTAAAAAGAATGTCATAGATTGTGTTAATAAGTTAATAATTATAATAACAAAAGCCTTTACTTGACTGTAGCAAGTCAAAATTAGTGACAATTACAAAATAAATCAGTGTTTTCAAATCAGAAGTTCCTAACTCCCATTTCATAAATAGCTCCTGCTGTAGACACTGAGCAGAGAGCTGATTTGAAACAGATCTATGGTGGAACTGCAGTCCATCCGTGGAGACTTTTAAGTCCATATGGCAAGACTGCCTAAGGAGTCACATACTTTGTAGAAAGATCATGCAATTAATCAAAAAAAGTAGTAGTGTTTTCAGTTAATCTAAATTAATGTTTTTTGGTTTTTTTTTTGGTGAAAAAAGTGTCTCCGCTTCAAAGAACAGGAAAAAAATCTTCACGATTTCCTGTTTATTCTGTTTTTGTGTGTGGCTGTCACAATCCATATATTTTTAACTGTTTTATTGAATAAAATCTGGTACTTCTTAGTGACTGAGAAAATGGCATTATTCAAAAATAACAACATGCTGTATCTTTAATATGGTTTTCCTCTATCAAATATACAGCATCCCATAAAGACACAAGGAACAATTCAACTTTTGTTATTCTTACTAAATGGAGAGAAGTTAATTTCTTTTTCCTGAAAGACTTTTAAAAATCATTATTCTGTATGGCTGGATTAAAATCTGTATTGCTGTAGAAATCCTGATGTCAGTGGACTTTGAATTTATTAACTTTATGTATTATCCAGTCTATATTTGAGATTTATTCTAAATGTAGCAGCTTTGTGGGTGCTCTTGGTTAATAAGATGAATGAAGCAGGAGCTGGATGTCAAATCAACACTTGTGCAGCAGAAGTGCTCCTGCAGATCAAAGTGCAAAGTCAAAGTCCTCTTCAGCAGAATTTGGGGGAAGGGAGAAAAAATGCTAAATATGAGCTAGTCCTGGCTTAGCTTTTTGAGCAAGGCTGCTCTGAGGTGTCAGGAGCTCCGTGCTCCTGCAGGAATCCAGAGGGGACTTCAGGACGGACTCTGAAACATGTACCCTAATTACTAAAATCACCAGACAAAAAGGGCTACAAAAAGTTGCCCCAGAAGGAGGTGGTGGCTGTGTGATGGCAGGAAAGGTCTGGGCAGAGTTTCTCTGCTGAGGATGCCTGTGGTTGGAGCCAGAGGGCCAGCAGAGGATGCTCATTGACTTGCCACCCATGCAATGCTCAAATGTGTTCCAATAAATAATCATGAAAGTATTTTGCCTTTTTTTTTTTTTTTTTCTGGTGGGTTTTCCAGTAGAAATTGTTTGCTTAGCTTTCAAACGTTAAAAAGAAAATGTTTCTATGCATTGGAAAAATGTATTTTATATTTGCCAAACACTAGGCACATCGACCCTTTCCTTTAAATGAAAAATGAATTTGAGAAAGAGGATGATGATGGCGCCTTTTTCTGGTTTTTGTGTGATTTTTTTTTTTGTTGGTTTGGTTTGGTTTTCTTTTGTTACTGTAGTATTTAGAACTCCCAGTGAAAGAAAAATACCTGTTATCAAGGAACTGAGATCTGAGGCGAGGCCACTTTGTATCTCTTCTTTTACGATTTTGTTTAAAATTTGTTTAAATTGCTCAGTCTGTCCAAGGCCGAGTTCCCTACCTTAACTACAAGCTGCTTTTTCCTTGCCTGCACACCGTGGCACCCTCCACTGTATCCAATTCACCTTCTCCAGCACATCTCATACAATCAGGACTTAGGCAGGGCAATTAAACGGGATTTCTTAAGTGGCAGCGAAAGAATGTTAATTGATGTGTGAAATATAATTATCCTCCTGGGCTCCTTGGCTTTCTTTTGTTCGTGACTGCTTTTGATTAAACAGCTCTACTTTCTGGGCCTATTGTATCCATTCACCCACTCCTTTCTTCCTAGAAGCAGGCAATGTCTAAAAAAGGCCGTCTACTCCTGCATCCCAAATATTTCCCAAGGCAGGAAAAAAAAAAGGGGAGGGGAAGTGAAGGCAAAAATCAGTCATCCTGCTTGGTATGTGGGTCCTTTGCTGAATGCTGTTTTTGGGTTGGAGCCCTGCATCTGGACCCCAGCTCATGCCAACTGAAAAGGAAACTTCTATTTTGTTTGCTTAAAAGGCAACAAGTCAACGTTTTAAAAGGCAACCTGAGGGGATTTTTCAGGGGCTTGACCCGATTGATCTGGAAAATAAGTTAAATGAGGTGTGGCCAAGAACTCCTTAAAGCAATCAAGCAAATACTTTCTTACCGAGATGGTCAGGAAGCAGGAGGGTGGGATACTGTATGTTCTGCTAAGCACTGCCTCTAAATCATTCTCTGTATTTTTGTCCTGGTGGTATCATAATGCCCTCCATATGCGTGATTACAGCAGTCAGAACATGCAGCAAGTTGCATTTTTACAGAGAATGTTTCTTCTGTGTGAACAAATGGCACCGTGAGAGTGGGAAGGAACCAGAACTAAACCTCCTTAATGGTTTTCTCCATCCTGGGTCTCTGGACTTCTGTTTTTTAAAAGAACTTTACAGGGTATTATTAGGATAGCAGTTAAATAAATTTTCCTTTTCTTTCCCAGAGTCAACAAAACTGGGTTCATTTCAGAGCCAGAATAGGTGTATTAGAGATTTATACTATTTTTTTATTCTTGAAATTGTGAATCCAGATACGTATACATAGAGAGAGAGAGAGAGGCATTTTTGTGCTAAAAGTCTGCTGTGGAGGTGCTGCTGGTTAGCTGTTTGCCTTTCTGGGTACAGAGCTGGATGTGTCCACTCAAGTCCATCCCCACAAGTTCTGCTGAGCAAGGCAAGGCCGTGGCATTCTCAGATGAAGTGGGAAGGGCACGAGGTGACAAGCTGAAACCGCCTATGGTCAGTTCAGGTGCCCCACGGTTGCCTGGCTTTCCCCACGGCAGCTGAGGGCGCCTGGCAGCGCTGGGCAGGGCAGAGAGGCAGCGTGGGCTGTGCCTGGTTCCCTTGGTCCTTCAACTGCACCAGGCTTTGCTCAAACCCAGGTCACATTCAAGCCAGGTGCTTCCTTTCCTGCAACAAGAGCAGGTTTGCACCCCAGGCTCTCAGAAAATAGTTATTACTGTTTGGGTGGGCCCACCTGCCCTTGGGAAACTCTCAACTCCGTTTATTTTTTAAGTGCTCGTATTTTTTTGGACTGAGAATTCCACTGGGAACAAGTGGTGGTTTGAATACATACAGGATGAAAACATCCTTTCTTTTGTAGCTCAAAACCTCCTGTTTTATTGGATATTCAAGTTCTTCCTGGATCAGAACCACTGCAGGAGTGTTTCCTAATAAGTGTCCAATACAAGTGATGGTCTTGTATTTGTTACTGATCCCTGGTTTTGCTGACCTCTGTTTAGTCTGCCCAGTCCTTCCTGGGTATTTCTGTGCCCCATTTCTTTGCCTGATTTTTTTTTTTTTTTTTGCAATTCTGCTGAGACAACCAGAACTGCATCTGATACTCAAGGTATCAGAGCCAGTGGTCATAAATGGAAGGGTTTTTGCCTTTCTCAATTTCTAGCTTTACATTTGCTTTGCCTCTACAGCTAAGCATTAGTTAGGTTTTGACAAAAATACAATGAATTCTCTGAGAAGTGGTAGTTCTAAGTTGATCATCCTGTAACTTGAGTTCAGATTGTGGCTTTTTTAATATATGTAATTCTGTCAGGGCAGATACCTGTTCCTAAAGCAGACAGTGGTGTGGCTGTTGAAGTGTTTTCATAATATTGGTCAGAATTGAGCAGTTAACAGACAAATCAGAGTCCCACAGTGGAGTGCTCTGAAAATCAAAGGTTGAAGCTGCATTTTTAGTTTCCAGAAGGAACCTGAAACCACGTTCAGTACTTTAGAAATGTGCAGAGCACTGGTTACTCTAACATCCCATCTAATTTCTTATATTTCCATTAAAACATTTGAAATTTTTGCCCCAATGTGACATGAAAACATGTTTTGAAATGTTATGAATGTCTGGCAAATGATCTGGTTTTGGATTTTTGCCCACCAATATTCCTGCATGGCCCACGCACTTGTGCAAAGCTTGTTCTTGGTCTTTTAAGGCATGAAAATGCAGCAGCAATGGCTGAACTACGACTTTTAGTTAAAATAAAAAATGAATCAGTTTCAAATACTAAAAGGTCAGGAGGCAACTGAAGAACAGTGAGGGAAAGATAGGATGGAAAGTGGTTCCAGGAGGGGCTGAGAATGCCAGAGGGAGGGAGCACTGAGTGTTAATGCTCCAGCCATGGGCTCAAGGTATGATTTCACATCTCTGCTCTTCCAAAGAATGCTGCCACGTGGCCTGTCCATCCGAAGGTGCCAGGGATTTGGTAGGAAATTGCAGATGCTCTGCAAACACAGGCTAACAAACTGAGAGAAGTCACCAAACTGCATTTTAGCGACAACCCAGATAAATCACGCTTTCCCCAGAGCCTGGAATGCCAAATGCACACCCAGAAACTTGGGCTGTGCACGAATCACTTGTACAGCGATTTAGGGAGTGGGTGCTTGACTTTTTTCCTGGCACAACGCTAAGCACAGCAGAGAGGGATGGAGAAAGCCTCACTTAGTGGAGCTGCGCTGCAGACAGCCACCGGCTCCCCTGACAGCACAGCTCTTGTTCTAGCTCATTTAGCACCGCAGCCCTGCATAAACCGGAGGGAGTACAACGAGCCTAATGTAGCGTGAGCAGCAAGGCGGGGAGCGCCCGGCGGGGCAGATTTACAGCTACCTGATGGGCCTCGGCGAGCATCCTCCTCCTCCCCCTCCCCTGCGAGCCCGCCCCGCCTGCTCTGCCTCTCTCTCACACACACAAGCTCTGGAGGATGCACGTTGAGTCTTTTGTTTTCCCTCATTAAAAGTGCCAAGATGCATGTCAAACGCCTGGAGCAGTCTCCTGCTTTATAGTTTTATTGTAGTACTATTATGACTTATCTAATTTATTTTTTCCTCTTTGTGTGTGCGTCTCACTACTCCCACTGCCAGTGTTTATGTCAGGCAGAGATAATCTCTTTGAATGTCTGTCTACATAAGTATCTTTGGTTTTCGAAGGGATCTTAAAGAGGCCTGAGTATTTGCCTTAGCCCTCCTTTTCAGGTAGGGAAAAGAATTCTAGGAAGGGCAGAACCAGCCCCAGTTCCAGGCAGCATGCTGTTGTCTTCATGTTTGCAGTTCTGTAAGATCCCAGCAGCATCTCTGTTTGTTCTCACATTTACACAGCTGTATACTGCAGGTATAAATTAGTTTAATAGACTCTGAGGTGTGTGTAATGTCCATGAAGTTGGCACCATTCTTTAGAAAGGAATATTTATTGACTTACGGCTTTTTTGTAGTAGAGATAATCAATTTTTTAATCATGATCATTATTTTTTTTTTCCAACATAATTGGACTAGAATTAAAAATCATCTAAACCACTGCATCTATAGACTGGATAGCAGTTGGTGGAGCATTGAATCATCATCAAGTGTTTTAGGAAACTGCTGTACAACATCAGCAAGGATCCACTAGACATGAACTCAGCCAGTTGGAATCCCATGTTCACATCACCTCTGTGTCAGGCTTGAATGTCAAACATGAGCACGGGAGCAAACAGGCTGCTCTGAGCCTTCCTCTGAAACCTCACCCGCGTGTCCCTGCCACGACAGCCAGTGCTAGTGCTGACTTCCCTCTGTCCCCTGGGTCACACCCAGTCACTGTCAGAGCGAGCCACCTCCTCAGCAGCATCCCCAGCCAGTGCCTGCACATGCAGATTCCCTGGGTCCCATCAGAGGAATGTCCTATGTCTGCGAACTCTCACCATGCTAATGTTTTGTATTTCTCTCAGAAAGACATCCTGGGCTGCTGTTTGCAGGAAAATCACTTGGCATAGAAAATAATGCACTGTGCTGGATTTCCTCCTGTGCAGCAAAGGCAAATTGGTCCAGTCACTTGCATTTCCTTTCGAGCAGCTCCAGCTGCTCTGGCACTAATTGTCAGTGCCAGACTGGAAACTACGGCGAGGAAATCCAGACTGAGCACTGCCATGGGGCCAGGACCTTGTTTCGTGACTCATCCATTTAGAGAAACACCCACCTAAAAAGACTAATTCTGAGATGGCTCCATGTAAATGACAGGAGAGAGACTCTCAGTCGAAACACAAATCCAGTTTCCACTTGTTGTAGGAACAAGGGAAGTGGATCTGCCCCCAGCCACACTGCGAAACTGGGGCAGGACGTTGAATATCCTTTTTCCTCTACGTTTGCCTTTGCTCCTACGCTTGCCCTTCCTTTAGGACCCTTCTAACCTTTCAAATGGGAAAGGCAAGTGGCTTCCTGTCCCTCGTTCAGCCCTCCTGTCCCAGCCTTCTGTGCAAACAGTTCTGCCGGCCCCACCTCGCTGCTGCTGTGTCTTACAGGAGGCACTGGGGGAAGCTTTTATGTAACCTGCCAAACTGTGTCCATTTCCCATGGGATGAGTTCATTTATTCCTCTGAAACTTGGAGAGGTTTCTCTCTTTTCAACAGGTCGTGTTGAAACACAAAGCAAGCTATACCTGACCAGAGAGTATTTGCTGTCACTATGAATAAACTGGGACCCTCTTACCATCTCAGCTGCTGGTACTAAGTTTATGTCCTGATTTTGCTTGCTCCAGATAAGTCTGAATACTTTGGAGCAGAAACGAAGGGACTGAGACATGCCTTGCTAGCACTGCTATTAACCTGACAGTCTGTTGGTTCGTTCTGGGATTGAAATCCTGTGGGAACGACTCTGTCTCACAGCAGAGCTGACACACAATCCCATGCAGCTGATTTGCTGTGGACAGTCTTCCAATGTTGAAATCTCAGACTTTCTAAGTACAGGGCTGCTATGCATGGGCACACTTCCTGCTAATCTTGAGGCATAAACACTCAGTGGCTCCAGACGCTTCAAGAAATAAACACACTGACTCAGTATTAATATTTCATCACAACACACTGAAGTTAAACCTCACTGATCCAGAGTGACCTGCAACCACTCAAGAAAATGTTTCTTTTCTCTTTTTTTTTTTTTTTTTAATAATTTAGCTTTTTATGGGGAGAAAATTAAAGGAAATGGTGTCCTGCATGGCAGGCTTAACATGGATAAGCAGAGCTGTTTCAGCTGGAGCAAAGCTGCTCATGTGCAGAGATGCTGCTTTGGAGAGGTTTGTAAGTTCAAGGAGGGCAATTTAACAGCTTTGCTTGTTGTCTCTGCCATGGCAGGTGAACCAGACACATTTAGTGCTCTGGAGTATCAGAGACACAGTCACTGCATGCCTAAAACAGCAGCTCCTGGAAATAGAACTGTTGGTGGCTGCTGGAACACAGCACAGCCCCAAAAACAGGCTTCACACTGCTGCTGTCAGAAAACCCCTCAGTCTGGTCTGGGGCAGACAACCCTATTGCTGCAGTCTCCTGGGACTGAAGAGGGTTTTAACTGCAGAAAGGTTCTCTGCAACTGATGCTCAAGCAGTTTCCAAGCGGCATAGTTTGAACTGGATGTTAGCACCTGCTCTTAAACACGCTGCAGGTGGTGAGTGCTTGTCACTGGAGGCACATGATCATCAGATCAGAGCCTGCCACGAGGTCAGCAGGAAATCTCTCTGGAGACTTTGCAGCAGAAGGGATGGGCTCACATCCTGCGCCTGTGGCTGGGTTATGGAAACACAGTGAGCTGGGTCCACAGGCAGCCAGGCAGGGTGAGGAGATTGGAAACTGATCTTAGACACTCAGCTCAGAGTCTAGATCTAGGCAGCTGTTAACACACTTTCTGCAGCTCACAACTAAAAATTGTCACCTTTTCCATGAATTAAGGTGGCTGTATGTGACCTGAACCTACACAGGTTGAGCCAGTGTGTTGTTACCTTATATGCCATGTAACAGGTGAGGCCTTCACACCCATATTTTTCTGTATCTCTGATAGGATAGAGAAACTGAATTAATCTAACCGTGGATCCTGCCCACATCATTGTTTTGAGATGTCCCGTGTGTTAAACAAAGTCTTAAAGAATTCTTTAAATTGCCTTGCTTTGCAATTTATGTTCTCTTCTGTCATTTGATCTTAATGAGTGATGAGCACTCTGTGAGCTGCATGTGCTAAGTGTGTCCACGTCTGAGCCCCAGGAACAAGGAATGAGCAGGATAAATGATTCCTGTGGAGCAGAGTTAGAGGCAGGCAGCCCCAAGGACCACACGAGGCAGTGGAGAGCATCGGGACAGATTGTACAGGGATGCATTAGCAGCATTTAGCTAGAGCTGCTCCAGCACTTCATTTACAAGGGCCCCGTAAAACACACCGGGGAAAATTTAAAATCTCAAGTGCAATTTAAACAGCAGTGCCCTGATAAACTCAGGATCAGCTGGTTTTGATCTCAGCACAGTTTGGTGCAGGAGCACCACTTGTGCATTATGAGTGAGGACCAGAGGAAGCTTAAAGCAGCTGTGCTGCTATATTTGCTCACTCTCTGTATTCAAACCTTGGCTTGAGAGCTCAAAGGAAATGAGATGTGTTTTGCATAACCCAGTTGCAATCAGTGGAAGCACCTACTAATCTGCTGGTACTGCTTCTGACCTTTTCAGGATCTGATTCCTTATCAGAAAATGAAAACATTTTTAAAAGAGGAATAGACTTGTTTATTTGGGGCGGGGAGAGGGTGAAAATCCAAAAGGCATTAGGGAAAAGACAAATGTACACTGAAAATTGTAAGAGGTTTTTTCTCCTGGCCAGAAGAACATGAAGCTATGCATAAAAGTGTCTTTTTACAAAGTGACCTCTCGGATTATTTTGTGCACTTTTTCACTTTCACTATTTTTGGGAATGCCCATAACAGCACATCCTGATGGCATTAAAAATAAAAAGCACTCCATTAAATCAGCAGTGTTAGATTTGTTAAAGTGCGGTTCTTCCTCTAAGAGTTGAAATGTAAAATGAGGCCAATTGTTCTGAATAACAGGATGGGGAAGACCTTGAAATGTGAGGCTTCAGTGTTGAGAACTTGGAATAATTATGGTCATTTACAGAAATCACTTCTAAATCCCAAACTACCCTGCCTCTTCTGATCCAAATTCTTTTTGGTAAGTCTGCAGAACAAGAAATAAATCCTGAATTATAATGAATTATAGTCTGTGTGCCCCCACCTCCCTCCCAGTTTTAGCATCCATCTGGGAATCAGATCTTCATTTTCTCTCTCATTTTCTGCCTTCTTATTGCAGGGCTTAAATAATCAGGCAGATCTGCAGAAACCAGAAAATTCAGTATATGCAGATTAATAATTGGATGTGAAAAACGGGTATCAAATATTGAGCAAAAACTCTGCAGGGGATTTGGAAGCCTGCTCTGCGTTAGGGAAGCAGGTGCTGGGAGCTTCCTGAGTCACTGTGGAAGAGTCTGCTCCTTTCCACCAGATCCCAGCGCTCCAAGGCCTCTCACCTTCCCTCATCTGCCAGAATGGGCTTTGTGCTGTTCAGTCGAATGCATATACAGAAGCAATTAAATCATTCCAGTTAATTACCTATCAAGACTACAGTGCAGTTGCGGGTTCTAGATATAGTTTCCAGTAAAAAATAATGCTCTAGAACAGTCTTTTCAGAAGTTTTTATGGGATTGTGAAGGTGACGTGGTTCCAGCCTTTATGTGGAGGTGACTGCCTTAAAATCTGAGTGTGTGTGAGGAGAGCCTTTCTCCTTGTTCTGGGCCATTCTCCTGCCACCAGGGCTAAATAGCAGGTTTCTCCCATATGCTCCCCTCTCCTTTGTAAATACAAAATCCCTTGAACAAATAGTGGACAGATCTTTTTTTTCACTCCTCTGTTTATTAGAAGGACTTTGCTAATCCCTGTGTTTACGAGTCGCAGGGTGTGTCAACCTACAAGCTGAGGGAGTTAATGAAATTCATCTGTTCTCTCTTTTCCAGCAGAATTAAGGGAGGGGGGAGGCCCGAGCAGGCTTCACCCTAACACAGAAATATGACTAACAGTGGTGTTCGCAGGCACAGACCCAAACGGAGCAGCGGGTGGGAGGAGGTGAAGCGGCCGAATGGCAGAAATGTAGGGAAATATTCCCCCTTCAATTAGAGTAATTAAAAAGTAGTAAAAATAAACCATCTAAAGGAGAGTCTGGCCAAAACAAAGTCTTAATGTACACTTATGGTTTAAAGAGTCTGCCGAAGGCCACCACCGTGTGTTGCCACAGCCCTCTTGTGTCTGTCTCCGGCTTTAGGCAAATACCAGCCCAGGACTAAGGCTGGAGGCGGCTGCTGGAGCTCCCTGCAGCTCGCTGGGACGTGGGCTGAGCCTCCTGGGCACAGCACCCATTGCAGCTGCCCTGCCCAGCTCCATTCCCTGGGGCGTTCATGGGTCCAGCCCTCAGCGTGCAGCTGAAGTTTGGCACATCAAGTATTAGAAAAAGCCACGGCAACACTGAGTTGCTCCACGGAGGTAATTGAAACTCGTCAGAGAAGTTGGCAAAGCCATTTGCTTCTCTGCAAGCGTTGCTACCCTATCATTTTCATTGCCACAAGGCTGGTTTCCCTTGCCCTCTTTCTCTGTGCAATTCTTGTCTGGGTTCTTCCAGTTTGCTGCTTGCCTTCGTGGCCTTTAATTCCCTGCAAGAACAAGCAGGGTGAAACGCCGGTTTTATTGGCGATATCTCCTTGGCAGTTTGTCACCAAGGATGTGTTTCGTAATGTGAGCTTCGTAGAAGCACAGCAAGGACCAGCCACACTGAATTCCTTGTTGTACATGATAAAAATAACGCAGCCAGTTAAAAATTTAAGCGAGCTTTACTAACAAAAAGCCTCTATAAACTTGTGAGTCGGGACCAGAGAAATGGCGATCTGGCCGATCTGTGAGGCAAAGGGGAGCGGCGCCGGGTGCGCGGCCACCGAAGGCCGGGGCNATCCCCTTATGGTAATTTGGGTCCCCGGTGCGCCCCCCCCACTTGCCTCTGCTTCCAGAAGTTTCCTCCAGGCGCCATTTTAACTTTTAACATTAAAATACATATAACTGAATAACAACATATAAAACACATATAACTGAGTAATTATTTGTTCCAACAGAATCTCACAACATCTCTCAACTCCCAAACCTTCCATGTCTCTGTAAACATGCCACTTTATTAACTAATTAACTGTTTTCCTCAACTTTCATAACTAATTAAAGTCCATAACTATTTAACCAAGATTAGCAGTCCCTCCCCTGATTGGGATACAAAAGCCAATATAATTCTGTTTATAACATACATTTCCTAGAAGCCTCGGTGCTGACCCCAGATGCATCTTCATTAAATGTGGACAAGCCTTTCTCTCAGCCTGCCTTGTGTTCCCATGACGTGGAAAGACAGAGTGGCTGGAGAACGAGTTAAGGTTCTTTAAATCTGTAACTAGAGATCTAAAATTATGTGGAAAAATATGGTAATTTGAACTTCTGGGAGGTGCACCAGTCTTTGCCTGCAGTGCAGGGACTGTGTGACTGAGAGGCTCAGTGGCAGGAATTTTTGGCATTCCCAGCTCTAGGGTCAGTAGATGATAGTTTTTGGTTGTAATCCCCAAAACATTTCATGTAATAACAAACATGTCCTTTCTAAGGCTGCCCTAGAAAAGAGGACCAAATGGTGACTCCTGATCTTTGCAACTTGAAAGGATTAAGATCTGTAATTCTTAAGATATGACAAGTTTTTTGAATTATAAACCATTATAAACTCTCATGAGACAAATTTGTCAAACCTTCAGGGTACTGACACTTGAGGCAGTGTTTTATTTTGGTCGTGGAGGGGCTTAGGGCTGGTTTTGCATCCAATAATATCCCTTTAATTTGATTATTGGTGATTATCCCTGAAGTATTAGACATCCTTAATTGGAGAATTTAGATATCAGGGATAGAGCTGCCCTGAGGATTAGAGTTTGCAATAGGTCCATTCCCTACAGTGGATGTTACACAGATGTTCAGTTTGGTTTCAGTCTGTTTGAGATCTAGAGTTGCTCTGCACGTGCAGGGATGATAACTCCAAGATGCTTTAGTTTGGGATTACTATTTAAAAAAATCTTCTTAACTGTTAAATAAACTCCCAAGAATTGTCAGAGTTCTCTTTCTTTATTTTTTTTCTTCCTTGTTTCACCTTTTTGTCTGTCCACCATCCTGCTCAGTCTGTGAATTCATGTGTGTATCCCACTGTAGGCAATTCATTTTTAACATGGCCGCATCTGCAGCCACACAAATTCATGACAGCTGCAGTTTTGATAGCTAAACCAAAATACAACTGAGTAATGAGAAATAAATTCATTGTACACTGGCCATGTTTGAGAATCACTGCTTTAGACGTGTGTGTTTTACAAATAATTAATAAGATAGAGCATGCATGTACTCCCATTTGTGCCAAGTGCTTTTTCCTAGCTGGAGTCTGAAGTGAGGGGGCAGGAATGTGCCAGGCAATAAAATATCTGTGTATGCCTCTGTTTTCAGAAAGAGTGTCAAATGTGGACTTTGGGTCTGCCTTTGCCTGGCTGGGGTTAGACAGCAAGGAAATGTAGCAAGTCCTGATCTTCGCACCTGAACTGACAGGGAGCTCCAGTGTCAAGTTTTACTTAAACCAAAATCACTTCCAGTTTCTGCCCCTGTTTGTAGTATGAGCCTGTGCTGGATCCTGCTGCAATCAGAGCTCGAAAGCAGCAACTTTCATTCCTGTAATGTGTGTAATATAAGTAAAAGGAATTTCTAAAGAATTTTACAGGAGCATCCAGGTAATCTGCAGCACAACTGGACCATCAGGTTTTTGTTGCTCAAGCTGATGGCCCTTCTAGCAGAAAAAGCCAGGATTATATTGGGCAGAACTAACTTCTTGCACCCTTATTAGAAGCAAACTGAAGCCCTTTAGTTTATAGTCTGAGAAAATAGGTCACAGGTGACATTGTGGGATGGGCTGAGAAGGCAGTGCCACTATGATGTGTGCTGAGTCTGTTGTTAAAGGTAAAATATGAGAACGAGATCCATCTTCACTCCAAAAAACACAGATTGTGACTCTCTAGGAAAATTTTTCCAAAGCTTGTCAGTTTAATGCAGTGGCAGTGAGACCTTAATTGCTGGTCATTTAAGTGGTAAGACAAGTTACTGCAAGACATATTATTAGTGTGGTAACTATAGGTAAACTGATGAAATAAACAGAATAAATGAATGTTTGTTGGTTTTTATACAGAGATGACATCTTGCAGCCGTGCTAAAGTTGTGTTCAGATTATAGCATTACATCAGTTTCTGAGCTGAGTAGTGAGGTAGGTTCCCTGGCACAGAACAGAGGCAAGGATCAGTTACTGGGAGGGCAGAATGGTACCAGTACAGATGATAAGGAATCTAAATTAAACCATAAGAGAAGAGAGAAGAAGACGCTATAATATTTAAAAATGGCAAACTAAATAATATATAATTTACAGAAAATGACAGGGTAATGCTGGGACTATTTTTAAATCAACAGCAAATTAGAATTCAAACCTCTGATAGGTTTAACAGATGGTCTGGATCCTAGAATCCAAAACCCACACACTTCATTTCCCAGTATGTTAAGAACAAAATAATGCTGTGCAGCCTTTGCGGAATGTTTCTTGCTATTAAACTATGTTGAAGATAACTTTTGACCAAGGAGGACTGAATTTGGAGTGGAAAAATAGAATAAGTTGGTTCAGTAAGAAAAAACAACCCCACACTCTGTACCAGGGGTGACTGTGGACATCTTACAGCGTCTAGGCAAGGGAGACAACAGGATTTGGAAATTGAAATAATGTGATTTCTCAGTGGCCTCATGCAGCAGAATTTACTGTTTTATAGTCAGAAGAAGTGGATGTGTCCCTTTTCCCTGACTTCTATGGATTTTAGAAAGTGTTCTTTCATGTCAGCCATAGAGGGAAGTGTTTTGATGTGACTGGGTGATGATGGCAACCTTGCAGAGCAGCACCCAGCTCTGGGGGGGACCCTCGGTGGCTGAACCCACAACAGGAGTGTTTTAAGCAGAAGTTACCACAAACTGTTTTGACCACGTTTAAACCTTTCATGAATAACATCTCATAATGAGAATCTGTGAATGTGAGCTCAGAAACTGAACTGGTGTCTAGCAAATTTTGGTCAAGATGATGACTTGACACAGCTTAAGGAGCAGCAGCACAGCCACATGTATTCTTCAGCTTCCTCCATTACCTGAAACGGGATTTTTTTAACTGAAAAGGAACATTTAATTCTTAGGTATTTAATCCTTACTTGGTCTTTGCTCAGAATGCTCCTCATGCCCCTTTCAGTGCCCTCCTGATGGGCACATCTGCAGTGCTTCACCTACTGCCCCCTGAACCACCAAATGAGAAATTAGGAGCTGCCTCAGCCAATGGGATCCATAACTGATCCAATATCCTGCCTCCAGCAGGAGCCAGCCAGGACACTTCAGAACAAACCCTACATGATACCCTATAACTGAGGAACTGCATTTTGCACGAGTGAGGTATTTTTATCTCAGGCAGTTAATAATTGGCATTTGTCCAACCATATTTTTAAGTTTTTATTGTAACTTATTGTTTTGATTATCAGTGCCAATGACTAATCCTTTCTGGACCTTTATAAATACTTAAATCAGTGATAATTTATATGAAGCAATCAACTCCATAACTTGGTTGTGGGCTGCATAGGAAACAGAATTTCTTTTTTTTTATTATTTTATTATTAGTTTTGAATTTGTTTTCATTCATCTTTACCTGTTGTTTCTTTGTTTCTGTTTCATAAGGGTAAAAAAGAACACATGTGCTGTGCTCTCTGCTGCTCACTCTTCCTGATCTTCTCACTAAATCAAGTCCTTTCACCAATATCATATGGAAGTCTTTCTCTGAATCTCGAAAACTCTTTCCTTCTCCATTCTTGGGCTGCTTATTTCCGCTCCATCTGGTTTTGAAATGGAGTGAGGAGTGAACATAGACATCCAAGGAAGGGTGTGCCATCAATTTACTGAATGTTATTAATATCACTATTTTCATATTGTTCCAAAAATTGACTTATTTTCAAAATACTACTGAAGTGGGTGTGTGCGGAGCAGAATGCGGATTTCAAATAGTATTAAATTAATTAGCTATATTTTTCAGGTTTATATTAGTAACCCCTGTTTTGATTGGCAACTTAGCTTGATATCACCAGACAAATCATCTACTTTCCCCCAGGGGTGTGCTGGATGCAAAGAGGTATAATGGCAGGAATTAGTCAGAAATAATTGCAGAGACAAAATAATTCCACGTCTGCCTATTAAGATGCAAAAAATCATGGACTGGATCCTTGGCTGGTGTGTCATGGTTGGCATGATGCCACTTCACCCCAGTGAGGGAGCTGCCTGTTACCTCAGTAATCCTCATCTGGAGATGACCAGTCACACACACGCTGGTGGCTTCAGTGACAGAAACCTGGCTGCTCTTCCAGCTGCAGGCAACGTGGGATTCGTGAAACTCTAGCAGGGCTGTGGCAAGAGTTGCCCTGAGATTGCTGATTCCATTCCTGCTTTTTGTTTTGTTTGAATTGGCTCGCTGGGATTGTTTTCCCTCTCTGCCAGGTGCAGAGTTGAATGGCAGGCCACACTCAAAAGCTCTTCTTTCACAAATCCACCCACGCTACAGATTTCTGTGTTCGTCACGTTCTGTGACATGTAGCTCTTGGAAATATGCAGCTTGGAAATAATATCCTTGAATCTGAGTGTGCTTGGACTAGTAAAGGAGAGATTTTAAAGTGTCCAGAAAGGGCAGGGAGAGAAAACTATAGGAAAATAACAGGGAACCTTAGATTCCCTTAGAGTAGGATTGAGCTGGAACACATGAGCTCTATGAATTTTGAAGACTGAGACCCAAATATGAGACATCACGCTCATGCTGAAATTAAAGATGAGCCATGGTGCCAAATAAAGATATCTTGTGGGATTTCAATCAGATTTTGAATTCCCCACAACTATGTGTCGTGCTCCTGGCATCCAGTTGTGTGTTTGCTCTTGTCCAGCTGCCCTGCCCTCCAACCTTTCATATTTATTTTGTGTCTGCTTCCAGTGATGCCTTTTTGTCTGCAGTCAGCAACCAAACCCAGTTCAGTGCAGCCAGTGCAGGGTGAAGTTCCTATCTGAGTTCATCACAAATGGACAAAGTGAGATGAAACATGAACTGTCAATTTTCTACCAAGAAATACTTTGGGGATAGAGGAAACAAAAGAAGAGCTGAATGTTTTCTATTTGGATAAATAAATAAATATCTGACTTAACAATTGGATAGTTCTCTGGTCCCCTCCAGGGCTTGATCTTCTCCTCAGTACTTACTTTATACCAGGTTGAGTTCCTTGACTTTGCAGTAACTTGTGTGGAGTCTGCATTGGAAGCATGGTAGGGAAGAAAAGGAGTAATAGTTTTCAAGCTAACATGAAGAAAATTAAAGGCAAAATTCAGAAAATTATGGGGCTAAAAGGAAAACTGATACTTTGGGGTATTTCATAATGTTTGGAACAAGATTCAGGAGTGCAATGATCATAAATTCCTACCACTTTGTTGCTACTACCATTACCACTCAAGGGGAGGAAAATCAGCAGACATGCACTAGAAACTGGATTGAATCCAGTGTGTCCTTATCAAAAAAATAAAATTAAATGCAGAAACCACAATTTAAATGAGGCCTGATCCTCTATAGGTTGATATTTTGGCACAGATACTGATGCTGCCTTTTCTTTAGTTTTATCTTCATGGTGGCTATCTCCAAAACCAAAAGGGGGATGAACTAGGGAGAATATGCTTTATTCAGCAGCATTTATGTCCAGCTGTATATCTTAAACTGTTTGAGATTGTCCTGTTTCAGCCTTTCTTCTTACAATCTACTAGAAAATATTCTAGTGGGAGTCTTTTAATATTACCCTTTTGCCCGTAGCTCTCTGATTTTGATTATGCATTGCATCGCGGGTGAAATTTGGGTTAAAGATAATTGTAAATATGGTATTGATATTAAATGATGTTTTCCCAACATTGCAATAATGCTTGTTTTGTTTGCTGGAGAGTTTATTACTTTTTGATCAATAGCATGTGAGATTTGTGAGGGAAATTAGCATAGTGAATAACAATTAGGAGAAAAATCAATGGCAT
The DNA here is from genome assembly GCA_013398075.1 of Notiomystis cincta. Classification (NCBI taxonomy): domain Eukaryota; kingdom Metazoa; phylum Chordata; class Aves; order Passeriformes; family Notiomystidae; genus Notiomystis; species Notiomystis cincta. The sequence goes on along the minus strand of VZRX01011519.1, from coordinate 187,929 downwards.
TCAGACAAATAAGTGACTTGAAAAAGTCCCATAGGCACACATACACTCACACAGATTCTTTAAAGTGTAATACATCTCATTTCGAATTCCAGGAGAGGGGAGAGCTATTTGGACCAGAACTGAAACTGATGGCAGTAAATTGAACTACTGTGGGGCTATTTGTTGATACTTAGTGTTTCTAATAGCTTGAATGTATGACTGCTTCATTCACTGGCTCCACGAACTTCCTCTGACTTCTACCAAGGCTTTTTCCTGCAGTTCACACCAGTCTTCTTTCCTCAGGTTTACCCACACCATATATTTTTTGTGTCACTTAATATTCTTACCTTTCCCCTCCACACAATGAGCTCCAGCTGCCTTACAGGCCCAGGAGGACTTCCAGTGAGATAAGCCTTTGAGAAAGGTCAAAATAAACACATAGAAGTTCTTAAAAATAGTTTAAGCTACTCAACTCTTTACCACAGCATGCCACAGATCCTGTAAAGTTCACATGGGATCAAAAACTACTAGATTGTGTCATTGAAGAAAAATCTATATAGGCCTGTGGAACACAATAAAATCCTGGCTCAGGGAGCCCATGCTCTGGGCCCAGTCAGGAACTTCCAGAGTACTTTGGTTCTCTTTTATCTTGGGACTTTGAATACTGCAGAACAATTTGGGGTTCTTCACTTGCAGAGTCAACACAGCTGCTTTCGGGTGAAATGGAGAATTTGGTCCCCAGTCCTCTGCACTATGGGGATGTGCAGCATGAAATCCTGCAGAGAGCAGCTGGGGAATAAAGCTGAAGGCAGGAGGGGAGACCTCCAGGAGGGTTTGGATCACAAAAAAACACTGGAGGAGTGAGTGCCAAAGAAAAGAGGGCAAATCTGTGAAGAGTGATTTGTGTTCTCAGTCTTTGTGCTTGGACCAAGCAAGGCTCTGGGAGAGGTGCAGCTGTGCCAGCTGTGTTTGTCCCTGGAAAAGAGAGCCATGAAGAAAGAGGTGAAGGTCCCCAGTTTGGTTATCCTAAATTCCCAATGGCTACTGCCTTGTTGGAAAATTCTCTGCTGCCTTGAAACAAAGTCATAATCGTAATTCATAATTGTGGCAACTTTAGCACATGTTGCAGATAATCCCTTTTTATCACCCAACATCTCTTGTTTTCTGAGGGGAACCTGATGCTGAGTCTCTGGCTGGGACTGGAAACTCCCACTTTTTCTGGGTTTGGATTGAGACTTGTTTGCATGCACATTCCATATATCTGAGCACGCTCCTCTCCTGCAGTCCTGCCCAGGAATCAATGTTTAGAATAATGGCTCTGCTTTCCTCTGAATTGAGCTGGTTAATAACTATTGCTGGGGAAATCAATCAGCTCTATGATATCTTATTACTCACGCTAATTTAATCACAAGGAATGGGTCATTGCTTCGGTTCAGAGGGCAGAAGGAGAGTGTGGAAATGAGAGTCTGTGGGGAAAGGAGCACAGGAAGGGAGACTTCATGAACCCTCCCAAGGCTGTAGGATGGATGATAGAGGGAAAATTCACACCCACTCTCCATAAGTCCTGGTAATCTCTAGGTGATAGATCCATTTTTAATGTTGCTCTCATGTTTCAAAGAATCAGATAGGTGGAGATAAATGAGTAAATTCTCTTTTTTTGATCCCTCCTCCATTTGCTCTATGTCTTCAGAGGCTCAGAGAGGAGGAACATCAGGAGAGATGAACAAACAGAAAAGATGTGTGACTTGCACCAGGAGCCTCTGAGCCTATTTCAATTTCTTGCCTGCTCAAGAAAAAGATAAAAGCAAAAGGAACTGTTTGTGTGTTAAGGGTATAATAATTACAAAGGAAGAAACAGCATTTAAATAGGGGGTCTGAAGAAATAAGCTTACAAATTCAGCCTGGCAAAGATTATCATAAGATTTTCAAGCTCTTGTCTCAATTACTTTCCCTTTCCTGTATATCTGACTGTTATGTGGAGCCCTTCCTGCATCTTCTTGTCTCTAGTGGAGAATAACACTTTTGTCCATCATGGCAGAAAGTAGATTAAAATCAGTTTCTACACACTCAAGTGTATCTCTACTGTAAAAATCTTTCTCAAAAGAAGTCTTTCATTCAGGGAAAAAAAATATAAAGTATCTGTTTTCTAATATAACCAAAAGTGGACTTCCAGAAGCTCAAAATCCCCAAATAATCAAATGTAGCTGTGTAGAAATCCTTCATCTCCATGATTTTCATGTAGGTACTTTTTTCAGGCAGCCTGGGTTCTCACAACTGTGGTTTTACTCCAATCCCATTGGATTTGTATGGTTTCCCTTCCAGGGTGAGGGTAGATAAGGCTGTTTACAAATTCTCTGAAAGAAAACACCTGTTCTAGTCTTCCTGTATATTGCAAAAAAACCCCAGTGTGTGATGGAGGGAAGGCAGTGAACAGCATTTAGCAAAGCTTTAAAGAGAACATTGGTTTGTGTAGACAAAACCAGATGTGTTTTTAGGAGTATTGCCTGATCATGCTTAATCCTTAAGGAATTCTATTTTCTGAAACAGTGGAATTACTTTTAGACTTGGTCCTTTTCTGAGGGGGGGAAGAAAAGAATCAAAAACTGCCCCATCATCTGATAAACACATTTTGCTGAATCTCTCCATGCAAGCAGCACCACTTTCCTGACAAATGGGTGCTGAACACTTTTAGAAAAATAGCAAGCACCAGTGTTAACTGACGTTTTCTAATTCACATTATTAACTAGGTAATGGACTAGAGCCATCATTGTTTAATTAAAATAAATAAAACCATTAGAACTGTGAATTAAAGTAACTGCATTTTGATGTGTTTGGGTTATTCATATTGCTCCAAAATGTTATTTTTAATCCAAACACTGCTGGACACATCTTGTTGTGCCCCAGGGGTAGTACAAAGTTTGTTATTGGCCTCTATTTTTGTACCCCATTTACTTCACATTCACATTGCCTCCAGTTGATTTTTTCCTAGCAAGATCTGATAACTTTAAAAGAAAAAACAATAAAAAGAATGAGGGAAACGTCAAATGGCTTTAAAACAAGTAAAAAATATTAAGTTTCTAGTGTTGGATATCTCTAAAAATCTTTTGATGAATGTCAGAGGATTCTCAGAAATTCTCACCTTTAGCCAAATTCAGCTTCTAAGGAATTTCATGGGGATTTTGCCACAGACTTGGAAACAATTTTTCTGTTGCAGAACTATTTTGAAAAGTGTGACCTAAGGGGTTTTTTGTTGGTTTGGTTTTGAGTTTAGTTTTGGTTTGTTTTGTTGTTGTTTTTTTTTTTTTTTTTTTTTTTTCCTTTTTTTTTTTGTTTTTTTTGTTTGTTTGGGTTTTTTTTTGTTTTTTTTTTTTTTTCTTTTCTTTTTTTCTTTTCTTTTTAATCAACTGCAGCATTTGGTGCAATAATATTAGATGAATTTTATTGAAAATGTCCTTGATCACACAAGGCTGGTCACTACGTAGGGTCTTGTTCTGCCCTCCCACACCCTGGTGGTCCTTCAGCTCCGTTCCCCTGTTCACTGCTGCATCCTCTTGCACCACCTTAGCTCTGGGTTTGTTCTGGTCACTGCATTGTGCTGGACAGCTGAAAAGTGCATTATCTTTGATCTTCCAGGGGGTGGATTCCTACAGCTGCCGCAGAGGTGCTTTTTCTCCAGCCAGAGGGAGGTTGTAAATGGGAGGAGAGTGCTTTCAAGGCTTGTTCTGAAGCTCAGGTCTGAGCTGTGTGTGAGACTTGGAGCTCTCTCTGGGACTCCTTTCTCTCTCTTGAGAAGATAACGTGGATTTACATCGCCCTTTTCTTGTTCAGTCAGTCATCAACTGGGCAGGCAGAGTAACAGCCTCTCTTTTTTACACTCTTTCACACAGATGTGCCCCTCTGCTTGCAGCACCGTGGGCAAGCAGTCACAGGCTGGCCTTGTTTTCATTGGCAGTGATAGGAAGCAAGAGAAACTTTATTTGTTCTAGGCTTGCACCCATTTATTCCCCCACACAGCCCACAAAGGTACAGCCCATAGCTCTTGGCCTGTGCAAGGAGCAGTTTCAGGGCACAAGCCAGGATTCCTCCAGCTCCAAGGATGCTTGACTGCAAGGTGAGGGACTTGATCTTTGCACTAAGCCAGTTCAATAATTGGGGGTTTAATTTCTCTTTTTCACTTCCACAAAGACAAAGATCCTGGAATAAATACATTACTTTTGTGTGAGGCAAAAATGTAAAATTGCACCCAAAGGAAAGTCCTTAGTCTGTAACTTACTGCACTCCTGAAACACTCCAATGCCTATATTAAGTTTATTAATGAGGGCTGTGAGATCTGAACCACAGTGCTGGCACTGCCATTTTGCTCTGTTGCTTTGCAGTTTTGGGAAAGATTAATAATAGAGATGATTAATTGTAGGGCAGGGGACCATGGAAGTTTGGGGACAAAGAAACAGGTTTCTTTGAAAAAATATACTTAGTTTAAATTTTAATTAATTGCATATCACCTGTTATATAACAGACTGCTGGTATCAGCTGTGTCAGAAATCAGGGCCTGATCCTACTTCCCACTGAAATCGATGGGAGTTTTGTCATTGATGGAGCAGCTGAGCAAGTAGCTTGCAAGAATTCATTTATTCAAGAAATCTGGCTGCTGCTTCTGCTTATCTCTATTGATCGTACTCATGTCCAATCAGGTTTGCAGCATTAGCTGCATTACCTTACAATAACAGGGTAATTCACTTGGGGCATGTTCCTACCAAGTCCTAAAATCCAGGGAAAAAACAAACAAAGGGTTTATCCCATGCAAAGCTCACTTCCCTTTTTTCAGGGGCAGCTACTTCTCTTGTAAGTCTCACATCCCAAGGAGCTGAGTTGCCTTTGGGAAATCTCTGTACTAAAACCAGAAAGGCAAAGTGACTTGGGGAAGTTTAGTTTGTACAATGGAAAGATGATATAGCAACAAAGATAAACTTTGGGCTTGGGAGACCTCGTTTCAGGTTTCAGTTCTGCCACAAATTGTAAGATTGTGAGCAAAGAGCTTTTTATTTATGTGTATAAACTACTTGATGGAGACCTCTACCCTGCGAAGTGTTCTGTGTATATCCCAATGAAGCACAGCATTTCTGCAAAGGGCAGAGCTTGTAAATACAGATTTCAACCTTTCCTGCATTAGAGAACCACACTGCTTTAAACATACTCTTAGAGTTTTAAGTCCTAAATGCTCTCCAGGTACAGTTATAGAGGGCTGCTTTTAAAAGAATTATTCAAATCTGTGTTTCTAATGATATGATTATATTGGTGAAAGTAATCTTTATACAGCTGAGTCTTCATTAACATTTCTACCAGTATAACTTAACTTATTTAGAAACAAAATATGTAAAAACAGCAGACCTGAATGCAGTATTCTTCGTGAATGTTTTTGAGGAAATCCTAAATACACATGGATGAGACTGAATGCCAACAGTTAATTCCTGAGTGCTTTACATTTTAGTGTAGTAAAAGCAGCTGATTCATTTTTCAGTTTTATAACAGTTTGTTCTGTAATTTAATCAAACTTATTGTTTTGCTTTAGAAAAAATATCCCAGCAGCTCCAGGTAGACTTTGGTTTATTTATTTCCCCAAGCAGACATGGCAGGGCAGAGTCTTTGCTGTTCTTGAACAAACACAGGAATTACACCAACACTTTGCCTGCCTAACTTAGCATTCCCCAAAAGTGCACGTTTTTCTAGGAACAGGCTGCTGGGGAGATGGCCCAAGGGATTGCTGCCCCTCTGCATGTTTGCAGGCAGAATAATTAACAGGCTTGTGAAACCCTTCCTTGAAGTGAAGTCTGCTTTCATATGGCATTTGCTCGTAGGAAATCCCACTAATGAAAAATCTGGTCAACCAAATTCAAATTTCAAAAGACTTAACGAAGCCAAGAACCGAGCATTAAAATGGAATTTGGAAAGAGGGGTTAAGCTGAGTTTGTTTGCCTGTCAGCTGGCTCCTTGGGTCCCTTGTCTGTTACCAGCAGAAAAATGTATGGAAACATCCTGCGAGTGGGAGCCGCTCGTCTCTGCCGGGGGTTTAGGGCTGTGCAGATGTCACTGACTTCACAAAACAGATGGGAACAAGTGACAGCTCCCCTCTCTGCCTGTGCCCCTGCAGGAGTTTGTCAGGGAAGCAATAGGTGACTGGAACACATGGGCAAGCGGGGAGTAATCATTAATTAAAGATTAATTGCAGTCACAAATAGTAGCCAATCGCTGGATGAATGTGTGACTGCTCCTCAAGTCATCACTTGGTGGATTTTCTGCATATTTTGCCTGAATTGTGGCAGAAGTGTCTTTTCAGAACTGATCTGTAAATGTAGAGTGTGGACAGAAACATGATTATGACTCGAGAGGTTTTTAATTAAAGGACTTTGGGTCAGGCTCATGGACAAAGGATGATATTGGCTCTGGCACACAGAGCTGGAATTGTGGAAAGAGGGCTGAAGGAAGTTTTGAACTTCTTTTGACTTTTAGTAGGACCAGAATCTCCAGCAAAATTAGGCTACTCTTCTAAGTACTCATTGAAATTAATAATAGAAATACACCCTGGGGGTAGATACACTTTCTCCTTCTTTATTTCATATATTTTTAAAAATATTTTCTCTATTCATCTCTTCTCCCTTTTGGTTTCATTTCATAAGTTTTATTTCAGAGGACCTGGACAGATGAGCTGAATGTTGTTGGGGAAGAAGCACAAGTGTTACCCTTAAATTTCATGCACCAATTATGAGCACACCTACAAGATGAGGAGAGGAGAGAAAGCAGTAGACTGGAAGAGCAGAACTCTTTTGGATCAATAGATGAGCTGACATTGAGGCTGGAGGACTGATAGAGGCACTGGGAAGGATAGACATATTTGGCAGATTTCTGAAGACATTCAATAGCAACACCGAGATGGAGCTGATAAATCAATAGCTCTTTGGGCAGATTAGATTGATATTTTAAATGTATATGGAACTGTCCTAGCCAGGAAGACTGAACAACCACTGAAGGCATAGATAAGCAGAAAAACGTTAATTCATATTTCTGTATCATTTTTGTGTGTTTTTTAAAGGAACTGTGTGGAACACCAAGCTGTTTTCTGCATCTGGAAGGTTGGATCAGATGTAAGCTTGAATTGTGCTGTTACTTTGGAATCCCCCAGGCTGATGTGGGTTAAATTAAAATTAATTAATGAATTATTGCAGAGGTGATGAGTTAAGATCAGGACAGGGCTGGGGCAGTTGTAGAGCACTTCCCAGGGTAGGGTGGAAGCTGGGGGAGGAAGCTGGCCTGGTCCCACCATGTGTATTTTCTGTGTGTGGGCATTTCTAGGAGCATAAGGGTGTGAAGAAAATCTTCATGGCAAACTTTTCAACCTGCCACCAACAAGACTTAGAATCTAAAAGACTCCTCACTGAAGACAAGAAGAGTTTTGTCTATGGGAGGAAAACTTTTACAAAAACAAAGCTATTATGTTCCTTTTGACCAATCTGGCTGTTTCCCCATGCTACCAATTATATCAGCTGTCATAAATTAGACACTAACAGTTATAAAGTGTTTTTAGCCATATTGGAATTCCTGGGATCATTTGCAACTTTTGGTGTCTGCTGATCAGATTCCTTCTCTCTCATGATGTCTCTCCATCTTCCCCAAAATCCTGCTGGAAGTTGAACTTGAAAGGTTTTTTTTTGCAAGTGGCACTGTTGTTGTGTTCACCAGATGTTGTGAAGCTAAATTAAAGATGGGCTTGTGCTAATGGAATTTCCTAGAAGTTTACAAGTGAATTATTATGCTTGGAAAACTTAGGCTATTTAATATATATTTCCATAGAGGCTTGAGGGGAGGACTGTGCTGAATAAAGGAAATGTGTAATCCTGAAGGGGGGAAGGATGTCCTTGGTTTGCCTTCCCTTATTCTGAACTTGATGGGAGCTGGATTAGCTCAAAGGTAGACCAGGCATTCATCTGTCCAGATTGCATTAACTCAAGGAGTTTGTCTGGCACCCTATTCCTTTCCAACACTCACTGCACTGAGCTGGCCTATTCATCAAGGATCTCTAACATGCTAAAATATTTTTAGAATAATGTCATTTAAAGGAAAAAAAAGTTGCTAAGAGGAAACCAATTCTGTGACAACTAGGTTAGAGGGATCTTGTCTTTAACTGCAAATATCACTTTATTATATTTGCATGTAAATAGGTGCCAGATAACTGTGACAGATGAAGAGAACATTTCAAAGTCGTTTGCTTTCCAGAAAAATAGAATAGATCAGCAGGGCTTGGAGGGCTCCTAACTTGAGATGTATTACATTCAGTGTTGATAAAACTGATCTCTGCAAGTTCATATCCTCTAAAAGTTACCCTGAGAGAAGGTTGGCTCTCTGCAAGGCCTCTTGCCAATCATTGTTAAATTGTGGTATGGTGTTATTAAAAGGAACAGGGAAATGAGGCCTGGCAACGTGTGTAGGGCCACAGAAAGTGCTTATAGGACTGACAGAATGGATTTATTTGTTTGAGAAATCAATGAGTTACTAAAGAAACTGGAATATCACTTTCTTCACCAGATATTTGTGGTTGGACACTTGATCTTCCTCCTCTTGAACACAAATGCTTGTTTTTACTTATGTATTTCGTGATTGCTCAAATCCTGATCATTTGCTGCAGTGAGGGAGGGCTCAGGAGCAGTGGATTCCATGCCTGAGCTGTTCTCCAGGGCCCCTCAGGAATGGCAAGGCTGGGCTGGGCTGGGCTGGGCTGGGCTGGACTGGGCTGGGCTGGTGGTGTTAGGCTGGGCTGGGCTGGGCTGGGCTGGTGGTGTTGGGCTGACTGAGGCTCTGCCTTGTGCCCCCACAGGTCTGGCTGGAGGCTCAAATGGCTCTCACCTGTAAGCCAGGGGCCTTCCAGGGCTGTGCCATGGGGTTTGTGGGGCTCAAGAAATGGAACATCACTGGGAGAGCTCATTCCCAAACCGAAAAGCTCTGACAGGAGCTGTCAGACCAGAATGTTTCCAAGCGGGAGTTTTAGTATGATGAAGATCTCTGTTTTCCTGGTGATCCTGTCATTCCCCAGTGTGAAATATGAACTATAAAGTGACTTCAGTCTTCCTGAAAGCTCCAAAAAGTATCAAAAATTAGTGGCAAATATGTACACAGTACAAACTGCTTTGGAACAGATCTACTCAAATTATGTTTGTTTTTTCTTTTTTTTTTTTAAAGTATGATATCACTAAAAGTGAGAAGTAACACTGGACCCAAAACACTAAAATGCCTTAACCAAAGCAATTTGCATCCTTCTAGGGCAGAGATGAAGTCAAGAAAATGCTTTAAATGTGAGCTGAATCACAATTTGTTTGGATTTCATTTAGCTTAAACCAGCCATTAAATTTTCTTGAGATTGATTTTGAAATTATTTCGGTATGTCAATAATTATCCAATTTTATGCAGGTTTCATTTGAATTTAACCTCTTTTTTTTCTGGTAATACATGTGCATGTGCCCATAGCATGCATTATATATACATTCATGCTTGGTAATTGGTGTCCATGGCTGCACAGGTTTGTGACCTCAGATTTAGAAGATCTGGGTGTTGGTTTTGTTTGTCCTTCCACTGTGCGGCTTTGCAAATGTTCTTGCCTTCTGCATCCCCTCTTGCACTTCCCTCTGGTTTGTGGATGCCATGACTTCAGGAGGAAAGATCATTTTCCTTTTCACATACAGTTTTATGAGGTGTACCATATCCATGGAGAGGGTGACTTCTGGCCCCACCCAACCCAGAGGAGGTGAATAACTTTGGGGAGTGTTAAACTGCAGACTTATCCTAATGCTTAGAAAACATAATTCTGTTTGTAAGCACTGGGGTTTAAATGACATTTATATGGTTTAAGCTGATGTCTAAACATAGGCAGACTAAGGACACTTTTGTGAACATTTCCTGAGCCTGGAATTTGATCAGTTAAACCACCCAAAGCCAAACTTTAGGTGTTGAAGTTGAATGGGCATGAACCAGCTTTCCTGGCCCGGGGTCCTTTGTCCCCCCTCAGTGCTGCAGAGCCCAGCAGGGCTGCTTGGCCACCACCCACCACAGTGCCAGGCTGCCACGTGGGGCCACCTCAGCCCTGCTGATGTCACCAGGCACTACATTTGTCAAAATTCCAGGCAAAAAGCAGAGCTTCCTGCCCTGCACTTTGCCAGCTTGTCAATATGGGAAGCAGCAGAGATGTTCCACATGGTTTCACACTCAAAGTGGCAGACTTTGTGTTTGGCACCCCGTGCTGGGTGTTCCCTTGCTGGGCAGTGCCTCTCCTGAGGATGGGAAGGGTGAGCTGCCTTTGGGCCGTAATGGCTCTGATTAAAATTGGCAATTCTGGGTCCCCTCTGGCCCCAAGGCAGCCTGGTGAGATGCGAGAGTGACAGCATCAGTGCAGAAGCCTGTTTTAGTGGTGAACCCTTGCCAAAAGTAGCACTTACAGTAAAATACCTTCTTGTCCTGGAACCTCTCCATTAATTAAATGAAAATAGATCAAGCTAAATCAAAGGCTTTCCTTTGTTGATAAAACCACAATTTATGTGGCAAATGTCTTCTGTCTGTTTACAGAAAACAGAGGCTTCTGGCTAATCCCAGACAGAACAACTGCAGCCACAGGCTGTGCTGGAGCCCTCAAAACCAGACTGAGCTCTCACAGGATGGCATTGCTCCACAGCACCACATCCCCTCCCTTCCTGCCCCCCTCTAGGCAGGGCTGAGGCAGATTTAACTGCAAAGTTGGGTCTCATTGGAGAGGTAAAATGGATGTCTAATAACAGGGCAATTTACCAGAGCAGTTCTGAACAGCTGAAAGCAGATTTGTACCAGCATGTTGATGAGTTGCTGGAGACTTGCAGGATCTTGTATTTCTCATGGGTCTTGGCCAGTGAGCTCAACTGGGTGATATTATTCCTGCTGAGTTTTATACCTTTACACCTTCTCTTCATTACTCCCATTTCCTCTCTAAGAAAATCTACCAGTGCCAGGAATTTGTACGTTGGCCCATGTAAAATTTCTAGCATTTGAGATGTGTTATCTAAGAAATTCAGACTAAGGAGGCAGAGAAGATAGAGATGCAAACTGAAGCAAGAGAAGGAAAGGGTACTTAGTAGTTTTTATTCTGTTTGTGGAGTCCAGGTTCCATGAAAACAAAGATAAACCTAAAAGTGGAGGGTAATTAGAGATTTCAGCAAAATGAAAGGTACAGATATCACTGCAGACCCTTTAGAGCCCTCAAATGAGCCCTCTGTGTATGGAAGTACAGGAGTGGAAATGGCAGGCACAGCTGATAGTTCACTGCAAGTTATTATTTGCACAGATCTGAGTCCATTGTTGGAAAAGAGAGAATTTCTGAAGTCAAAAGAATGATGGAATATTCAGTGAATGCAGGGAAAGACCACTGGGCTTAAGGTAATTCTAGCCAAGAGTGAGGACTGAAAGAAGAGATGAAAATACAGGTCAGCTCTCAGATATAGAAAGGGACCTGGGTTCCCTCATGCATGGACTGCTTGTTTCTAGCCTCCACTGGTCTCAGAAGTTTCCTTCTTTGTTTGAACTGCTCAGGCTGGATCTGGCTGAATGGAGCTTTGTGAAGCTCTTTCTGTGCAAATCAATTGAAACCAGCCTCAGACTAAATCAAAGTTTTTACAGGTACTTTAATCCTCCAAGAGCTAAAGAATCATCTGATAGAAATCATGGAAGTTTTCAGTCTTTATTAACACTTAGATCAGCACCTAAATCCACCTTGAAACACAAACACCGTGCTCAGGGGGAATGGACATGTCACATGCAGCTGGAACACAGCCAGAGATGTACAGAAACCCTGAGATATTGGGTAAAGCAGGGAGTGGGAATGCCAAGCTGCAGGTTGTGTTGGACAGCCTCTGCCAATGGAGTGGTGTGTGCATACTGAAGGTGGGGGCTTCTCCTTACAGCTCAACCCAAACCCATCTTTTCAAAGCTCTTACTGCTGCCCTTCAGGGGGTTGTGAGCAGACACCTGAGCTTCCTGTGGGCTGAGGCGTGCTGGGTTCAATGCCTGGCTCCCTGGCTTCGTGGTGGGCTGGGGCTGCAGCTCTGCTCTGCAGCTGGGCAGGTCCCTTCCAGCAGGGCCCTTTGAGCATCGTCCCTCCCGCTGTGCAGCACTGCTGCCTTTCCCTCCCTGGCTCAGCTGCTCAGCAGATCGAAGTTCAGCTGTCTCTGACATGTGGGATGGGAGAGCAGGAAAAACACTATAACATAGCCCTGAGAATTCATGGATGGTAGGACCTCTCTGCAGAGAGATGGTCTCCAGATGTCACAGACAGCTTTGAAAATCCCAACCTCTGCAGTGCTAGAACTGCAGATAATAAAATAATTTTCATTCAAGTCTTCCCCTCCACCCTCTATTTGCCCCTTTAATCAACCTATGCTTAGTGTGCTGAAATCTTGGATCAAGCTGTTTGGAGCAGATTGTCATTTTGTGCTCAGGATGCCCAATGTAATGGGATCCCTGATTCCCAGTGGTGTCACTAGGGAGAGGAAATAATTACAGTAAGTCACCTGTGCTTTCTGATATCGTGGCTTTGATTTTGGATTGTAGTTAACTTGTTTTTTGCCTTTCTCATCAATACCATTAATGCTTCAGAATAATGATCTATCCCTCAGCTGCTGGGTAGAATTTGGATAAGTAAGAAAACAAAGGTCTGAAAGTTGACACAAAATTTTTTGCAGTGAACTTCTTTAACCTTTGAAAAAAAGATTCATAACTTTCCTAAAAATTATTTTCCATTTTTACTCAGTTCACTTCCTGGTTATGCCTGGGAACAAGAAGCAGGAAGCACCATAAATCTTTTAAAAAAGCCTGTTCTGGCAAGTTTCCTAGCCCAGCTTTGCTGATCATTGAGTTTTGGATCATTTGAATAAGCTTCATGTAAGTAGCCAAGCTCATGTACTTCTTCAAGCCGTTTGCAAACTCCAAATCCCAAGAAGCCAGCACATTGCTTAGTCTAGGCAGCCTGAACTCTGCCCTTTCCTGCCCAGCTTTCTTTCACATATAAAATACAGTTTTAGGGCTGCTTTGGTGTTTTGGATGAACTCGGTGCTAATGTGACTTTCAGTTTTACAGCCAAGTATAATATAAGTAGGCGTCGTGCAACCTTCCTTCACACTGTTTTGCTAATACATCCTAATCCTGTCTGGTGATACCTTGTGCAGGCCAGAGGCTCAATTAATCCTGAGCAGAGTTTACTAGTTGTGCTAAACCACCATAAAACCTCTGCAGAGCTTTCCTAGGCTTAGCTTGAAGTTAACATGTTGTTCCCTGTGCAACAGAGAAAAGCGGATTTTGACAGCAACTCATGAAAAATAACTCAGGAATAGGTTCTCAAATTCATTCCCTCCTCCTCTAGTGGTGGCACAAGGCTCTGGGATGGGCACCGGGGTCTCTTGTGGTGGCAGGTGACCTGGGAGCACGTTCTCAGGTACAGGCACAGGTGGTACCCCAGGAAGGGCGGTGGGGTGTGAGTGTTCTCCGAGGCACTGGGTCCATCCTGGTGCAGGAGGAATGGGGTGCTCGGTGAGGGCAGTGCAGCCCCCACTGACAAAGGGCTCTGCTGCCTGTCACACCTTGGCTTGTTGAGCTGAAGGCAGCGGGATCACAAAGCTGTCATCACAAAGCATTAGCATGAGAAAAGGAGCGCTCCTCGTGTTTTGGCATGTCACACCCCGGTGACAGGGAGCACAAATACAGTCAGGCACACAGAACAGTGCAAGTCACTGTCGGCTTTGACAATGTTGGGCACCAAGGCTGTCACTCCTTTGACACAGCCCCTCCCTCCCCCTACCCACGCTGCCATTCGCAACAGCAGCTCGCCCACCGCTTTTATTTCTGCACAATGTGTCAATAATTACTTGTCAGGCCTCTGCTTATAGACCTGGGATGGTGAATAAACGCTTATTATGCCTGAAAAATGTTGCAAGCTTTACCATAAATCTTGTGTTACAAATGCACACAATAGGGGCTATTGACACAGAGGCAAACACTCACATTAACATGTAAAGTCATGCTGCCCAAAATGGGGTTTGACAAACTAACTTGCAGCAAAGGAGTTTGTTGACCTTTTCTTCGCCTTCCTGGCAACCAGACTGGGCTTGTGTCTGTTAAAAATCCAGATGAATGGGAGATGAGAAGGGATATAAAGATCTTCCTGTTAGGGCTGCTGGAGGGAGGATGCTCTCCGTCTGAGAGCACTTCAGAGGTGGTGTTATCTCCTATCATCCCTCAGATAGGCACGAGCTAAGCAAGCCTGCAAAAGCTAAGCTTGACTAGATCTGATTTCAGCAGCCCATCAGGTTCTGCCTGTGCCTGTTGACCCAGCAGAGGCCCTGGATGAAACATTATTGGGCCTGGCAGCTGTTCATGGCTTGCCCCTGCAAACTGCATCTCCCCAGCTGCTTCACCTCGCTGGGTTCCGGGCTGCTCCTCGCAGTGGGTTGGAGCTTTGGCTTTGGTGTGCTGGAATGAACAGTACAGGAGGTGCTTGTGTCAAAGGTGTCATGAACTGAGCTTGGAATAAGAAGGTTTGAAAGGGACTTTACAGAAATAATAATTGGGCCTTGCATTTAAATACATGACTGAAGTCTCATAACTAACATTTTTATAAACACAGAGGGATTTACCCTCTCAGTGCTTTTAGGAGGGACAGGTGAACTTCTCAGCATGTTTCTGCCTGTAGGTAATCTGAACTGCTCCCTGCAACTTTTCATTGTTTTCCACTAATTGAACTTTATTTTTATGGCTTCTAATGGCTTTCTTTACCTATTTCATCTTTGAAAAGTTCTTGTTAGTTTACACCTATTTCTTCCTGCATCAAGTGATTGAAGTTATCCAATACTTGTTTAACCTTAACTTGTTTAACCTTAACTTGTTAACCTTTTAATATTTTCAATATTTTTGCTATCACAGCCTTTTCAATCCTTTTATATCTACTTCACTTACTTGTTTATTTAGTTTTGCAATAAGACTTCAGTTTCATTTCCATTTCCTTTAACCATTTGTCCATAACCTTTCAGTCTTAGACTTCCTATCTGGATCTAATGATTCAAATGCTAGGAAAAAAATATTTTTAAAGAACTCCCACTTCCACCACATTGTTATTAAAAAAATAACAACACATTTCTTTTGTCTGTAGCCCTTACAACAGACAACTTCTTTTAAGGAAACAAGAATTTGTTTTGCTTTTAATAAAACGTGAAGCATGGAATGTATTTGACCTGAACCCTTTAAGCAACCCAAAAGCCCTCTGGCAGGCAGAGTTTGTATTCTGTGTGTAACCCAGTGATGTGCATGCCTGTCATGGTGCTCCAGTGCATGTGTAAAACCCCCTGTACCAGCTGCAATAAAAATCACATGAGGGTTTATGTGCACACTTGTATCTGTAGAACTCTCAGCTTACTCTGTCAGGTCAGTGTGATGCTGAGAGAAACTGGCAGAAATGCATCATCTGGATTTATTCCATGACTTGGGTTTTGGTTCCACAGCAGTTTGAGCAAGTCTTGGTCTGTCTTGCTGCCCTGCTCCCCCGTCCTCACACAGACACTGATGCACTCACAGTGTCACCGAAAATCGGGAAGAAAATAAAACCTCTCCAGCACTGCACTTGAAGTGACAGAGAATCAGGCATTACTTTATTTACTGGCCAGGATGTGCCAAGGAAACATTCCAAACACACACCTTCTGCAGGATTTTCCCCCAAGCTTTATACAGTCCAACCCCACAGAGCTGCACTGTTTGAGAGTTCATTGGTCCAGAGCTGAGCAGCCCCCAGGGTTCAGTTTCCCATTGGATCCCAATCTCCTCATTAATGAAATCTTCGTTCCTTGATTTTCTTATCAGTCCTTTCCAGGCCAGATGTCTCCAACTCTGCCAGAGAGAGAAGTTTGTAGATGGCCCCTGATGTTCTGTGGATGTCCTGTGGATGTCCTGTGGATGTCCCGTGGATATTCCTTTTATCTCTCTGGGTATCTCTGGCCTCCTCTCAGTCTGCTGGGATGTTCAGCCCATCTCCTCAGAGTGTTGCTACATCTCCTTAAAAAAAATTCTTTTCCCAAGGTAAATTTAAGTCAAGCCTAACTAAAGAGACAAAATAAAAATGTAAAATTTATATTGTTTCCAACAACAGCTCTGGGTGCTCTCCTCCCTTGCAGCAGGTCAGCTCAGGGAGCTAAAAGGCTGCAAACAATTGGCTTGTTTAATGTGATTAATTTTCTTCTGGTGTTGCTCCCCAAAGTGGTTCACTGCAAATTCAGACAATCACAGGGGAAGGGTCATAAAAACATCATGGGGAGGCAGGAGAGTTTCAGGTTTTGCACAACAGCACCTTCAGGCTCTAAAGGGTTCACCTGAATTAGAAGTTTAATTATGCTTGTCCTTCTCCTTTTACAGCCAGTAGAGTAAAACAGCCACCATCAGAAGACTTTTCAGGCCCTCCATTTCTCTGAGATCCTCTACTGACAGTCCTTCATTCTGGTTGTATTTAACATAATGAATATTCATTGCTATAACTCTAACCAGACCATGCCTACCTCGGTTTAGGTATGCTGGTCTCAGTTTGGGATAAAGGCACTGATTGCAAATGATTTACCAATGTAAATGAGATTACTGGATTGCCCTGCTCCTGCTTAGCAGTGAACTGGGAAACTTACCTCTTCCTGCTTGGAAGGAAAAGGGATTTTTTCACTTTGGATTCTTCTTCCTCTGTCCTGTGAGAGCATCTAAAGTCTCAATAAGGTGTCCTGGGGCTGTGCTGAGCTGACCTAAATTCTACCCAGAGCCCTGAGCCTAATGTCTTCTAATGGCTCCGTTTCTTTTACACCCTGGGGCTAAAGGACAGGGAGAGGTGTAATGAGACCAGTGCAGAGCACTGATAAATGAGCTTGTAGAGGGAACTACTTCAGCTGGAACTCCGAATATTTCCCCTTCCATACCTTTTCAGTGCCCTCTTCTTCCAGAAAAAAGGTTTAAAAAGTTGATTCCCAAATAAATAAATAAATAAATAAATAAATAAATAAATAAATAAATAAATAAATAAATAAATAGATTTTTTTTCTTTCTGAGCTCTGCAGAATTTAAGGAAAGTGAAGGCTATAATAGGACCTTTGAGCTGGGTTTGAGAGTCCCTTCTTACTTCAGAAAGAATATACTTAGAAAGTCTGTTCTGTTTTCCAGGAAGAAAGTCCTCCTAAAATACAGAAGATGCTGCATGCTTAGTACTATAATGTTTAAGGGTTCTTTTTCCTTTAATCCAGTGCACAGGTGTCACTTTAGTCTTCAAATCAGTGAATGAGGTATAAAAATTACTAAATCCAGCTGGGCTATTTCATAGCCTTGTTTTTACAGTATTATGATGAATTGCAGCATGTCTTTGTTGCATGTATCTACGTGAGAGTTGGGCATCTCACCTCTTCTCTGTGTTAGGAAAAGTTTCATGCTGATTCTTTGCCTTTCAGTAAGCCTCTGGATTTTTCTGTTACCACTGTGTCCAGTCTCAGGCTTCATGGCAACCTGAGAAAATTCTTTGTTCAGAGATAGGTATTGCATCCTTTCCTTCCATCACAGAGGGGCACTGAGGCAGTTTAGCTGAGTTTTGCTTTCAACATTAAGGACAGGGAGGGAACAGGGTTTCATTTAACTGTAATTGCAGGAGAAACTTTTAGAGGCAGAACTTAATGAGGAGCACTGGCAATTGGCCTGAAAGATAAAACCAAGCCCTTGTCTAAAATAAATAAATAGGCACACAGATTTTTCTCAAATACAAGTGGGCAGGAATTTAGTCTCACATGCAGAAGTTTCCAACTGAATAGCCTCCAATTCTTGGGCTCTGCAAATGTAATATCCCTGCCAGAGGTATTATGATGTTGACAATTTAAACTGGGAAGCTTTCATTCCCCACCTTTTTTCCATGTGATGACTTCCAAAGTTCATCTGGTACCATTAAGGAAATTAAAAGAAACAAAGAGCCAGTCACTTTGAGTTTTGTTTTTTCTTTTTTTTTTTTTTTTAATCCTACATTTTCTGACTTTTGAGTTGATTGCAGGTTTGTTTCAGGGCTGTGTTTTGTAACAGAAAACCTATGGTTAGAGTTCTGCAAAGAGAGCCTGTGCTACACTACTGACATCTGCTAACAGAGCCACGATGGGCAAAGATGGGCTGGTTTGTGATTTTTGGCCAGTTTAGCAATTCCCACAAGAGTCACTGGTGTAAGAGTAGTTGTACTGACAAAACTCCCAGATTGTAATTTTGTCACTGCTTCTATGACATGACCTTTTCCACCCAAAATAAACATAGTACAAAAAAATCTAAATAGTTGCCTAATAGCCACTGTCTCCTGTGCAGGCTCCGGAGATTTTCATGTGAATCTGTGGCTGGAAAACAGGCACGGGACTGGTGCTCGAGGTCTCTGTGTTTAGTGACGTGTTTTGTTTATGGCCCCATTAAAAGTCTTTTAAACTATTAAACTCGAGCTGAATCTTGGCTTTTTCTTTGCATACAAGCCTCCTGAGATCCCCCACTGTGCAGTTTGTAAGGGTCTCTGGGGAAAGCCAGGGGCTAATCCTCTTCTTTGCTTAACCTCAAAGATTATCAAAAGAGGGACAGGGGAGAGGAAAATCTGTCCCTGGAGTTAATCTGATCTAAGGTCTATGAGCAGCTCTTCAGAAAAATGCTCTGATGGTTTTGGTATTAAAAATCTGCTTTTAAAATAGAACTTAAACATTCAGTCATTTGTCTTGGCCTGGCTTCAGTTTTTTTATATCTCTGTAATGCATATTTTTGAAGAAGTTCATCACTTTTTTCTTAAAAGTTACAGCTACTGAACTAAAGGTTTCTATGTTCAATTAAGAGATGCTTTTTTCCTAGGTCATCTCAGCATAGCTATAAAATGTCACCTTGTCACCAGACCTGACCTTCTAGGCAAACATTCCTTAATGGAAGAGCCCGAGCTGGAGCAAAAGGAATCCTATTGATAGAACCCCAATAACAATATTTATCTGTGCAGAGACAGGCACTTCATTTTTGAATTGCTGAAGTGAAATGCTTCATCAGAATACTGAATGGTGTGGAAGAAACCTGTTAGTAGTTGTTGGGAACTCCCAGCCATCAAAGACAGGAGGACATGGTTTGGTTGAGGACAGTGGTTTGAGGGATTATCAGATGATTGCCACAATTCTGGTTTCACTCACTTCAGAAATCTGATTTGCAGTGATTTTTTCATCTCTGCAGCTACCCCAGCTTTAGGACAGGCTGTCCATTTTGAGATGTCAGATCCATGGCTAGAGTGGGGTTGATGTGTAGCACCAAGGTGAGGGGTTGGGTTGAGATAATTTGGGAGGTGCCCATGGACAATGGTAATCTCAGGCCAAAGTGTGCAGCTGCCTCTCTATAATCCAGGAAAATGCTTCAGGGTGTGAGGGTCAGGCATCCATTGCATGCACCAAAGGACTCTGAGCTTGGCCTTGTGTGCTCCCAGGACCTGGTCAGGACTTTCTGTGTGAATTAAGATGATGAATTGCAAGATGCAGAGGAAAAAACCCCTCTGCTGATTTTTCCTAAGCATTGCCATGAGTCAGCGGCACATGATGGTGTCCTTCAAGGTTACATCTGCAGGAGAGGACAGCAAGGAGAGCTGGGCTGAGCACGAGAGCACACTTTCAGCAAATTCCCTGCCCTTATCTCAGGATGTTTATGGCTCCTCTGGGAGGATTATGACCTTCTATCTCCTTTCCATGGAGGGTGGATTTTGTTTTGAAAACATCTTTTCTTACAGAAGTGTCATAGTCACTTGGAGTCAATTTTATAAACCTTACTTCTCAAAATGCAGTACCAGCAGACTTTTGTTTTTCACTTATAATGGTGACAAATCCAATAACTATGGAGTGCATTAACCTCTCTGCTGCTGCAATCTTCTGTATTTTGATGTTCATTTTCTGAATTTATTTGTCTGAATTGGATCTAACCACTGAGAAACTGAAAACCTCAAATTTAAGTGCAGAGTACTATAAACTACTGTTTTCCAGGCTCTTGTACTGACATACCATTGCTGCAGGGCAAATGTATGTGTGGTTATTCCAGATTATAGTTCTGTCCTTCTAATTGTTGAGGGCAAAATATATAGTTTTAACTGGTTTGTGTGTACCAAACCCAGTTCCTATGATTTCTATTAGGAATGGAAGCTATATTTTGTTTTGGAGAAAGTACCATTGCTCTCCCTGAAAAAAAAATAAACTTTTCATCAGAATCCTTTTGCCTCAGACTCTTCCCATACTGAACTTCCAGTATCTCTCTTTCAAGAATGGTCCTTGAATTTTGTTACAGCTTCTCNAAGTACCATTGCTCTCCCTGAAAAAAAAATAAACTTTTCATCAGAATCCTTTTGCCTCAGACTCTTCCCATGCTGAACTTCCAGTATCTCTCTTTCAAGAATGGTCCTTGAATTTTGTTACAGCTTAGACATTCTGATGGTGAAATCTGAAATGAGACACAGAGGCATCTTGCTATAACATATTTTCTTTCTTTCTTGGGAAACCAGTTTAGTAGGTTAGGAGGAAAAAACTACATGTAACAGGTACCAATTTTAGTGGGGCTTTTGCCAGGTTATAGGTGAGGGAGAGAAATCTGGTCAAGTGGCTGTAAAATAATTATGTGGTTGGTGGCAGGGGATGGGGACAGATACTGAATTAATGCCTCAAGAGGTGTCGAGTCAGGCTTGGAGGGCTTATCAAAAGAGCAGCTTTGTAGCTGAGTGCACTCGGCTCACATATGGTCAACACTTTTTTGGGTATTGGTATTTGGGGTTGTTTGTTTTAAAGAGGATGTGTGAGATTTGCAGAGTGGGGTTGGGAAGAATTGCAAATGTCCTTTAGCATGACACTGGAAATCTGAACTTTCACTGGAAATCTAAACTTTCTGATAAATAGAAGGAATCTTTAGAACTAAGACACTGTACTGGGTCTGGCTGTGATGGACAGTAGGAGCTGGTTACTTTTGCTCTAGGTAAGAAGTTCTTATAAAAAGAACATTGACATTTTTTTTCCATGTCAGAGGGAATAAGTAAGAAAGTAATTGGATTCAATTACTGCAGAGTTGCA
This sequence comes from Notiomystis cincta, assembly GCA_013398075.1. NCBI lineage: Eukaryota > Metazoa > Chordata > Aves > Passeriformes > Notiomystidae > Notiomystis > Notiomystis cincta. Next base: position 166,792 of record VZRX01011519.1, on the reverse strand, counting down.
AGTTGATTTGTGTAAGATGCTAGGAAAATTAAATGATGAAAGTTGTGAAGCATCTGAAAGATGTATCCAAGGAGGCTTCAAATTTCCTTTACTGTACATTTTTAGCAACAAATTAGATTGAAATCAATCAGGAGCGGTCTTGAAATATTTATCCAACTGTTGTGCAAGGGGAAGAACTTGCTGACCTTTCGAGTCTTCCTTTTCTATGATAATCTGTCTCAAAAATCAATTTCTGCTATTTTGCTTACAAGAACTCAGCTTCTAAAATCCTCACGTGTGTAGAGCTGTTTTTGTGACTGTTCCCCACTTTGTTTTTCTTCTATTCCATGATTTGTTTGATTTTCCCTCACACTTGTGGATGTGTGTTGACTTTACCACTGGCTGGAAGGAGAATGGTGGCTTCCTATGCTGAAAATATTGAGATTTCTAGAACAAATTAATCTACTTATGAAGAAAGAAAACAATATCTATTTTTTTCCAAACAATCTCTATAAATTGGGGTAAGGCCAAACTAAAATATTCCTTTTGATATGCTTGGCATGTTTTGATGCCTATCAGAGACAACACATGGAGACACAGATGTGGAATTACGAGGGAGGAGGAAATACTGGTGCCGTTATTAGAAGGCGACGTCCACGCTGTTGATTTTGAACAAATAGAGCAGAGGTGCTGGTTAATGCAGTGCTGGTGAGTGTTTGGATGAGAGCCCCGAGTGTGAGAGTGGGGTTTGAGTGGGCAGCTGGCGTGGAGCAGCCCCAAACCCACCGCAGGCCGTGCTGCCCTCCGCGCCAGTGCCCGTCCTTTGATGTGGCTGCCACATGTGCACGGCCTTGCCAGCGCCGAGTTGGGCAAACTTTTCATTAGGAAGAAAATTGTCAACCACTGCTTTTACAGGCTTCCAAGAACGAGTCCTGCCCTCCACCCCACCCCCAACAGGGTTGTTTGCAGGGAGGAAAACTTTCTGGACAGAAATCTGCTTGGTTGTGTGAATAACTAGAAATGGGCTGATACAGAATTTGCTGCCTCAATGGTAGCAGGGCTGATAGCAAAGCTGGGACCTCTTTTGACTCCAGTGAGAGTTTTGGGTGCTCATTTTCTGGTGTGATGGACAGGTGTCTTGATTAGCACTGTCAGCCCTCAGGTAGAGCTATAGAGATGACAGCAGGGAGAGAAAATAAATCAGTTAATGAAGTTGTGTGAGTCATTGCTGGGTATCCATGTTAGAATAAGGCTTTTTCACCCTCCTGGCAGGATACATGACCTCATATGCCCACAGGAGACTCTGTGTTGGATTTGTTCCATTTTGTGTAATTTTGAAATTCATGAAGTTCATTGGAAGGATTAATTATGTATAAGGCATGTGTCTGCATGTTCTTTTCATCTGTGAATGTTACCCTGCGTGCAGTTATTAGGGGTCTGATTGGACTCAACATTTTGACAAGAATTCAGTGACAAAAGGGGCCCATTAGTCTTTGAAGTCATGGGCCAAAGAAGAGGAATGCCAGTAACATCAGTAATGACCTCATTTAACTTGTGACAGAGTACAAGATAATCAGGAAAGGTCATTGTAATATAGCTGTGGTTTATTCTATGTGCAGCCCAACTCATGTTTCAGCCAGGCTATGTTGCAGTTTTAATGAATGTGAAATCCTCTTATGTTCTCATGCAGGAAGGATGGACAGAACAAGACAACAACTGGGAAGATCCTTCCCTCTCTCATATATTTAAAAGTGAATTAACAAAGAACTAGAAATAATAAAGACTTTTTGTCTTCTGTGAGTTTTTTTGAAAAATTTAATTTTTTTTACTAAAGAAGTGATCTTGTCAACAGGAAAAAAAGTAGTTTCCATGTTGTCCTTTCATCATAGCTACAAAACACAAAGATTTCTCTTTCCAGTCAAAACTGAAAAGCTGTAGGGACAAACAGTCTGTTCGAAATTGCCAGGGGAAAACAAAATATAGTGTGCATTAATAGAACATTTCTGTGAACCTCTAATGCAATTATCCAGCTGCTTTATGAGCAGTTTGAGTATGCAACCGTCAGCTTTGGAAATCCATCTACCCTCTGCACAAGTTATACCTAAAGACATGAAACTTTTGGGAGAGAAAATAATCAAAACAAAACCATCTCTGTTGCCTCTTTCATACTCTTTTCTTATATTTCATCCTCTTATGACCCTGTACACTTTAGATTTTGGAACAGATTTATATAAAAGAACAAAAATACTGTAAACCAGACAATTGTCCTGGTATTTTTTGTGCTGGGGGGGAGACAAGAATTACTGGAAATATCTTGGAATAAAGCTGCATTCAGAGGAAAACCTCTCTCCATGCAGTCCTCTGAGATTTGGGTATTTTACAAAGGGCTTGAGTCAACATCAGACTTTTCTATTTCTAGTGTGGTTCAGCTTTTGTGCCCTGACATTGGAGGTAGTTTCCATTAGATGCCCATGGGCTGTCATCTTCTCTTCTGTTTTGCTTCTCAGCTGTGTCTTTTCAGCAGTTACCTTTTATGGCTTCAGCAGTTTCCACTTGAGGTTTGCAGACATCTCCAGTTAAGATGAATTGTTATCCATATGGACAGACTTCTGTTTCATCAGATTTTTTTGGAATAAAGAATATTTTGCCATCAGCACAAGAAAGAATGATATTTCCTTTGTTTAGCCCTTGTTGGGAATGTTTTGAACAGAAGCAGCCCACAAGGGCCTGATTTCCAAAAACAGTTTTAGATTGTGCCATCAGCTCATTTCCCTCCTGTACAGAACTGGCTTTGTGTTTGTGTTTTAAGCAGAAAATTGTGTACAGCCAAGGCTGGATGTACAGAGCTCCCTAAAGTGAGTTCCCTAAAGAGAGACAGAGGATGGCAAACCTGCATCTCTGTGGAGCTGGGGTTCCTGAGACACGTCCCCATTGTGTCTCAGGACTAAGGTAACCCTGTAAGAGAGTTGGAAACCCTCCCTTTATGCCCAAAGCATGCCACACTTAAGAGGGACAGTGGAGCAGGATACACATGTGATGCAAGGGCTTGTTCATATCCTGTGCTCAGCAGACAGAGCTGTTTGGACATCCACATGCTTTCCTGATTTCTTCAGAGAGTTTGGAATTACGTAAGGAGCAGTGACAGTAACCACCATGTGCTCAACGTGCTCCATTGATCTCACCACCACTGCATGAATTTCCACACAGTGGTGACTAAACTTTGTGGATCCTGCCTTGGAATGCTTTGGTTGCAGGATAAATCATGGCATTTTCAAGCTAATTCCTTCTGCTGGTACCTCACAGTCTTTTCAAGAGTTTTTGAAGAGATGTGTCTCATCCCCACTCCTAAACTGATGAGAATTTTAGTCCCACAAATCTGCTTGCATACCCCAACAGTTGACTCTCATTTCACAATAGCTGGATGTTTGAAAACATTCAAGTGTGTAGAAATACTGTGGCACTGATTTAAATGTCTCACAGTCAAAGCCTTGCAGTTGTTTTCTTGCAACACGTGTCTCTTACTGGAAGCAAAACAAGTGGGGCGAGTGGAAAACATGTGACGGCCTCGGTTATTTACATCCCTTCCCAGCCCCGCCGGCCAGCACAGCTTGAACATGAAAGTCACCGGAGAACTGCAGCCTATAAATATTCAGAGAAATCCAGGCAGGGCAAAAATGTTGCAAAAACCTTTGACTAACAGTTCACAGACCCTGTGAGCTGGGACTAACCACTGCTGGCCAGGGACACGGGCTGGATTCAGACAAAGACTGATTGTAATTTTGTGGTTGGACATGAATGTTTTGCACAACACTGATTGAGGCCACTTTGAAAACTGGGCCAGGGTTGTAAAATAACCTATTTACTGCAGTGTGCATTGTATTTGAAAACACAATGAAGCCTTGTAGATTCTAGCTGGGCTTGGTAGAGACCTTGCAGCTGAAAAAAGCTCTTCTGGCTATGAGGAGCCTTGTGGGACCTTGCTTATTTTATTTGTTGCCTGTGATTGGGTGAGGTAAAGTGAAACAAACACAAAGCAAGGAATTTGGTATCTTTAGGTTCTCATTCCAATTTTCCCATTGATTTTTCTCTCTGACCTTTGGCAAGTCATTTAACCCTTTGGCCCTTTGATTTCTTACACAAAGAAGCAGAATAAGACTGTGCTACTCAGGCAGCGTGATGACTAATGAATTAATGTTAATGAATTAATAATTGAAAGCCTGCAGTACATGCAAAGCCCTGTGCCAGGGGTAGATGTTGCAGGAGTCCCGTGAGTCCATTCAGCATTGTCTGTGCATGATGAAGCCACCTCCTGCTCATTTACCTTGGGGCCTCAGCTGAACCCAGGGTTGAGCTTGAGAGTTGAACTTGTGACCCACAGCAGGAACAGTGTGGTGACCTCCAGCCTGAGGCAGAGAATGAGGACCTGGGCTCTTAAAATTCAACAGGTGTTGAAAGCTGCAGGTTTGCTCTTCCTGAGCACAATGTAAGAGCATGAAGTCCCTTGGCTCTGTGGGGACCCTCAGAGCCTGGCTGTGAGCAGCATGGTCAGACAAGTCAGCAGCACCTGGAGCGAGGTGAAAACCTTGTTCTCCTCTGTCCTGCGGTCTGAGGGAGCTCAGGCACCCCGAGGATAAATCCCCAGTTCAGCCAAGGGACTGGGAGAGCCAAGGCACCTCATGGGACAAGGGGACGTGGGACAAGTGCAGCAGGGAGTACCTGGCTTTGCTTGGTCACCTGGAGCTGCTGAGTCTTTTCATTAGTCGATTTTGTTGCTTCCATCCTTTCTGTTCAGTCTTGCATGGCAGATCTGGTTACCTGCCTGCCCAGCAAATGGGAGGGGTCTGAGATGTGGAGCAAGTGTTGTCTGCAGAGTCTGAGCCTCAGCTGAGGGGCTGTCTGTCTTTATCACTCTACTCAGACCTGGCTGTCAGCAGAGAGCTGAGCACTCGAGGGCTCTGGCTAGTCAGCATGTAGGAGGGCCCCTGGACCCTTTTCCACTCATTGGGATCTGAGAGAGAACCTAATGAAAATGCTTCCTTTGGTAAAAAAAAAAATAAAAGTGCAGATCTTGACTAAACTCCATAGCAAAGGCAGAAATAGAGGGGGAATAGACAGGTATTGTACATAATTCATTACAACAAGTTTGCTTTAAGATGTAACTTTGGATTCTTTCTCACCTGGTTAGGACCTAACTGCTACAAATCTACTCTGCATGATCTGCCTCCATATATTTATATGTTGTCTGTGTGACTTCCACACAGAACAAGCCATGATAGAAATCTTTCATTTAATTAAAATTGATTTTAAAATTCCCTTGATCAATAATGAGTTAAAATTCATCCCAGCAGTGATGGGAACAGCAAACCTTCTGAGAAAAGCTTCCAGGCCAGTGGTTTTGGCTTTAGAGACTGGGTCCTGCCTGAAATTATCCCTTTCTTGGCTCCAGGCTCCGTGGTGCTTGGCACATTATGGTTTACCCTATAGCCCAGCTTGTCAACCACCCATATGAAAAGCTGAGACATCCAGACTAAAGGTCTCTTTCTTTTTCTGCCTTTTTCAGTGTAGATGCTTTAAATATCAAACTCTTTGTAGCTGTGTTGTCACCAGTTTGGTAATGCCTACTGGGCTTCAAAATGAAATTAGAATTTTGTGGAAAATGACCCAATATTTCTTCTTTGATTCCTACACTGCAGCCTATCTAAAACGTTTGAAGTGCTTGCTCAGATGGCAAAATGGGGTAAGTTATTAGTAAAGGGATATTTAACAGCTGAGTTTTAAAGATTGCAAAATCCCTCTGCATTTAAGTCTTATCCCCCTGCAGAAGAAAGACCCAAAGCAAATATGTATAATATAGAAGAACATGGTTTATGTAACCTTGCCTAAGAGAAATTGGAGAGATTAATAAAGACTGGCTTCAAATGACAGTAATACTCTGTTGTTCACACTCCAGGGCGCTTCCTAATTAATTGTCTCAAGCCTTTGCTGAGAGATACTTTACCAAAAGTGCTGTGATCAAGGAAAATTAAGAGGCTGAGGTACTCACTCAGTGCAGTTTCTCTCCTGAGAGTCACTCATTTGTCCCACACTAACATTCCCATCTCAGTGATGAGAACTTCATTCCTGATCAGGCAACTGGATCCCCCTTGGCTTGCCTTGAAGCCCCACTGACCTGAGATAACAACACAGAGGCTCTGATAGCAGGATTGGGGCACTTGTTAAGTCTGGATTAGCCTTAATAGTTTGAGTCTGTGCAATTAACGTGTAAATAACATCAGTTCACACAGTTTCATAGAGAGTGAACCCAGAGAGCTACAAAGAGTGCATTGAGCAGGAACTGCAGAAACTCAGCCCAAGCAGATCAGCCCAGTGTCAGACAGGAAGGAAAGGAAATGTCAGCTGCAGCAGAAAGGTCTGGCATGGCCTGGCATCGAATGGGCATGTGTCACCATTTTATGCCCTGGTTAAGGGAAACTGGTTTATTATTGCATGGTTAATTGGCATCTTGTGCTGGGAATACTGAGAGCTGATCTGCTGGTTTTTGCTGTCTCTTTTAGAAGTATAGAATCCAAAAGATGCCGTGAGGAGGAAATGATTTTGGAAGTAGAGGAAAAGGCACCTCACCAAGCATTTCCTAGCATGTGGGAAAGGGCAAACAGTGCAATGATCACTCAGTTTAAATTAACTCTGAAACATTGAAAGCATTGTATAAAATTAGTAAATATTGTGATAGCAGGACTTCCTTTGCCATTTAAAAGAAAATTTAGGACACATTCATATTAATATGAGAGGTAATAATTTCTTATTGAAAAGATTATTCCTTGCAGGAGTGGGACAGTGCCCTGGGGCTGCAGTTGGCTGTGGCTGTACAGTCTGGGACAGGTGGGTGACACGAGCTGCAGAGGTGCCCAGGCAGTGGCTGGGTGTGCTGCCACGAGCAGGTGGCAGTACCAGGAATAGGCTCTTGGTCTCCCAGGATCCCTGCTCTCACCCCCAGACAGCACTGCTCTGCCTGCAAAACATTCCCTTGCCCGTTTTGCTTTTTATACCTACATCATCACATTTCTGCAGTAAAGTAGCCAAACCTCACTCATTTTACTTTTTGATGAGAAACACTTTTCACAGCTCTGCTTGGTAATAGAATTAGATGTTTTGTGCTTTTCAATCATGCATGTTGTGATTAGGGACTTGTTTTATGCTTGCTGCAGCCCAGTTTCTCTGAGCATCTTGGATGCATTGCAGGAAAATTCCACACTGCTCCCCAGGTGAGACTTTAGGCCACCCTGTGCTGTGGTACCCTGTATTTCAGTGTGCTTGCTCTGTGCTTTGAGGTGCCTGGAGCTCTTGCCTTTCCATTTCTTCTCTCTCTCTCTTTCCCCTTGGTCTGCTCCCAAATAAGTAAAAAATTTTGCAGGTAGTGTGTTTGTTTTTCTTGTTTTCCTTGGCACTAGAAGTAGGGAGAAGTGTCTCTGAAACAACCAGTAGGGATAGCACACAAATGGCTTTCTTAAATTTTCTTATTTTTATTGAAAAAAATTTTTTAAAATCAGTAGCAGTCTGTATTTTTGGTTTTCTCAAACAGTTCCTCCCTAGGGGGGCATATTCTTGTGGGGAGAATGCTGCTGTCAGAAGGATAGGAAAGCATCTACTGCAATTTTATTTTACTTTCCTTTCCACTCTCCCTCTATACTATCCCACAGTGGAGCAGAAGGCTGTTAGATCCTTGCTAATAATGGAGTTCCAGTGACTGTGCAAAGAGATGTCAAAATGTTAATACAGTCATCAAGAGCTCCCAGGCTGCCTCAGCTATTTGAATTGATTTCAGAGGGTTCTGATCAGAGGAACAGTTCCTTCCTCAGACTTTAAACATGCTTTATTTTCCATGAAGGCATTTTGGAGCCTCTGCCTTCCTCCCTGAAGTCCTGGTTGTGGGAACATTTGCCAAGTCAAACAACCCCCATTTCCCTCCTCACCCACGCACCTGCTATTTGTTTCTCCCTGCTCCAGCCTTGTCATTGTGCCATTGCAGTTGTTGCTCGTTCTCACAAGGGAGCTGGGTACATAAAGCTGAGGTAATTGAAGGGGAATGGAAGACAGACAGATGTAATTGCCTGAATTTTCATTTGGGCCAGGATGGGCATGATAATATACAGGTATTATATGTGTATATAAAATATCATATATTTGTGGATGAGGAATGGCCAGCACCTGAATTTTTGAATGATGTGAGAAGCAGGACAGGATCCCACCTCTCCCTGCCACAATGGGAAGCTCAGTAAGTTCTACTCCAGACATTTGATGTGAGTAACCACCACCACCTCCCAGGTGGGAAATTCTGGCCTGTTTACTTTGTCATAATTTTATTAACCTAAAGCAGTTTCAAGTTTTCTCAGCAACTTCATTAAAAGACATGTGTTTTTCTATAACAAAATTGAGAATAGGTATCATTTTTGCTAAGGAGAAATGTTGGTTATTTCATATATCTAATTTTATTTTGATTGGAGATGAAAATGGACAGTACTTCCCAAAAGAAAACTTAACCCTGCACAATACTGCATTGGAGGAAATTTAGGGATTACAGTTTGTATTTTCTGATATAATTGTCCATTGTGTTGAAAATTTAGCTTGCAGAAAATCTATAAAACTGGCCAGAGAGAGAAAGAGAGAGAGAGAGATTCCTTTGCTTTCAATCACCAAACTGTTGGTTTAGATGAAAGGCCTTGCTGTCTTCCTCTCACAGTTTCTGCTCCACTCATTCTGCTTGTGAGCCCTGTAGTCACAGTCTGGGGATCTGAAAACAGCACCAAAGCTGTGGCAAAATATTTGATTTGGTGTTTCTGGTGTGGTGTGTTTGAAGTGTTGGGAAATGGCTTTTAAAGCTTACCTGCTTCAAAGGCAGAAATCTTAGATAATGTTTTGAGGGAACCGAGAGAAAGGAAAAACCAGCAAAAGCTGCTGCTGCTGTGTCTGATTTTCCAGTGCATCCTCTTCAATGGATCCCTGGGACACACCTTGAGTTCTGGTACTCTCTGGAGTTCCCTCGTGGTTTCTTGTTGTCTTTTCCTCTCAGGACCCTTTTGACCATCTGTGGCTTGTGGAGAATATGAAAGCTCCTTCCTGTGTCCAAGATCAATAGCTTTAAAACCAGAGCACAAGAAGCCACTAATCATCCTTTCCACCAGGCGTGATTAATTTCTGAAGTGCTTCAGCTCGTTCCCTTTGAAGTTCCCTTTCCATTTATTTTTTATTTTTTTCAGCAAATGTCCAAAACTCAGAGGCCCACACCCACATGTGTCCTGCAAGAGGCTGAGGCTGGCGAGGACTCTGCTGGAGTCTCTGCTGTTTGGATGTGGGTGGGCCAGAGCACTTTTTGGAAAGCTCTCCCAGATCCTGGAAATGTGATTTCAAAAGCCAGTTGAGATGTTTCCCAAAGCACCCTGGCTTCAGTGGAAAGTGGTGCTGCTTTCCTGTCTGAATCTTGGATTGAGAAAAGAAAGAAAAAGGAGGGGGAGGGAAAAAACACCCCAAGCAGCCACACTACAAGTTTTAATTGAGTTTCAGTTCCTCAGCCTCACGCCAACTGAATAGGAAAGTGACTGAAAGAGGCCACATCCCCCATCACCTCCTCTTTGTGTGAGTAAATAAGACATTCCAGCAGTGCTGAGGCTGGGCCAGTGGAAAAACTTGCTTTAAATTATTGTTATTATTATATTTTTTAAGTGTTATTTTTAAAGTTAAGTCATCCCCAAACCCACCTGGTTTCCCTTCCTGCTTCTCCTGCATGCCACAGCAATGCTGAGGGCTGCTGTTATCACAGCACTACTCACAGAAGGAGAAACTGCACTGATGTGTGGACAGGTTCCCTGGAATCCTCAACCTGCACAAGTGCCACTCTGTCATCTCTGCAAGTTCCAAAAACTGCTTGGGCTGCAAATGGGTGATGTGGCATTGGCTCACCCAGAGATGAACATGCCAGCTTATCAGTGTGGGGAGGTACATGAGCCTCAGCACTGCTTCCAGTCGTGCTTGGCCAGAGTTTTCTAATTGATCTCTGGCTCTCAAAGAGCTGCCCCTGTGTGCCAGCCATGAATGGCTGATTTGTGGTTGCTTGCTGCTCAGTTTGCAGGTACCAATAACTGTGTGCATTCCCTCTCTGCACAGGTGTGTTCCCAGTGATCAGGGTTTGGAAAGGAGTGATGCTGCACGAGTGTGTCAAAGAGATGTGCTGCCCTGTAAGGCTGCCACTGAGTGCTAGGTAGGGAAGGCATCCACAACCTGCTGCCAGGAAATCCCTCTTTGAAAACAGGACTTGGCTGCTGTTTATTTTTAATACACTGGATTTGTTTATTTTTTGTTCATGCATATTCAGTCATAACCACTTCTGGCTGCTGCAGGAGCTGTGAGGCTCTATGTTTTCTTCACTTTTGCAGCTTTAGCTAAGGATGGAACTGAAACCTAATGAGGAAGCTTGTGCTGGCAATGTTTCTTACCCAAATGTATCAGCCTGTACATTTCTGGGCATCTGTACTCAATATGAAGCACCTGCTCCTGTAAGGTATGTTCTGTAAAGATTGGATGGTGGCCCAGTTGGAAAGGAAGAATTCACACATTTAAGAAAAAATACCTGTTGAAGGCACAGTGGTGAGGAAAGAATCTCGTGGCTCTGCAGCACACAGGAATATCAGAGAGGGGAGGGAAATCTCTACAGCAGGAGCAGAGAATGTAGAGAGAAAATTAAAATGTTCTGCAGAAATTGCAGTAAACTGCTAATGTGCAAAACAGAGGCAAGAGGTTCCCTCTGTGGTTCTGGCAGTGTGAAATGTGCTTTCTGCTCTCTCTTAAGGGTGACCCACTTATAAAGCAGTTGAATGATGACAGGAGACATCAGTGAGGCTAAAACTAAATAGATACAGCTGTAGATGTTTTCCTAAAGGAGAATCTCAGAAAATAACTCTGTTAGGGAATCCAGGCCTTGGTTTTAGTTAACAGTGGATGCAGTTTCTCCTGGTCTTACTGGAGGTGTGTGCTTGTCAAACTGAGTATAAAAATTATGCCCTATTTAAACCATTCTTCCTTTCTTCTCCCTCATCCATCCTGTTTCTGTTCTGTATTCTAAGACTGCTTTTCATCTCCCAGAGTGGGATGAGATATCTTGTCTCTGGACACTTCACATTCCATGGTTTCATGGCTAGTCCTTGTGCCTCTGGTGACTCTTTACTTGTGGCTGGATGTTGTGAGGGAATCATGACCACTGTGATTTGGAATATCCACAAAAACTATGGTTTGCATGACCTTGTAAACATCAGGTAGCAGGAGACATTATCCATTAAATTATGGGATAAATAATATGGAAATATTTATATATTTTTCACCTTAAAATAGAAAATAAATATTAGTCCTTGTATTGAATTTTCATGTGCTGGTCACCAAGTGTGAAACCAAGATTCCTGCAGGTTGGTCCCTGATCCATGTCCAGAGCCAGGTGCAGCTGGTGTTATATTAATTTGGCTGATATCCAGATAAGGACTTCAAGTGAAATTTTGTCCCCAAGAAAGAAAAGGGCAGCACTGCCAGCTCAAGGCTTGGAATGTCCCTGGGCCATCCTCTGGGTTTGTTTCTTGGGAAAGCAAGTGATTCCCAAACTGGCTGTTAGTGCTGAGACCATTTGAAACCATCAGCTCCAACTGCTCTGAGCTATCCTAACTTCCAAACAGGCATGTAGTTTTCTGTACTAAATCCAAAGTGAGGAAAAGAGTTGCTTCTGGGGCTGGAAACTTGCATGAAGGACCAAGTTTAACTGTAATTCAAATACTCATGGGTGAGTTATGGTCCCCTGAAGCCCCTTGGAAAGAATGGAGCCACTCAGCGTGGGGGGAATTTAATCTTTAGGAAAAGGCTGCAATCCATGAATTCTCTTCTTCTCCTTGAGTGCCATTCCTTAAGGTGATTTTAGATCACCTTAAGAAAAACAGATTTTAGCATTTGCTGCCCATTCGCTGCCAAGGCATCCTTGCACCTGCTGCAGCAGCTCCAGGCAAGGAATATGGGGTACAAGTGCTTGTGCTGGCAGGTGCAGGGTATTTTAAGGGTTCATGCTTCTGCCAGTGATGCTTCATCCCTGCACAGTTACTTTCTTGTTATTTTCCTCCCAGTTTGTGTTCCCATGTCTCAGCCCACAGACTGCAGGTCTGTTTGTCTCATGGGGGTTGAGGACCTGAGCTAAAAGCTCTTTTCTGGCTTCTCTGCATTTTGTTTTTTCCCTTGTGCAGAGGATCACGGGGCACAGTGTGTAACTGGGATTCAGCCTTTTCAGAGAGGCAGCATTTCCCCAGTCTGACAGGCAATGGGAGGTGAAGGTGGTGCAATATTAGGTCTAGCATTGACTGCTTGGGTGATATTTATTTAATATAATGAATAATGTTAAGATGGGGGTTGGTTTTTTTAATTTTTTTTTCTCTGTCTGCTTTCCTCATCCACTACAGGCTCTCCTTTCCTGTTTTTGGAGGGGTTTAGGGATGAAGCTATAGTTTCAGTGAAGTTACTGAGAGTAGGGTTTCATCACACCCACACTAATGATGGTTAGTGGTGCACTATTTCTGTACAAACATTTCACTGAATCTGTAGCTTTTGCATTGAGCTGCATTTTCCTCCTGAATGGTTTTAAAATGGTTGGTAAGAGAGGATTTGAGGTCCTTCAAATCTCACCCTACCCCCCCAGTAAAATTCATGTTGCTATTGAACATCTTGGATGTATGTAACACTAAAAAAAATGGTAAAAAATATTATGAAGATAAAAATGTCAGAGTTTTTCCCTATGGTTGTTCAGTGTCTTTTTCTTGTGCCTGGGAATGCTGGTTTGGCTGCATGTGTGAAATGGCGGGGGCTTTTCCTCCTCCTGTAAACCATTTATTTCCTTCTTGTAGGCAAAGAAGCTTTGCAGAGAGAAGTGAGGCAAAGAGAGACAAAGGGACTGGAAGGGATGGATGATGGAGTGCTGGTGTTGGCACACGTACAGGTCTGTGTTCTTTGTGGCTGACACAGTGCACTGTGCCTCGGTAATGCAGCATCTGCCTTGGCACGGGGGCTCTCTAATATTCATGAAAGTTATAAAGCACATGGAGATACATTTCCTTCTCCTTCCCCGCCTTTCCCCCTCCTTTTGAAACCTCAAGGTGTTGACTGGTGGCTCACTATAGCACTTAGTTTGTTACCACCCATTCACACCTCGGCGTGCCTACTGTCCCCACCTCCTCTCACACTTCCCTTGCTGGAACGATGTGTTGCAGAAATAAATTGTGTTGCACAATGAGTGCGTAGAAAGAACAAGAGGGTATTTAAAAGCTGAGAAATCGGAGAACTGGTGTGGAAAGAGAGAGAGAGGGAAGTGCTTTTGGCACACTGAGCTGGTAGTATATTATAATTCAAGCTCGATGTCTGCTGCGCCGCAGTGATTATGACACTCATTTGAATGCTGGAAGTTGAATTTAACAGGAAGGGATTGAAAAGCCCAGGACTTGGGGTGCTGCTTGAGAGCTTGGGAGTTCTGAGTGTGGCTTCTCTGCTTTCCTCTAGGATCTATATGAAAAAGAAATGTTTTCCTGTTTTGATTTTTGGGCTTGTTTTTTTTTCCCCCTCACTTAGTGAGGTCTAAAACCAACAGAGGTCTTGTAAAGATTCTGCTTAACCGTGAATCCTTAAAAATCTCACTTAGTACCTTGAGAGATTTTCCTTGGTGTGAAGAAAGTGACTTTCTGAGACAGAGAAATGAGTTGAAATAAACATTTAGTGTTTCAGCCGTGCAATTGTAACATTTTCCCTTAGTTCCACATCTCCCTGGGAAGATCCTGCCCCTTGATCACACTCCAAACGAGCCAAGGCCGTGCTTTGCATTCACACAGCACCAGGCACCTTTTGCATTCCACGTGCAAACCTCCTTTGCTCGCTCTTGGAGGCTGGTGCTGAAGGAGATAGTACCAAACTTTATTATTTTCTTTCCAATTCTGTTAAATCTCAGTGAGCTCCCAATTTGAAACGATGGCTTGCCCTTAAAGAGCTGCTCGCACTTGACAAGCGTGTGGCAGTACTTCATTAATTACCAGCAGCCCTTCCCAGCACAACCTCAGTTAGGTGGAATATTTGTTCAGCGCACATAATTATCTCTCTGTCGTTCTCCCTCATATCGATTCATGTGGAAAATATGATTAAAACATGAACATCTACAAATGATTCAGAATAACAAGAGAGGAAAGGCCATTGTTTTTTCGCACTGACTATACTAGATTACTATAATTACAGCTGAATGGTTATACATTTCTCTGTGTCCCCCACAAGACTATGCTCATTCACAGCCTCGATGCACCGTTTAAAATTAGAGAGGTTTAAAAGAAATAGCCTCTTAAGAATGTTTCTTTGACCCATTAAGGACCTTTACCTTGGCACTAGCACATGTAATCTCTGGCATAAGGTCATGTGAAGCGGGGGTAGGGCTAGGAAAAGAAACACCAACCCTTCAGACATCTGTTGTGGTGCTTGGGCCAAGAGCAGAGGGGAGGCTGTGCCAGTTGGGCAGCCGCTCCTGCAGATTGCAGTCGGCTTGCTTTTGATGCCAGCGTTAATAATGCGGGCTTCCCGCTGAGTGGGTGGCACTGCCAGATTCCTAATTAGAATCCACTAAAAGCAGCAAAAGGTGAAGTGGTCATTTCTTTCCACCCCCCACGTCTTCATCTCTTCTCCCAGCAGGTTTGTTTAGCCTCATTTTTATTTCGGCCTCTTAGCCCGACGGAGAGGAGTGGGCAGGGTCCTGTGCGCTCTTGCCTTGATCTCAAATTAAACAACTGGAAATTTTGATCTGCTGAAGCCCTCAGGAAGGGCTGATTCACTGTGGTGTGTGTGGAGATGACAGAACTAATTTCACACTTCATCCATTGTGCTCAGTGGGTTCACTTGTTTGCTCTTGCAGCTGGTGCAGGCTCCTGGGGCAGGACGGCGCTGTCCCCCCCGATCTGACACGGGCTACGCTGGCAGAGCAGGTTCAGAGGGTGAAGGCGTGTCATGTGCACCCATTGGCACCTCCTGCTTTCTCTTAGGAGGCTGTAAATATTCCAGAGGTTTTGTTTGTTCCTGAGTAGCTTCAGGCTGCTTTTTCATAGAATTATGGAGAGGTTTGGCTTGGAAGGGACCTTAAAGCTCATCTCGTTCAATCCCCTGCNTGGGTGGCACTGCCAGATTCCTAATTAGAATCCACTAAAAGCAGCAAAAGGTGAAGTGGTCATTTCTTTCCACCCCCCACGTCTTCATCTCTTCTCCCAGCAGGTTTGTTTAGCCTCATTTTTATTTCGGCCTCTTAGCCCGACGGAGAGGAGTGGGCAGGGTCCTGTGCGCTCTTGCCTTGATCTCAAATTAAACAACTGGAAATTTTGATCTGCTGAAGCCCTCAGGAAGGGCTGATTCACTGTGGTGTGTGTGGAGATGACAGAACTAATTTCACACTTCATCCATTGTGCTCAGTGGGTTCACTTGTTTGCTCTTGCAGCTGGTGCAGGCTCCTGGGGCAGGACGGCGCTGTCCCCCCCGATCTGACACGGGCTACGCTGGCAGAGCAGGTTCAGAGGGTGAAGGCGTGTCATGTGCACCCATTGGCACCTCCTGCTTTCTCTTAGGAGGCTGTAAATATTCCAGAGGTTTTGTTTGTTCCTGAGTAGCTTCAGGCTGCTTTTTCATAGAATTATGGAGAGGTTTGGCTTGGAAGGGACCTTAAAGCTCATCTCGTTCAATCCCCTGCCATAGGCAGGGACTCCTTCCACTCGACCAGGTCACTCCAAGCTCCATCTAACCTGGCCTTGAACACTGGCAGGGATGGGGCAGCCACAGCTTCTCTTTTTGGCTGGTTCCAGATTATTTGACGGATTTGGAGATCCTTGAAAAGGCTCTGGCAACTCAGGCTGAGAAATAATTGAATTGTAGGATTGTTGGCATGAAATGTGGCTAGATGTGCTTATGATCTCTGGGAGAACAAGTTTGGAAGCAGGTAGGACACAGAGGCACAGCTTGGAGAAACCAGCCCAGGTGAGCACAAGCCAGCCTGAGGTGCTGTGGCCATTCCTTTCCAGCTGGATGAAGGCACATCTCAAAGCTCTGTTGTGAAGGAATGGATGGGAAGTTCCTGAAAGATGGAATCACAGTTTTCAGGCTGAGGTTTCTGCCTTTTTGGCTCTTCCCCTTCACTTTCCTTAAGAGGGTGCCTCTTTAGAAGTTTATTATAGATCTGTTTATCTCTGGTTGCTTGATAAATAATGGGATTAATTGTACCAAAAACCAGGCAAAATGCAACCTGCAAAATGTGAGGTCAAAGAGTTCAGCAAGAATTGCAGACCTGGACCTGAAGCTGCTGTCACTGCACCTCTCACAAGGAATGTGCAGTGGTTTTTTCTAGACATGAAATGAGGCATTCAGGTTTTGCTTGTAAGGTTTCAGTTGCAAACCTGGAACTCTCACTGCACAAAGTTACTTATGAATCAAAACTGGAGAAAGGAGTCCCGTGAGCTCTTGCCAGCTGAAACTTCTGACTTTTCCTTGGCTTTACCTTTAATTTGCTGTTAGAAAATCTGTGATCAAGTTTTAGCCTGTGAGCCAGAATTAGCCAACTAATCAGCAGCCTTTCTCATCGCCTGATTAAATGAAATCCTTCATACTGTCCTGCCTTTTGATCAGTAATGCAATAGGATGCTTATTCCAGCAATTGTGAGTACAGAACAATGAGCATTCTGCCAGAAGAATTTCAGCACAACTGCACTGCCCCCCTGAAAATAGCCCAACCTTTAGGATGGAAGGGAAATTGCCCTTCTTGGTGTTCACAAAATACTTACCATTGACCAGTAAATACCTTCCAGTTAGAACATTATTTCAGTCCTACAAAATAAAACAATGCCAATATTATTTTTTGCTATCTCCTAACAAGGAAATAATATTTATGACAAATGTTTCAGAAAATTCCTATAACATATATATGGATATAAATGAGAAAGAGCTGGAAAGATGAAAAAAAGTCCAGGTTCCAGACAGGGAAAGAAAGAAAGAAAGAAAAAAAGGGTATTGTGAAAGACAGCAAATGTGTATCTTTTGTTTGGTAATATGGTATCCATGTAATGTCTCTGAAATGGCCACAGTTAAAGTTCATGCTACATTAGGAAAGCAAAGTGGTTTACATTGAAACTTAATAGAAGTCAATTGTGTTTGAAACTTCTGATGCAGAAATAAAACACCTTATGTTTTATGGGAGCGAGGAGCTGCGTACTTGGCACTCGTTCTTCTTTCTGAACACGTGTGCTCCCTCTATCAGTTTGAGATAATCCAGCTCTGGCTCCTGCCCAGCCACTCCTCCTAAGCAGAATTACGTGAGGCACGTTGAGCTCCCTGCGCCCGCCCCGCTCCCTCCTGGGCCACCAATTGCCCTGAGTGAGAATTCGTTATCATCTTCTATAAATCTCCCACCTTCCAGGAGATCGTTATTAACAATGGGTATTTTTTTCTTTCATCATAATTTCTTTTCTTTTTTTGGGGGAGACTTTGGGTATTTTCCACTTACTTTTTTTTCCTGCTACTTAATGGTTTTTTTGATGCAAATTTCAAACTCTTGAAGTTCACATCAGAACATGATCTCCAGGACTGCTGTTGTTTGATCCACTTCCCTACACAACCACAAAATAAAGTGACAAATCCATTCTGGTTGATAGGAAGGTGTGGTCATGAATTCATCCTCCAAATGAACTAAGTTACCCTGTGGACACCTTCCAGCTTCTGCTGCCTTGCACTCAATTACATGCTTATTTTCCTAATCCTCTACTTGACAGGCACAGAGTTTTACATTTTTGCATCCCAGCTCAAATGGGAGCCTCTATTCTTCGCTCTCCCAATGTGTGCAGGCGTTCACACCTCCAGAACATCAGGGGATCTGAACATGGGGAGTCAGGCTATGAGAACCTAATCCAGAATTTGCAAATATTAGTGCACTTCTGCACCCTCCTCTTTCTGAGGGGCTGAAAGCAAATTCTATTAGCTATTGAAGTGTTCTATTTGGTAGATTAGTTGGGATTTGGATTTTAAGACAGGATTAATATGTTGTTTTGTTAGGTTTTTTTCCCTACAAGGTTATATGACAAGTCAGCAGGAGAACTGAAAATAATAACCAGAACTCCAAATCCAAAGTTCAGTGCTGTCACTATTCCTTCAGTCATCCTCCCTTTAAATGTCACAACGTCTTCATCAGGAGAAAGTAGCAAACTTTATCCAATCACTTACGTATATGAGGTTCAAACCAAGTAATTTTAAGCAAATGACACATTTGTTTTTTCCTTGTCTAAATTTAGGCAAGCTAAAGTGTCAAAATTTATCTGATACTCTCTCTTAAAAATAAAAAAAAAAAAGGAAGGAAAAGGAAAATGTGAGCTCACCAGCTAGAGTTAAGATTATATGCATTTAGCCTAATTGTTCAAAATAATGCTTTAATTTTGCAATATAAATCCAAATTCTGATGAAAAATTAATCTGAAATGTTTTATAAATCTGTATATGTTTTGTACAGCTAACAGTCATTTGACCTAGCAATATTTTCTAAGTTTTCAGTGTATTTTAATTAGATATTAAGGACAGAATTAAGATAGGCCCTTTTTCAGTTTATGTTGTGTTATTGGAAACTAGAATTGGTTTAGAGTCTTGATCTAGAAATGCAGATCAGGTTGTTCTATTTCACATACCAAGATATTAAAATATATTCTCCTAGCAGCTATTTCTGTTAAATAGAAATTGGTCAGTTTTGTACCTGTTTCATAAATGGGACAACAATTTCTTTTCCAGAACAATCCAAAGAGTGTGGAAAACTTAATCCTGAAGGGAAATGTGACAATGCAGTGAACTTTTTATGTCAAAATTTTAAATTCTGCCCTAGCATTCCCTTTCCTAGGGGATTAATTTCCATGGCACTGAAGCTGTAAGTCACCTTCCACTACCAGGCTTTGTTTTTGTGGGCACTCTGGGAGGTTTTCCTCTTTTCCTTTGCAAAACCTTGGCGAGTGTGTGGAGACAACGTGGTTTGAGATTGTCAGGGATGAGAGGGGAGGGAGGTGAGTCTGTCAGTGAAGAGCAGGGGGTTGTTCTGCAGGCTCCAGTGGTGCCCTGCACAGCACAGTTTGTCACGAGTGGGGACACTTCCAGCTCCTGCTCCAGCCAGAATGAGGTGCTGAGCACAGGAGCAGAAGGGAGCACAGAGAGAGTTGAGGATGCAGAGCTGTGTTTTTAAATCTAGTCCTCTCCTAACCATGGCACCCTGGGATGGTTTGGGAGGAAGGGACCTTGTAGATAATCCAGTCCCACCCCTGTCATAGCCAGGGACACCTTCCACTGTCCCAAGGTGCTCCAAGCCCTGTCCAACCCGGCCTTGGACACTGCCAGGGATCCAGGGGCAGCCACAGCTCCTCTGGGCACCCTGTGCCAGGGCCTCAGCTCCCACTGAGTGAAGAATTTCCTCCTAATATCTAATCTAAACCTTCTCTCTTTTAGTTTAAATTCATTCCTCCTTGTCTTAGCATTATGCCTTGAATATATCTTCAATATTCAAAAGTCCACAGTATGAAATTTCTTTCTGGTTTTAGCTACTTCAAGCTTTGAACAGTTGTGGGGGTTCTTTGGGTTTTGGTTGTTGTGGTTTGGTTTTTTTTTTTTTTTTTTTACTCGAAAGGTGC
>VZRX01011519.1:11920-146891 GCA_013398075.1 Notiomystis cincta | reverse complement strand
TGGTTTGGTTTTTTTTTTTTTTTTGTAACAGAAGGATGTTCTTTTCTATGCTTTCAACTTTTCCATTTCTGTACTCATCTGTCCCTTCATTTGTTTTTTTAAAAGAATAATTCTAAAATAAACAAGTCAATGAAACAAGAATACCCCTTCCTCACATGAGTGCAAGCTTTAAACCATTTGAATACACAGCATAAGGCAGGAATCACAAGTTTTCTCATCTTGATACAAATATTGTAATAAAAACCAGACAGTGGTGTGGCTAAATGACAGTCCTACCTGGGTTTTATCAGTATTTTTTCCTAAAGCCACAGTTCTTGGTATCCCAGAACCATGTGAATATCTGGTCCTTCCAGCTGGAAGGGAAAATTTAGGATCTTATGCAAAAATAATGACTTAAAACTTGAAAAGAAGATATGGTTCTTGGTTAAAAAGGATGGGGGGTTTCAGGTTTTATTTCTTTTTATTTTTGGGGGGGCTGTTTTGTGACCCTGAGTCCTGAATTCTGAACGCTCAGATTTGACAGCACCAAGCTGATATTGGAGAGCCATTCCTGGTGTGGGAGGCTGACCTGCACACCCCAGCTCTGCCATGGTGTGTGCTCTGTAAGGAGCCCAGTGTGAAATCAAAACTCAACATTGCCCAGAGCCAGAGGGAGGGAGCAATTCCCTGGACAGGCTGGGCCGTGCCCTCCCTGGACATATGTTCAGCTCATGTGTGAGCCCTGCCCCGTGCCCTGGGCTGCTGCTGGGGCAGCTGGCTCCCATCAGTGCTGCTGTCAGCAGCACCCCAGCCTGCAGCACACTCTGCTCTGTGCTCCAGCAGCCAGCTCCCAGTGGGAGCTCCCCAGCCCAATCTGTTGAAGACAGCGAGCATCCCTGAGCAGGAGCTTTTGTCTCTGCTCCCCTTGATCGTGGCGACACCGTCGATAATTGAAAATACATTTCATGGATAACATCCGTGGAATTCACACAGCAGTGCAGACCTTAGTGCTTCCTGGTGCTTTTAAGCTCTCAGCATTGGCTTTGCATCCACCCAGGAGAGTCTGTCTCCCCCCTTCACTGCAGTTGCAGCATGGCAGGAAATCCTCTCTTTGGGGACCAGTCATCGCTGCCTCCTTCCTCCTCTCCAGCCCCACGCTTGAGCTGTGCTGTTCCTTGATTGCCATCTAAACTGTCCTTATCTCGTGCCAGACACCGGGAGGGCTGCAGGGCATCATTTCCTGCCGGGCACTGCCAGGCACGGAGCATATGCTGGACATCCACAGGCAGATGGGGCTGGCTGGGGCCAGCAGAGCATGAAAAGCAGGGGCTGTGTAGGAAGAGGCTGAAGGACTCTGCAGCCTGGTTGAGTGCCACATCCCAAGCAATGTTAACAGCTCGTTAACATTCCCTACAGGGCTGGGGGTCAGCGCGGGAGGTCGGAAAAATTAAGGACTATTTTCTTAAGGAAACAGGAGGTAAAGAGGTTTAGGTATGTACAGCTGGTGTAGGACACAGTGCAAAGACTGGTCTGAAAGAAGGCAAAGGGGAATGCTTCATCTCAGTCTCTGCCTGCTTAACTAGGACCAGCCATCTGCCCATTTCCTACCTGGGATTCTCCCCATGCTGAGCTGAAACTTGCTTCATTATTCAAAAGCAAACTTGCCCAATGGCACAAGATGTTGGGAGGCAGCTGATTCGTGACCTAGCCAAAGACATCGGGAGGAGGGAGCGAGGTTTTGCTTTGAACCAGGCTCTGGAAGCATATGGCAGGCCTTGTACTTCAGGACGTGATCCATATGCTGCTCCTCAGTGCCCATATGCTTTCTATATTTTCTGTATTTATTTATTTTAATCGGGATTGAGTCTGTGATCTTGATTTTCCTTTTGCTGCTGGCTGTAATTACATTTGGTTGTGCTACTGGAGGTAAGGCAGTGAGGTTAAAAATGAGCACCAGAGTGTTCAGTTTTGTCCTTTTAACATCATCTTGTCCTGTGAGTTTTGTGTCGGGAGCTGCATTCTGGGTTAATGATCTGTAATGCTGTTAGTTTACATTTCTCCTTCTTGCTGCAGCTCGGAAGTGGAGTTTCATTGACTCAGGGTCAGAGAAGAGACAAGCTCCAACAATAGAGCTGTACAAACATTAAGTGATATTCACTGTTTCTTGCGGGGTTAGTGGCTATAAATCAGTGTATTCCTATGTCACTGCAAAAAGCAGCAGAACTGAGAAAGCAGCTCTGGACTCTGCCTCCAACCGGTGTGGCAGAATTTAACCTAAGGTAGTTAGGATTTATAGGCCAAGGAAGTACTCCCAGCCACTCTCTTTGTCTTCCTCACTCATACAGTGGTATTTTGGCTCCAGCAGGGCAGCAGTTCCCGGTCTCTTTAGCCGAGCCCACAAAGGCTGCGTGGTGCTGACAGACACGGCTCCTCAGGCCCCAGAGCAGTGGGAGCCCCCCTGTGCCCTGCACACCTGGGCACGGAGGGTCCCTGCTGCCAGGGTGACCCCCTGCCCGGGCCGGGCAGCAGCTCCAGACTGACCAGCGGGGCTGTCCCGGCCCCTGCGGGCCTGGGCTGGGTCCGGCCCCGCCCTTGGTACCCGCTCCTCCTCCTCTCCAGCAGGGATGCTCCTGGCGTGCCCGGGCAGCCCGGGAGCAGAGCAGGAGCCGGGACAGCCAGACCCTGCCTGGCATGTCCGGCCTGTGCCCTTGTACAGAAAATCCACCGTGAGCTAAAACCATTTGTAGGAACAACGGGTATCCAGAGGGAAAGGAAATGCTCTGAAAGAAGAGCTACATTTTTATATATTTAGTTCTTCAACATGCAAGAAGTCCTGTTTTCACACTGCTGCTGAAAACAATCATTTCTCACAGACAAAGAGCTTGATGGCCCAGTCATTTTAACCACGTTTTTGTTTTCCTGTGAACCTGCTAAAGAATTAGCAGTGCAATTCTTTTTTATTTCCACACTTCCATAGGAAAAAAGCTCCTGACAAAATAATTCCTCTTTGATATTGGGGCAGGGGTACTGATTTTGGTGTCTTTTTTCCTGTGGGAAAGAATGTGCCATGCTCTGGGTCTGGTGTTAATGTAACCAGAGACTTTTGAGGATCCTCACCAGTAATTTAATTTATATTGCTCACTTTTTGTTGCATACAAAGAACAAATGAGCAGATTGGGTATTTCCTGCATGAAGTGATAACATCTGTGTATTGTTGGGGAATACTTAAATCCTTTATCACTGTGCAGTAACTCATGCTAAAATTATTTGGAATAAATGACAGTTTTGTGTGAGCAAAAACAATGTCCTGGATTCTGAGAGGTTTTATCATGGACATGTTTTTCCACCACAATGGAAAAATTTTAGATGCTGAGAAGATCCTATGGTATCAAAGATTCAGGACAAAACAAGGGCTTTCTTGCAAGGGGAATCATCTCAAATTTTCATTTAAATCTTGTTCTTAAAAGCATTTATCTATAAATAATTTTGGATTTCATATTTGTTGTTACTGGAGAACTGGAAGTGTCAAAATAGTGCTCGAAAGTCTGTTGTTTCTGCTCTCAAAAGGAAGGAGGAGATATTATAAACTTTGCAGAAGAGCCTGCTTTTGGGAGAATATGGAGAACCTTTTCCAGAATGGAGCTTTAGAGAGAAACCTCTTCAGGAGATTTTGGTGCAAGGCCTTTTTGGTAGAAAATCAAGAATTTAAAACTCAAGGATTTTTTCCTAAGGAGGTGTAACAGAGTCCTTCCAGGAGAGTGGGATCCCTGCAGCATTGAACTTCTCCTCCTGTCCCTTCAGACATCACAAAGTTTGAAGAAAATTCACTTCAGTGTTGGATGGACTTTAAGCTGATTCTAACAGGAGATATTAAAATGCTTTGTGTTTACAGCAGCAAAAAGTATTCCTACTTTCTCCAGTAAAATTTGTATTGAAACTTTCTGCTCTACCCACTCCCCTTGACAAATGTTTTTATTTTCATCTCAATTGGGAAGAACAATCAAATGAAAAAATGCTGGGGTGTCCAGAGCACACGGCTTCCAGTAGAACTCCAGTTAGGAAAGACAGAAAATGTAGGAAAGAATCTGAATTTCAGTCCTTCTAAGGTTCAGTTGTTTCTCTACTTTAAGACTTAGATTATCACATAAATACTGGGTCTCATTTACTCCTTTCTACATCTTTTTGAGCCATAGGGTAGAACCCAAATCTTTAGCCCATCACAGGATGATTCTCTGGGCCTCCCCTTTCTGTCCTAAGCAATGGGGAATGTGGCAGCCTCACTCAGCATTTCCAGTGTGGGGACTTGGGCTCTGCCTTCCTCACCTGTGCAAGCCTCAGGCTGCTATCAAATCACTTGCTGATAGTGATGGCAACCACTGCTCTACCGAGGCTGCAATGACAATTTTCCTCACAGTTCTGCAAAGAACATCTTTATCTTGCAACATTTTCTGAGAAACTTCACATTTCAGCCCTCCTGGGGAAGATGTGGAAAGTACCCACGTGTGTCCTGGTGAGCCCTGGGTGGGATTTTCCATCACAAGTAGGCAAAAGAGGGCAAACAGGTCTTGACTGCACTTTAAGGATCCACGTGAGGCAGGGTGAGTCCTTGATGCAAGAGAGAGAGAACATCATCAATGTTTGCTTGGATGTGCTGCTCTCCCACTGAGCAAACCCTGGTGTTGGCCAGGAGGTTTTGGCACCTGGGCTCAGCTGGGGGCAGAGCAGAGCACAGTCTGTGCTGTGCAGCCTCAGGGAAGCCCATCCTCCTTGTCCAGCCTGCACAGCTGGATCTGGGTGAGGGGATGGGAGGCTCTGGGACCCAGGCTCATCTCTCTGATTGGGATCAGATTCATTTTCTCTTTGTTCTCAGGTGAAATTTCACTGCATGTGTGTCTGTCTCCTCTTTCTCCATGTAAAAGCTAAGAACCAAACAGATCTGAAAATGTCTCCTGCATCTTACAGCAGTGAGCTTTGATTCACACTTCCCTTAATTCACTGCTGTGAAAAATGGGCTGGCATCCTACTGTGAATTTAAATACTCCCAGCCCAGGAATAAATGGATCCTATGGCTCATTTATCTTTCAGATATTAATTAATAGTGGTTAATTGTAGTTATGAACTGCAGCATTCCAGTCTCCAGCATCCATACATTTTATTTAATATATTCTGATTAAGGTGGAGTCAGCGAGTTGGAGACTAATTAAAACAGCTCTTTGCCATCAGCTTCTTACAAAATTTCAGCTTCCTCATGAATTCATAAGATGATTGCATCTGCCTCTTCAGAGAGAGAGAGCTGTTTTGGGACTGAAGTACAGCAAACACTGTGAGAAGATCCACTGGAACATGGTTTGCCTGTCCTCAGGCACACACTGGCACAGCACTGCCTTTCCCAGATGGAACAGCTCTGCACATCTGCAGTCCTTGCTCTAGAATTGCAGGATGAGAACAGTTTCCACTCCTGATTCTATCCCTCCTTTATGCAATGAAGTAGATGATAATATGAGCAGGGCAGTCCATGCCTGTGAGTTTAAAGTATGAGAAAATTCCACAAATGGCTCCTTTGGTATTAACTTTCTGAAATCTGTTGTTTCCCCAGGAAGGGTGGGCCATGGTACAGGGCTAAGAGAGCACTTTGCTTAGATAGACAGCATTTTCTTCATAGAATCATGGAATAGCTTGAGTAGGGAGGGACCTCAGAAATCACCTAATCCCAATCCCCTGACATGGGCAGGGATACTTTCCACTAGACCAGGTTGCTCCAAACCTGGTATTTTCTTATTTCACAATTCACATTTCCTTTTCCTGGACTCACATAAACGCTATTTTTCTGTGCTTTGTTGAGATTTCATTTATTGGTGGTGTGACAAGTAGATTTCAGGCCGATGGAAATGCAAAACCTCGTTCATTTTAGTCTGTGTTAATGAGCTTTGGTTTCAGATCTCACCCCTCTCTCATGTGGTGGGTGCAGACCCAAGTTTGAATCACCCGACGTGGCTGTAGGCAAACTGGGGGTCCATGGAGGCTGGCAGGTGTCGAGGCACAACACACTGCAAGTTTGAAGGGCAGTTTCCTGAGGGACTTCCTCCTGAAGGCAGCTATTGTTTGGTTCAGAGAGAGCCCCAGTGGCATCCTGAAACACATTTGCAACACAGAAAAAAATGATGACTCTCAGATTGATTTGATGATAACGTTTCCCCCACCCCTCAAATGCTTGAGGCTGAGCTCTGGCAGGGAGATGTCCTGTTGGAAACTGAACTGGGTCCATCTGGGCTCTGGTGGGAACCCCGTGTTCAAGATAAACATGAGAGTGCTCTTTGAAGTTGTTTGCTCATCAAAAGCACAGTTACTTTGTTTGTATTATGCTCGACACTCCCGTGAGATGTAGCTCAATTTATGGTATAAAATCTTGGCAAGAGGAGGCAGTTTAGAAAGAAAAATCCCCCCCAAACCAAACAAAACCCCCTTTACACTGCTGGGAAGGTGGGAATATTGTCCTCAGAGTCCATCAGATGTTTCTCTTCACAGCTTTTAACAGATTTTCGTTTTACTTTTCTGTAGCCTATGTGAAAAATCTTCCTCGTGCCTCCAATATGTTTCAAAGTCTTTTAGGGTGAGTTAAATGTGAGTTCACTTGAGATTTTAAGCTTGGCCAGGACTGTGTTGTGTTACTGATGTGGTGGCTGTGCCTTGGTGATCTCTGACTGACAAACCCTCCTGTGCCAGCAATCATCCTCTCCCTTCTCTGCATCCCATGGAATGTGTGTTACTGATGCTCCTTTGATGGTCATTTTTAGGTTTGAAAATGTCCTACTACACAAATTCTGAGCTGGGGCAAACACAACCTGCAAGAGGCACAATGGGAATGTGACAGGATGGGAATAAATTCTGCTCCCAGTGAGGGCAAGACCCATCCTCACATGTTCTAGGATACATGCATTAGTGCTGAAGGTGTTTGAAATGTATTTTTATTAAGCTCATGGCAAGTTTTTAGCCATGAGCAGAGGTTTAGACCTTGTTTTTCCCTATTCACAATTCAAAAAAAAAAAAAACCCTAGCAAAACAACAACCAAGTACAAACATACTGGAAATAAGTCATAGGTCACTCTAAAATGTAAATTTCTAAGTTTTGTGCAGGTGGAATCAATCTCCAGCTGTGACAAATCGGTGAGCACCAGCAATTTGTAGCAAGATGGGTACCATATGCATAAGTATGTATATTAATATATAATCTCTCTAAGTGTGTAAAAATGCACTCTGAGCAGTCATAGCTGAACTGATGGACATTTGTCATGACTAGGGACATGAATGGGAAAGGAAAATGACTTTTTCTTTATGATGTGCTTTCTTTTTCTTTGAGAGAAATGATACATTCCCCATCTCTTTCTCATCTACATTACTGATAATTGATACATCTGAAGAAATACTGGTAAATTAAATATAATTTTAAGCTTCTTCATTGCCTTCTGAGAATCTGAAAGTAATTTGCTCTTAGTAAAGACTTCAAGAAGGATGTCAGTGTTACAAAACTGGCCATCATTGTAACAATGATAATTTTTTAAAAGGCGAGACATCTAAATCATAGAAAAGCTAAGCTCAGGATTTTCAGAGCACTTTAAGTACATCATTTTTGTGGTTGCTTGCTTTGAGTTGCTTAATGTAGTCATCTAAAATTCAAGGCTCCTAAAATCACTCTATGGAATCACTCCATCCCTACATGGATTTTGCCCAAGATCACAGTGGGAGTCTGTAATGCTGCTGGGCCCAGAACCTACGTGCTGATTCTGACCTTGCTTAAGCTAATCTTAAATCTTCTATAGTTATTAATGTCAGTAGATTTACTTTTGATACAAAATTACTGACACTAAGATTAAAATTCAGATTCCCAGACTTTTCATCCTGTGTTTTAGCTCAGCAGAAAATAATTCTTTCTCCATATGCTATTTTTTGGATGAGCTTTAAAATCAGATGCTTATCTCAGTCTCTTCTTTTGGCAAAAGTGAACTGGAAATCCCAGCTGGAGATTTCTATTCTGGCTGTGTCAGAAATGTCTTGGGAGCAGCTTTCTTTGCAGTGTTTCAGTGCTGCTCATTCTGCTCCCATTCACAATATCGGGAAGTACAAAACAAAATTTACATTCTGGTGTTTTAGACTCAGGAAAATCTCCTTGATTGGTTTAGAGGTGGCTGAAAACACTCATGCTTTTAAAATAGAGCAGTGTAGCTGGAGACAAGCTCACAAGTGATTTTTGTTTTCTCTATATTTACCTTAGACACAACACCAAGGGTAGAATTTAAGTCAGTAACCTCTAATACAGCTCCTAAGTTCACACTCAGTCATTTGACAGTCAGGGTGCTATGCACACAACTGTTTTGTCTGGCTGATTCCATATTTCTTTGTGCATGCACAGGTAGTGGTGATCCAGGGAGGTGAAGCTCAGTTGTAGATGCATTTTGGGTTTTACCTTGCTGCTAAAAGCATCTCTTTTTCAGACAGATCAGACTCATTTCTTGCCTAGCCATGAGCTTCTCCTTTATTATGGTCTTAATCACGATTCAAAATATCCTTTAATCTCTCAAGAATGTCTCCTTTCCTTGTGTAAGAGAAGCACTCAGATTTTTTCTGTGTCTCGTAGCTGTGGCTCGGTCCAAGGGAGGTGAGCGAATGTGCTACTTCAAAGGTGATTTAAGTGAGCCTAATGTTTTAGGCTCTTTCAGAGCCTTTTCATTTTCAACAAGGACCTCCTGAATCTTGGTTTATCCCCAGGTGTTTCCACTGACATATAACTGGCTCTGAGAGCAGCCACGTGTGTTCTGCTAATGGGAGACAGCACTGGGTAGCCTGGAGTGCTCCTCAAAACTCTGTGTACAGCCTGGCTCCTGCTCCTATCTCAGCTTGATTTACTTGGAGTGTTATCTTGGAGGGAGCTGGCTCTGAAAATGAGAGTAGGTGGAAAAAGTTTCACTGAAAAGAACAAATTAATGTTTCCTGTCTTCTCTCCACACAGGCTGTTTTTGGACAGAGCCTCTGCTGAGGTGTGTACCATATGTAAGTACTCTTTAAAGCTGGTTACTCTCTGCTGTCATGACCCAGAGAACAAATACAGAATTGTTGAGTGGATGAGCTGCAGGTTTTTCCCCTTCTTCTTTGCCCAGTGTTTCCTAATTTCTCCATTCATGTCTCAGTGCTGTGGGAGTTTTTTGCATGTGACATCAAACAGAACTTTTGATTCTGTACTGCCAACGAAAATCAGGATTCACCTGTGGAGTTAAGCCAGGAGGCTGCAATAAACACCCATTGCCTACAGCTGGGCACTTTGTCAAACCTGCAGCTGTGAGAGGGCCTGGAGGCCCCACAGGACCCTTTCACCCAGCTCTGACCAACTTTGGAAGGAGTGGTTGTCCTGTCTGCCCACAAAGGGCAGGGGTGGCAGCCTATGCACCCCTGTCCTGCCACTCCTGAGGGATCAGCACAAGAACCTGAGGAGTCCTCAGCAGCTGGATCAGGTTTTGGTGGGATGAGGAGTCCTCCTGCACCTTTCTTTGGCTTTCCATGTTTCCTACTAAAAGTGATGTCAGCAGAGCCTCAACAGTGATTTTTGCTTCATAGCAGTGATTGCTGTGGCTCACAAGCTTGAAGGGTATGGGTCGAGATTCTTTGGAAAGCTATAATAAAGAAAAAGTATTTTTGCTTCAAAAGAAGGTCTTGATTATGACCGATTAGGGTTGCACTTACATTGCTAATTCCTTAATTTGTTGTCTTGGAATTGCAGCTTTTGAAAAAAATTCCCATTTGCCCAAAAAGCACCCTCAGGTGCTGTCCTCCAGTGCCTTCCTTTGGGCCCACCCACCCCTGGCTGAGGAGGGAGGTTGGAGCACTCTTGAGAGGGTTTGGTGCTGTGCTCATGTAGCAAAATGAGGGATATTCACAGCCTGGCACTGTCACTGCCTGCCCTGTCCTGCCTCTCTCTTCCTTGTCAGTTCATTTAGCTAATTCCTTTCCTCTTAAATTACTCCCTTCTGCTTAACAACTTTCACAACTTGTTTGCAACCACCCGCAGTCACTGTGGTTGTGTATTCTTTTCTGGGGGATATATTAGACTGTTTATTTAGGCTGAGAGCTGCTAAGGGAAGGTTTGCAACTGTGTTTTCATGCTGTCTAGCACCACCAGAGCCTGACCATTGTTTGTTTCAAAACACGCTGCAATAAAAACAGTTGATGTTGCATGCATTCATCAACAAAAGTCACAAAGCATCTGTAACTAAATCCCTTTATTTATTAAGTTGCTGCTCCCCAAGACTCTGTGAATGGGCCAGAGGAAGGCAAAGGTGGCCCACAGGGACTCCACAGAGCAGTTGTTGCTCTGGAGAGCCCATTTCACCTGCTCTCCCCTCGCTTGTTCCCATCAGCGCCTCCGCTTAGGGCTTCTGCTCCAGGCTCCGATCAAGCGAGCACCCAAATTCCTGGAGGTACCATTCTGCAGCAATCTGAGCCTAATTGTTTCTAGATTGAATATTTTCATGGGATATCAGTCTCAGAGTTCCTGGAATTAGCATGCTCACTGAAGGATTGAAGATGCTTATCGGGCCCGACAGCTTTGGTGTCAGCGGGCTCATCGGCGGCTCCGCGCGACTTCGCTGGGCTGGCGACAGTATTTATTTATGCGGAATGGAGACATATGGCCGGAATCATCCGCTCCCTTTCCTCAGTAATTAAAACATCTGGGAGCACAAAAGGGCTGTGAGAGTAAAAAAACACCAACCCTCTCTCTGCTAAATAAAACAGGAGCGTGGTGCCTTTACATAATTGCCAAGGCTTTCTCTTGCCGCGGCGGCGGCGTCTCTGGAGGACCAGCCTTCTCTAATGTTTTTTGAATGTGTGACGGTCAATAGCAGCACAACCGAGCTGAGCACAGAGCTCAAACTTCTTGTTAATGCTGCATCCTACTTTGTTTTCCAAGGGATGGATTTGAATGCTCCTGAGAGGGATTGCTGATTGTTTAAGGAGTAGCAAAAGCATACTGAAGTCATCAGCTGTTTTACAGACCATGATTGCACAGTGATAGCTTTCTGTGTCTGGAGTGTTCTGTAGATATGTCTTTGATAAACACTATTTCACTCAGGGCTTTGAGGTTCAAATTCAGACCAGGGCAGCACGATGACAGCTGTTATCATTTGATGGATATTCGGTACAGTGTGTGAAGCGTGTTTAATACAGTTTTATGTAATTTTCAGAGATTATGTGTCCCAAACACAAAGCCACCTCAAAATGAAGTAATTGTCTAACTTCTTGGCCCTTGTGAAATCCCCAGGAGAGCTGTGAGCTCCCAGCCTTGCAGGGCTGGACTTCAGAAGAGGAATCTTATTTTTGATATATTAAATCTTAAAATTTGTCATCT
The DNA here is from genome assembly GCA_013398075.1 of Notiomystis cincta. Classification (NCBI taxonomy): domain Eukaryota; kingdom Metazoa; phylum Chordata; class Aves; order Passeriformes; family Notiomystidae; genus Notiomystis; species Notiomystis cincta. Next base: position 135,517 of record VZRX01011519.1, on the reverse strand, counting down.
GCAGGGATGGGCAGCCATTTTGAGAGTTACTGGTGTTTTACTGTACACAGGGCTCACACTGTGCTGCTTTGTAGAGACTTTNGTTGGAAAAGACCTTAAAGATCAACAAGTCTGTCAACTCAGCACCATGATTTGAGTGGATGTTATTCAGGCTCAAATACCTGAATAACATCTCATCCATGTTTTGCTGGCAGTGGTGAATTTACCCAGTATGTCCTGAAGGAAGAATGAGAAATTGGGGCAAAGGGGTGGAATAGAATTGCCCACAAACACATAAAAAATCTGTGGCTAAGGTGGAAATTGAATTAAGCTCCTCTGAGGCTCTTCCTGTGACAGCTTTTGTGTTTTGAAACCGCAGCTGAGCAGCACTCACTGCTCCCACCAAGGAACCTGACCAGAGGATCATAATAAATTTTATCTTCAAATCTGTGCAAGTAAAAAATCCACCATCACTGAGGGATGATACCACAGCCAGTTTCTCTGGAACTGCTCATTGCTAAGTCCTGGTCTGTGGTGTCTGCACCTGTGTAACACAGCTGGGCCAGGGCAGCCTGGGCTGCTGATGGGGATGAGTGCCCTCACCTGCTGCTGGAGGCTGGGCCTCACATATCCTCCCTGATTCCTTCAGAGCAGGAGCTTGGTGCTGACTCCTCCATGGCTGAAGTGAGGACTCTCTTTGCCCCTTAGGTGTCTTCTGGATGTAAAAACATTTCCAAAAGGTGGTGATGCTTGGGTACCTTTGCCTTTCATGCTCTGGCAGTGACACAGCAGCAGCTCCTGGCATCTGGAGACTCTGTTTTCACATCTGCTCCAAAGTAAGGGCTTTTCTGAGGGCAGTTAAGGAGCTGCAGTTTGTTCCTGTGGGAAAGAGCATGTCCTAGCTCTGGTTTTTCTTTTGGAACCCTGTGTGTGTGCCTAAAGAAACCTCAGCTTGCCATGTCTGGTTGTGTGGAGCAGGAGAAGGCAGAGCCCAGGGTTTGTGAGGTGTGTCGGTGACAGACTTGTGGCTTCAATTTTAAGAAGTGTTGTAAGGAAGGACATGGGATGAAAGGCTGATTTAGGGAGCTGGAGAAAATGGAAGCAGAGAGGAGGTGATGAGGAGAAGAGCACTAAGTTCTTTGCTGGGAATTTAGGAAAAAGCATGGAACTGCAGAAGCTGGGTGTTTAGTTTGCTCTCCACACTTGCTTCCAGCAGTACCCAAGCAAAGTAAATTGGGAGCCATTGGCAGTAATACCCAGATTAGCTTTAATACAGTACTGGAAGGCTCTGCAGTGCAGCACCTCTGCACTAATTTAGCTCTTTGTCAATAAAATGAGCTCTGGTGATGTTTCCAGTAACTGAACTGGCTTCTTGACCCGGCTGAGTCCTGCCGTGCTGCATCGAGCTTGGGCAGCACAGCTTGGCTCAGAAGGGAGGCTTGGGGAATCTCACTACCCATATTTCTGATTTGTTGCTTCTCCTCCATATATTTTATGGCTTCTTTTAGCTGAAGGTAGCTCTCCCTGCAGTGTTAGCAGCTATTGCATTTTGTAGAATACCCCTGATAATGACAAGAGATCTTTTTCCTAAAGAAAACTTATCCCAGTAGAGAGGTCTAATCCAATATATTTATATGACAAACAGTTGAAGCCTTGAAAATGTCTAGCTGGCTCAAAGATTCAATTAAATCCAGCCCAGTTCTAGGTGTACTTCCTAATTAAAGTATTTGACATCCACACAGACATAAATATTTATGCTTAGCAGAACCTATCCCAAACAGCAAAACAAATTACTCTGACAACATGGAAAACATGAATGCTCTCCATGGCTCTATTATCTGCACAAATAGCTTAAGTTTCAGCAGGTGTCATTTCATAAACTGTGGAAGAAGCTGTCAGATGTGTTTGGAAGAAGGCTGACAGCATGAGGGAAGGTGATACTTTAAGTGGGAATGGGATGAGAATTCTGCAGGCAGAATTCTGTGGGCCAAATTCTGACCTCACTTTCTTGGGCTCAACAATCTGGGCCATATTCTCTAAGCTTTGATCTTTAACCCTGCCTGGTGCCACAAGAACCCTGAGAGCACATACAAATGTGGCAACAGGTCGTTTTTACCTCGGGACTTGTGAGTATTTGTTTGGTGGGTTCCATGTTGCTGCCTCTCGTGCTCTGGCCAGCAGCCTCAGCCAGATATGTGTTATATGTCCATGTTTCCTGGCTTCCTAACAAATCCAGAAATCATCCAGTCCCTCATAAATTCCAGTGTTATCAACCTATAATTCCTACAGCCCCACAGTCTAGTACAGACAAGCACTTACTAAGATATTTTGGGGCTGTGTTTTGCTGCTTGCTTTGCAAATTGAAGTTACTGGCATGAACAGAGTTCTTAATTTATAGCATTAGTTAATTTTCCCTGGAGACTCAGGATTCCTAAACTATCCCAATTCTGTGTTTTGGGCCCTATCAAATGGCATCATGAGGGTGGTCATGATTTAACATTCTTCTGGCTGGTGTAAACAAGGGATCTTGGATTTGGAAAGACCCCAGTGTTCAAACAAAAAAATAAACCTCAGAAGAAAGGTTCAGAGCCAAGAGGCATGCAAGATTAGGTGTTTCTGCTTTGTTTACCAGCCTTCATTTAACCCCTAATTTTTGTTTTCCCCTGTGCTTTACTGTTGAAAATGGGATTAAAAAAATAAACTGAAATCTGAGGACATCTCATAGAATAGAACACACTTGCATTTATTTTATTTATTTAGCAACAGACATCTATTTTTAAAGGAGTCAATAATCACTCACATCCCTGCTTCCAAGCAGGAAGAACACCGGTCATAAATACTGTAACAGACTTGGTGCCAGGTGAGCATCTACATATTTTTTCCATTTACCTCCCTTTGTGCTGGTGATGCTCCAGGATCCCAGAAAACCAACTCGGTGCCCATCCTCCCCTGTGGTCCCTGATGGAGGGCCAGCCCTGTTTCCAGCCCACCTTGGCTGTTCCCGGGCTGAAATCCCGGCTCTCCTGGCGGGCTCTGCTCCGTGCGGGACAACCCGAACCGCGCACGGCTCGGAGCGGGGCGAGGCAGAGGCGAGGCCGGGGTGGCTCCAGGGAAAACCCCCTTCATGTCCCTTTTCCCCCGGCACTTTTGGAGGAACGCAGCCTGCAGAGCCCCGCGGGGACGTTTGCAGGTGGAAAAGCCCGCCCAGGCTTTCTGCAGGAGGCTTTTCCAGGAGCCGTTCCTTGGGAGAGCAGCTCGTTTTTACGGGGCTCGGTGTTAACATCGCCTCCGCCAGCATTGGGGGAATTGTAGCAAAGCTTCCGAGAACGGAGAGCTGCTTGCAGCTCGTTTGACACGTTGTTTCCCGAGAAGAGCTGCTGGGAAAATACTCGAGTTTTCTTGTCAGACCGAGCTCGCCGAGTTGCCAGGAGAGACTCGGAATCCACAAGGTCCCGAGAAAGAAATTTAAACAGCCGCGCTGCGGAGGGAGGGAACAGCGATGTGTGAAATGGCTGAACACCAGGGCCAGCTTCCTGAAGCACGGATAAATGTAAAAATGTGTGGAAATACCTCTTTGTCTCTGTCTGACAAAGAAAGGTGAAGCTCTCAGTTCTCTCTGTGATTCCTGGTTGCTGTTGCTGGTTCCCCAGTTGTGCCTCCAGGTGGGGCTGAGCCGTTTGACCCTGAGTGAAATTTGCAGGCGCCCAAAACTGCAAACAAGGGACTTGTTCACCTGGAAGAACTTTGGAGAGCCAAGGTGACTCAAATGATGGCGTGCAGTTTAAAGGCAATAAGAAAAAGGACACAAAACCAGTACAGGAATGTGCTTTGTTTTTTATTTTTGGTGGGAGGCTGGAGGGGTTTGTGTTCATTGTAGCTCCAAGTCTCTTCCTCATAGTTGGTGTTCCCAGGGATCCCGAGATCTCTCATAATCCCACTGATGCTTCTTGGAATCACAGTCTGTATTGCAGAACGTTGCTTTGAAAGTGTGTGAGTGTGTGCCAGCAAACACGGAGGCTTCTGTTCTCAAAATCCAAAGTCTGGATAATTCTTGAGCTCTTGTTGTGTGCCTGAAGTTAAACACTGGTCTAGCTTTTGGTGGAAAACCTGCACTAAAAATTTGTGTCAACCTGTTGCAACTCACAGCCTGTGCAGGGGCTCAACAGGCCTTGATGGCTCATGTTTGACTGAAGTTCTTTCAGACTCTGAAATTCAAGGGTTGCGAGCTCAGATAAAAGTAAACAGACTTTCCATGAACCACGGTGAACTGGAGCCATTTTTCTCAGCAAAGCTCACCCTGAGTGGTGTTCAGCCCTGAACTGCATTGTCTCCAGCAGAGAGCGAGCATTTGCTGTAAAGCAATTGTGGATGTTTTTTTTTTGGCATCTCTGAAAATCCAGCTACGTGCATAGGTGTGTAGTGAGGATTTATTTGCCACCTGAGCTGAAAAGCATCTCCTGTGTATCCAGCATGAGAAAGAAATGAAACACGAGTGTGGAGAGGGATATGATTTTACCTCTTATCTGTGTGAAGTAGGAAATGCATCTTCTTATTCTGGGAACATTTCTTTTCAATCTGAGTTTCTAGTTGCAAGAAAGGATAAACACTTGTGAAAGAGCACACTCATGACAGACACACACAGTGACAAACTTTTAAAAAATACATGTCCCTAATTTTCTGAGCAGCTGTTTAAAACTAGATACATGTCAAAAATTACCTTAGTGATGTCAGCTCAGCCTTTTGCATTTTTCACTACCTGTCCCTGGGCAAATTCTGATCCACCACCCTGCACAATCAGAGATGTGTTTCTTCTACAAATTAAAGTAGTTAAGCAAAATGGGAGCTTGAATAGAAAAGTTTATAAATTAGCTATGAAGTTCTGTAAACATGTTTGCTGCTTTTTTTTTCCTTTCTTTTTTTTTTTTTTCAGATTTAATTGCAGCTCTAAATGTTTAATTCAGAGACTTCAGCAGCAGACATAGCTAAGGGTTCTGATGGGGTTGCTGCAGCACAGCCTCCTGTCTGTCAAATGGACAGTGCTCCCAGGAAAAACAACCCAGATTCCCCAAAAGACATCTGTGTCAAATTGATGATGAGCTTGACTGGCATCTTAGAAAGACCTTGAGATGGCAAGATTAACCCTCAAATGGCCTGGGAGATAAAGGGCATGGCATTTGAAAAGAGGGCCACACACAGGACTTGGCAGGTGGAAAAACCTGCAAGACTCAGCTAAATGCAAGTCTTCTTCAGAAATGGTGGCTTTGGAGCTGGGGGAGGGGGTGCAGGTAATGCTGTTGGCTCTCTCTGGTTTCCCTTGGCGTGGTTCAGGTTTTGAGGAGTTATTTTCTGTGGAAATGGCCACTGTGGAGTGCTGCATGGAAGTCACAGGCTGTGTCAAGTTTTTCAGGAAATATGCTGGAAGGTCTCAAGCATAGAATCTTAGAATTTGCTGAGCTGGAAGGGCCCCACAGGAATCATTGAGTCCAGGTCCTGGCTCTCCACAGGACAACTCCAAAAACCTCACCCTGTCCCTGAGGGCACTGTCCAAATGCTGCTGGAGCCTCGGGGCTCTGACCACTGCCCTGGGGAGCCTGGGCAGTGCCCCACCACCCTCTGGGGGAAGAACCTTGTCCTAAATCCAACCAGACCCTCCTCTGGCACAGCTCCATGCCATTCCCTTGGTCCTTCCCTGGTCACAGAGGGCAGAGATTAAAGCTGCAGACCCTGACCTTGGTCAGCTCTGCCTCAGCTGCTCCTTGTAGACCCTTCTTGGCATTCCTCCTTTGGGCCCTCTTTAATAAATTTATACCTTTCTGATACTGTGGTGCCCAAAACTGCACCCAGGACTCGAAGCAGCACCCAGCACATCCTCCTGATTTCTCCAAGCAGGAGAAATCAATCACAGCTGGCCCCTGGTGCTGCTCTGGTGCCACCAGATACTAATGAGCCACCTTAAAAATTCAACAGTAGCTCCTTAATATTTCCCCAGAGGAAAATAAAGAACATGAAAGACAGACAATTGCCCTGATAGTAAAGGGAGAGCAGCTGCCTGTGTTTGAATTTCTTGTGTTTGAGTTTCTGTGCCTGAGTAGTGTCAGCAGTGTGAGTCCTGCAATGGAAGGAGCCAGTTCCCCCACTGGTGTGTACTGGTGGGTCTCTGCTGCTGTCACTGGAGCAAGAGTTATTTACACCAGAGGAAGAGCTGACCTTCATAAATTGTAAATAGTCCTTGACAGAAATATGTACCCGTGGCCTTGTCAGCTCTCAAAGGTTTTGTCAGTGTTGGTCTACTGGTAAATGCACTGGCAAACTTCCTCTAGCAGAGCCAGCAAAATCCTGCCCTTCCTGGCCTCCTATTCCAGCAGCTCCTACTGCAGTAAGAAACCCAAAGAGCCACATCTGACCCAAAGTGAGTTCTGTTGTTGTGATTGCATCCATGGCACGGTGATGTTCACTGGAAATTGGGTGTCCCTGTATTTCTTAGTGCCTGGGTTCTCAGCAAAACTGTGCACTCTAGGTATGACTTGATTTCTGGAATAACTCCACCACTGGAAGTAATTGACTGTCTCAGTGAATTTAGATTTATTCCCAAGGCTTGCCAGCATTTCTAGAGCTGTGAAATAAACTTACATTCTGGTAAGGAGATAATCATATGTCTTTTAAACATTATTTTTAGGTCTTATAAAAATGTAGACTAAGGCAAAGATTTGGGGTTTTCTCTCATGATAGTCCCTGGCCTCAGTTTGGAAACCAACTGTGAGTTTTGTGCAAGTCTTATGTTTCTTGTGGTGTCATGACAGCATCAGAGCCCCCTGTGCTTCCCCTGTTTCTTGAGATTCAATCAAAGCGTGCTCGACATTTCCTGAGGATCAAAATAGACATTTAATAGTGGATAAATACCCAGATTGTTTTATTTCTAAAAATCAGCAATAAATTGCCTAGAAACAGTTGCTGAGAATGTAAAAATTATTTAATACCTATTAGGCAGAAGCTGATGGACCTCAAGGCACTTTATTAACAAGGAACACGGCTCCCATGTAGAGTTGTGATTGATAGGAGTGTCTCCATGTACAGATGTGAAATACTAATGGAGGCTTCAGGAGGAGAGTTAGGGCTCTCCTGGGGATTTATCACTTTGCCTCAGAGTGGGGAGAAGCAGAAGTTAACAGCAAGTTGTAAAGGCTGTTGCAGGTTTTCTCACCTGCTGTATATACTCATTTAAGGGACAGTAGGTTTATTGAAGAGGAAATGGACTCTGGAAATATGAAGTTTTATGGAAAAAATGCATTCAGAAAAAATTGAGGATGTGTGAAGGCCAAGCAGAGGCTTCTCAGAGTAGAAATCCCCTAAGTTTACAAGGTTTTTTTGGGGCTGCAGGATGAGATCAGGTGTAAACAGAGCTGGGAGCTCTAAATTGGGCTGGCAAATGCAGCTCTGTGTGGATGGTGCCCAGGAGAGTCCTGGCTGTGATGGAGAGCCAGGGATGAGCAGCAGCCACTTCAGATAAACCCTTCCTATCCCTCTGTTCACTGGGACCATAAATACAGGTGACCAGAGTCTTATCCTCTGTGTGAGGACATCCAGCAGCTCTGGCTTTGTGGGCCATTAATATCTCAAAGTTCTAAACTGGCACAGACCACAGTGGTTTACAGCAAGTGAATTAGATCAATTAATTTCCAACCCAAACCTAATGGGCATTTTAGAAAAGGATTTAATGTCTCATTTACTCTCTACAGTTATCTTGTTAAATGCCAATTAAGTATCTAAATATTTCTTACAACCTTAATGAATTACAATATAATAAGTAATAAATGATCACTAGTTTTTGCTAACATGCTGAAGTCTGCTGTTAACTTGAGGAAGTGAACATTAAATTTTTCTTGGGACAGTTGTTTGTGCCAGTGAAAGAATTATTTTTAATAACACTGTAATTTTTAAGTAATGTAACTGGTAGAATGCAGTCTTTTTCTTCTTTTTTTTTTTTTGGTCCAGTAGGATAATGTCAACAAGAAAAAGTTGAGATTGCCCTTTAAAGGTCATATGTTTGAATAAGTTTTTAAACTTATTTTTCCTCCAAAATTTTGCAAATACTTCTGTTTCTTCCAATTAGTTGCTGATGTAGTTATCCCCAATTTCACATGTGTTTGCACAGCTCAAGTGAAAATCTGGCCCCACATTTTCAAATGTACTATTGTGGAATTTCAGAGTGCAGTAGTACAGTATATTTTTCTAAGTGTATTTGGTGTCCTCCAAAAACATCTGTGACTTCTTTTTTTAAATTTATTTTTATATTATTTGCCTGAACTGCAGCAGAATATATATGAGTATGCAGGTACAAACAAAATACTTGGAGGTGATTTCCCCCCCCCCCCCCCCGCCCNNNNCCCCCCCCTTATATTGGGCTCCATCCTTTCTATCATTTGAGAACCCTGTGCAAACACCAAGGAGATGGTTTTTAATCAATCCTTTCTGTCACAAAGAGAAAGAAATCTTATTCTTTGGGACACGCTGGGTTATGTCAAGGTAAGAGGTGCATAAAGCTGCCAGATCATGCAAGCAGGGTCAGCTGGGGTCAGGCAAAGGACAGGATTTCCCCAAGCCTGTGAGTAACCCCTGGGATGAAACCTGGGCTGTAGAGATCCCACAATAATGGTGCTGTTGGTGCTGGACCTATTGCAGTGAAAGATCTCTGACTCTTCTGAGGTCCTTCTGATGGAGTGAATGTGCATAAATTAACTTTGCAAAGCCAGAAGGGACACTCCTCCTGAGATAATTCAGCACCCAGTGCTGCCATCCCAGAGCAGGCTGTTTCCAGCAGGATGAGCTGTGGCTGGCACTGGTTTTGAGGAAGGGCTGAGTCCCCTGGGTTGTGTGGGGCTCTCAGGAGATGGAGCTGTGCCTTGCAGCCCCTGTTCCTACAGCAGAGCTGTTAGCAGAGCTGGCTGGTGGCTTTTTGTGCTTTGTTCCCAGATGAGGGGCTCTGAGGAGTATTCTGCAGGTATTGTTTCCAAGCAGTGTCTCTGTCTCTGTATTAAAGAGAACGCACAGGGATTTCATCTCCTGTGCTGTATTAAAGAGCATACAAAGGTATTTTCAGAGCCTCTTTTCTTTGAGCATTGTCCTCCCTATTTATGTCAGCAATTAGTTTATTCTTAAAAGGAGGAAAATAGAAAAAGCAGCACACAAGCACTCAAACTGTGCAGGTCCCTAAGTGCTTTTTTCCAATTTATGAAACAAACAAAACAAACCAAAAATTCCCTCCGAAGTTAAACTAATATGAAACAGCCCCAGCATTTGAACTTGTCGCACGAAGCTGGTTTAAATTTTAATGTGAGCTCTGGAGTAGATTTGTGTAAGGCAAGGTAAAGCAAGCCCCATGAAATATTGATTCTGTACATTTTCTTATGAATTTTTATACTCCAATTTAGTAAATTTTTCATCTCGCCTGCACTTAGAGGTTGCCTATAAAGTCGTTACTACCAATTGTATTAACTGTTGTAAATAAATCATCTTGGTTTGGGCTATTTGTATGAACATGGGCCGACAGGGCCCGGTTTTGTTTGAGCTGTGGCATGTTATGGCCTTAGTCTGAAAGGGCTAAAAAGGGATTATCAAAATTTAAAATCCGTCGTGGCAGAGCTGCAGAGCCCAGGAGCATCTGTCAGAGGCAGGAATCCTCCTTCTGCACGTCCCACCTGCATCAGACAAAGCAGCAGGGAGGTTGTTTTCTGGTCTGTGGCAGGAGAAGAGGAGGTGGGAGGGGTGGCACTGCCACCTGTGTCCTCAGACCTGCAGATCCCTCCACTGAAGAGGGGAATAGAAGCTGGGAAGGTTTGCAGTGCTGGGGTGTAGCCTGACTTTGCAAAGTGTTTTTGAAATGCCACCTGCAGAGGGGCATTGTAACACCTGATTTGAGGGAAGTCAGACAGGGAAGGTTTTTCCTTTCCTTTGGCAGTTTCAAGCCTGTAAATCCCCGTTGTCTCTCTACCAAGAGCTCTATCATGAGCTCTAATATCCTCCATCAAACCTAGCTTAGATGTTCACACTGCCTCCTCATCTCTAATTATAACATATTAAGTGGGTAGGTAGGCAAGATTCTGTTCTACTTGTATCTCCATATGAAACACAGTGAAACAAAGGTTTTCTGATGCCTTTCCTTTAAAAATAATATTTAAACAACTTTTAAAACATTACATAACATTCAGACAAATAAGCTTAATTATTTCTTTTCTATTCCACTGGTGAGTCTGGCTGCTTAACAGAAACACAGCATGAGAGCCTCAAGGTGCTTAAAAGGTATCCTTTATTAATTTTGAACTATATTCCAATTAATGCATTTTATTGTTTCTAATTTGGTTTTCAGTGCCCCCTCTTCTGCTGAGACTCTGAGCTTGAGGCTGGCCATGTCTGGACTCTGCTGCAAACACAAGTGCAGGCTGTGAGCTCTTAATGTTGTTGCAGCTCTTTGAGTCATAAATGTCAGCAAACATTTGATGAGGGCCTGACTTGAAGCAAGGTTTTGTATGTGCTTATACCCTGCAGTCTTGAGAGGTGCTTAAATAACTCCTTAAAGCTGGAGTATATGCTTCAGTGTTCTGAAGATGGATGACATGAATGTGGCTTGCTGTGGTTGATGTATAAATAAGAACAGATGGGTTTTCCTGATTCTAGTTAATGGCAATTAAACTCTAATTTGTTATTTTATACAGAACAAATCTCTGTTAAATTTCTGGTTTTGTAAATATTCTGAAACAATGCTTTTTGAGATGCTGTCTTGAATGTTTGGGCTAATTTGAGGTGAGCCTTATGGTAATTTGACAACAAAACATACCAGGTGCACTTCACCTGATTCTTGGTTGACTGTGTATCATTTTCCAAACCATTTTCTATTTCACCTACCTTTAAATAAAAATTATAAGTTTATTTTCACAATAGCCCTAAGCATAACATTTTTCATAAAGTGAACCTGTTAATAACAAGAAATTCAGTAAGTGTTTGGAGATAACAGCAGAACAATTCATAACTGAGGGAAATTCACTCCAAGTGTGCAAATAATCCTCTAACTTGTCCTCTTCTATCCAAGCTGAGTCCTGCTCAGAAACCAGCTGTGCTCTGTTGGTTTGTGTGCTGCTCATAGGTTGGTTTCTTAGATACATTAAAGGTTTTTAAAAAAAAAATTCAGACTCTCAATAGTATCCAAGGAAAAGCTGGACTATTTTTCCAAAGGAACAGCACCTCATTAGTTAAAGTCTCTGTAATCATCACCTCGTATTCCGTTTACTGTGCCCTCCGAGGCTGGGGCTGACCTTTGGCTGTCTGTATATTGTGAGTGTTTGTGTAAACAGCAAAGGATCCCGTTAATTGCAGAGCCTTCCTCCCATTCAGCAGAGCGATGTCCGGCCTCCTCTGATGGCCAGGGCGATAGGAGAAGCCTCTGGGAGACAGGAAGGAGCTTGCAGGGAGGGAGGGAAGGGAGGGAGGGAGGGAGGAGGCAGTGGGAGCGTGCCCTGCACTGGGGAAAAGCGAAACGGAGCTGGGGCTCAGGCAGCATCTTGCACTGTGCTCTTGGGAAGCTGTGAGAGGGAAATTTGGGTTACAGAGCTGAATCCTCTCTGTGTTGGGGTTTCCAGGGTTGTAGCACCAACAGGTTTGGCCTGAGAAGCTCTCACCAAGCATCGATGTTGGGGTTTGTGTCACATTCCCCAGTCTGTACTGGGAAGAGAGCAGACTGATGTGCTAAGAACCCATCCAAATATCTTCTCCAAACTCACAGCCACTCCCTGAAGCTTCAGGGAGTTATAAATTCAAGCCAACCCCCTGGTGTTGCTGCTTTTCCCCACACATCCCTCCCTGAGTTTGTAGTTTGTCCTCTTCAGTCACAGCTCTCACTGATTTGGAACCTGCCTTTCCCTTTCCCTGGCACAGCATCCCTGGGAGCCTGTGCTCTCAGGCAGAGAGAGCAGAGCTCGGGCTCAGGTGCCTGCTCTCAAGGGACATGGGATTTCTGCTCAGTGGGAAATGGAATATCACCACAGCAAGCAAGTGAGGCTGACAGCAAACCTTTGTGAAGGGGTCAGCATCTGCATTGCCTTCATGTAGAGTATCAAGAGTGGGAGGGAGAATTAACTGTAGAAGAAAAACAAGTTTTTCCTTTGTGTGTTTATTTTTACAACCCTGATTAGTGTTGGCTATTCTAAATTTCCACGCTATCAGCCCCAGTGTAGATATGATGTTGGAAAGATGGTGACGTGTTTTGCTGGTTTGGGTTGGATGGCAGCCCTGCCTGGAGCTGCAAAATTTGGAGAATCTCAGATGTCACTCTTTCACTGCAAACCTGCATATTATTGATTAATTTTGTTTCAAAGATGCAAGTAAAATCCTGCTGTTTGATTGGAACTGACAAAGTGTAACTCCATCCATACAAAACACTTTTGAGGGCAGCTAGAAACCAGTATTACATTAAGTTCAGATATTTAGACTTCAACATATCTGGAAAAAGCCATATATTTAAATTATTAAAACCTGTTTGGTCATCACAGTATTCTCAACCAAAAAATTCTTTCTTTTGAATAGCTGCTAACTTGAATATCTGCATCATTCTCAAATTCTATATGTGCTACAAATAAGATAAAGACACAGCCAATGGATATCAGGGAAGGGAGGATGGTTGAGTGCAGGAAGAAAATCCTGCATATTTCCAACTGAAGCCTTAACCAGGTGGATATACAGGGCTGTCCTCTTGGCTGTGGTGATCATACAAGATCACTCTGGTAAATGAAGCTGAGGGCCAGCCCCATGCTCACACAGAGACTGTTGTGAGGATATCACCTAAACCTCCCAATATGGTTAAGGACTCTTATATTTGTCCTTTTCTTCTATCAGTGGAAGAAGAAGAAGCTCAGAAAACTGTTTTGATAGAAAAATGCCTAACTTTTAAATATGCTTTCCTTCATTTTTCACCTGAGATACAGCTGGAAGCATGATTAGCCAAGCCCTGCTTTGTGTGTTGAAGTGAAATAATGATCACATTAGACATAAACTCCTAATAGAGGCAGCAGTTTTGGTGTGTATCTGCTTATTTGCTGAGTTTCCTTGGCTCCTCATAACTCACCCTGAGCAGACTCGAATGTCAGGTGCTGGAAAGTTCAGCAGGGAGCAAGGTCAGACTCAAGGGCCTGGCGTTTTCAGAGAGAGGAGCAGATTAAGTTCACCCTTCAACCCTCTCCTCTGAGAATCTGCCACTCCTGTAAACCCATTTTAGCTGCAGTACCCAAAAGTCTGACAAACAGAAACCAGAAACACTTGAGTATGTATTTCTCCTGGAAGCAGGCACTGTCAAGAAATGCAATTTTGCTGGATGACTGCATTAGCCTTGAACTTTTCAGACAAATCTAAACGAAGAGGAGGAGTTTATTCTGGCTTCTAGGAACTGATGGGAGCCCTGTGGGGCGTGGGTTCAAATTTTTAAATGTTCACATAAAATCAGATAGTGGTATCCACCCCCTGGAAAGCTCAACGGGTGGAGAAGGAGAGAACATGCCAATGAGCACATGCAATCCCTCCGAGTTCATTATACAGCAAGTGTGTTTCAAAGGACCTTGAGAGCATGTTTCCAAGGGAGGGGTAGGGTCGATGCATGGATGGGAGAAGCCAATTGAAATCAATGGGAATTGATTTAGAGTCTGGGGGCACTGTGTTAAAATCTCCAGTCTTACGATACACCTTCATGAATATTAACAGGAGCGGGATCAATACGCAGCTGATTTTCAGATGTACAGCTGGCTCCTTTTCGGCTCTAGATTAAAGACACGGCAATCTTTCTTTCTTCAGATAAGACTGAGAATTCCAAAAAATTACTTGTGACTTTAGATCCCGTTCTCCAGGGCCGTTTGATGATGTTTATGATATTCTCCTACTTTTTAAGCGTGCTTTTCCCCAGGTACGTTTATCTCTGGTGTCCGTTTCAAGGATTTCACCGAAAGAAAGCAGAGTGGGCTGCTCCTGGGAGCACTGAGGAGGTTCGAAAGAGTGCCTGGGAATGCTGAGCTTTGGGAAAGCCCGGTGCCTGCCCTCCTGCCGGCTGCCTGCCAGCAGATGGCTGCCGCTCTCTGATGGAACAGAGAGAGGCTCCACCGCACGTTTTACCGCGTGCTCCGCGGAAAATCACCGCAAATTGTGCCGAGCCCGGGGCAGCTCCGCCTCCAGGTGTGTGCTCTGCCAGCTCCCACGGCTGTACCAGCCCTTGGAAGGGCTCTGCGAGGCTCGGAGGCAGCACCTGTGCTGCTGTGAGAGTGGTACATCAGCGGAGCCTTGGCCGTCCCAGAGGCTGCCCGAGCTGTGAAAGTGAAATCAGACTTTTCCGAGTCTCCTTTCTTCTCCCTTAACAAAGGATGCACATTATTTGAAACATCCTGAGCGTTTTTGTTTGTTTGTTTTGAAAGTGCGGGTCAGGATCCAGACTTGGCAGCTTGTCCTGACTTCCTTAGGGAGCTGAGCAAATACCCCAAGTCCGAGCAACTTAAATTCTGGGAACATTTTGGGCTCCTCTTCACATCAGACAAAGATTTCCGCGTTCAGGCAGCCTAATGACAAAGAATAATGTTTCTTTATGCATTACAAAACACTTACAGAAAGCTGAGCATGTCTCAGGGCTTACAGGTTTAGTGGTTTTCCCTGATGTTTCTTTAGGTAGTATCTGGCAAACTGCATATCACTGAAAATATGTTTGTTTTGTCACTGTGACTGGTGAAATTTCAGTTTTGTCACTGTGACTGGTGATAAAGATGTGGGCAATGCAAGATATGCACGTTATCTCTGGCATCAGACACTGGAGGAAGTTCCTGGGATTCCTCAGAGAGCCTGGGCATGCTAAGGGTGGTCTCATGCACCCCAAGAATGTGAAGTGGCCAGGTTTGCTTCCAGCCAGGGTTTGCTGTATCCTTGTCCTGCTGAGCTGTTCCTGGTTATTCCAAAAGTGGCACAGTTACCCCTGTACTGAATTCTGGTGGTTGCTCACACTTCTAAAGGCATTTGCTGCGTTTTCATGTTGTGTTTGTTTTGCATTTAAGGAAGTCCAGGTTTTGAGACAATTTTTTTTATATCGGTTTTTCAATGAATTCTGCAAAACTGGACTTTGGGGGCTAAGCTGATGCTTGTGATGGGGGAAAAATAGCTTGAAAAATTAGGAAAAAAAGCTAAAAAGTGGTTTCTGTAAGTTTGAGAAAGGTCCACGCAGTGGTGCTGCAGTGGCTTTCAGAAGAGTTTTTGAAAAATAGAAATGGTGTGGAGGAAGGCAATGGGAACAATGAAATACAAAATGGGGTAAACTTTGAGACTTTGTCTTTCTATACATTATTCATCACAGCTCGTGAAAGGCGACTTGGCTTCTCTTGTGTTTCTGACGGCCAATTGGAAATGGTGAAAATGTTTGTAACTTCTATTGTGTTTTTTTCTAATTAGACAAGGCAAATAGTTTATGAAGAGCAAGGACAGAATTAATCATGGGCTCTTGCTCATCACAGCTGTGCTCTGAATGCCTGACAGAGCCACTTTATGGCATATAATTCAACATATAGAATAAATGTAGTACAAAGGACAGAGTTTTGAAAGCATTTTCAGCGGCGATCACGTTGTTTTGCAAAGTCCTGAGCATAACTGATTACAATTGAACTGAATGGGAGCTGTGAGATGCTTTGGAAAGTGAAATCCTCGCTGGCATTTCCAAAGAGGAGATCTGAATCTGGATTACAGCTTTTTGTGCAATTTGGATATAATTTCCATGTCTAATTTGGTGGGTGCATAAATGTATTGAGTGTTTTCTGCAGGCAGTTGGTTACCTAAGCATCCAGCTCTCCCTTTGGGTTTAAAAACATAGAAATCAGGAGGTTCTGATTGTTCAAGTCATATGATTAAAGCCTTCCCTGTGTGTCAATCTGAAGACTGGAAGCTGTATTTGTATTCCATATGAACTATATATGTGTTTTTCTGAATGATCCGTTGCTGGTAGCAATTGTAATTAATGTTTCTTATGAACTTCAAAATGTATACAACTTGGTATTAGCTTTTAAATGAAATATTAACTTGCTTTTGCTCTTCTACTCTTTTTCTTTCATCTTAGAACAAATCTGAAAGACTTCAGATGTTCTACTTTAGTTTTAAAAGCCCTCTCCTCTTTACCTTAGTAACTGCACATGACATTACCCTGTGCATTGTATAACAGTGGTTTAGCTTTACAGGGTGCAGCTGAAGTGGCTTCTCAGTCTTTTACCTGAGCCAGATTTCAGAAATGATCACTGATCATTTTCACCTGCAAATGGTCGTGTCTGCCTTGTGCCTACTGAATAACTGACCTACAAGCACAAATCCTGTCTAGATGTGCAAACTCAATTAATTTGCATATTTAAGTAGCTGTGTCCACACTTTAAAGGTCTGTTTTAAGTCACTTTGAGCACGCTACTGGCAGAAGTGTGAACCTAAGTGTTAGTTCATAAAATGCCTAGCAGAAGAGAGAGGGGTTTATTCTCTATTATGATATTATTATATTGTAGCAATATCTGTATATTAATCTCTATTATGATATTATTATGTTGTAGCAATATCTGTATATTTTAGGCTGATGTGGAAACAGAATTAGATAAAAGTGTGGCTTGTTTGGCTCTCAGTTCATCTCTTGCTGGAACAAGATGTTCACAGGTTCCCATTTGATTCACTGGTGTTTGTATACAGTATGCTAAAACACCTGACTTAAACTCTGCCAGCTCTGAATGGAAATACTGGAAGCATTGCAACCACACAGATTAAAGTTTCAAAGAGGTGAGATAAATGTCTGATATGGGGGTGCCTCGTGAAAACAAACCTGGTCTTTCAAAATCTGCCACAGCTGTCCCCTGTCCTGTGGTGTGAGCATGTTGTGGCTGTTGGATCCAACACACCTTTGATTATCAGTTTTTAAAGCACCAGTTTTCATGGAGTAGAAGAGGAATCTTGGTTTGCTTATTTGTGTTATCAGCAGACAGGTTTCCAAGTCAGTGTCTCAGTGTCTGGTGTCACACACAGGTGGTCAGAATTTGGGAGAGTCGAGATCCTCACAACAAGAGATGATAGAAAACAAACCTGCTGCTCCTTGCTGCTGTTTGATACTTATTTCAGTACAGCAATTCTAAGTTTCACTGGGTTCAGAAGTGCCAAACCAGCACATTTTGTACTCCTCAAGAAAAAAAAAAATAATAAAAAAAATCAGCTTCTGGAAGTGAAGAACATCTGCATCTAAAACACGCCAATTAGCAAGAAGACACGAGTGATGCTAACGCGCTCGCTCTATTTTTGGTCACTGTCTACGTGATCAGGAAAGAAACAGAGGATGCTATGGCTTTGATTAACTCTTCCCTTTCCCTTTTAAAAGCATTTCTTCTTCTTTTCAGCAGTGAAAGGTTGAACAAAGCTCATCCATGATGTATAAATATGGCTGGGATCAAGCAAATATATGGTCATGGGGAGTTTGTGTGATATATTTACTAAGTGGCCTGCAGCCTGCTGAGTGTGATACACTGCACCCTGCCATGCAGAAGGCCAAGAAAAGGCCTATAGATTTACATAATTCAGATTTGTATTGCTAAAGCTTTAATTTTCACATCTACAGTTTTTATTCCTTTTTGACTTCTGTTATCTCGTTTGACATGGTCTTTTTAGTGTTTTCAGGGCTGTCCTGAGTTGGTGTTCAGTTTTGGCACGAGTAACTACAATAAAATGGCAGGTCCTGGTATCTTCAGCTCTACCAGTGCATTATCCTAAGATTTTGAGACCAATAAAATTGGAATGAAGCTCTGTTAGCAGAAGAAATCTTAGTAGAACCAGTCCAGCTCAGTTCAGTGCCAGAGAATAGAGATGTGGGGTTCTTGTGGTTTAAGCATGGCTTCCTTTTTAATGTTTGTTTGTTTAGTTGGCAGGTTTCTTAAAGTAACTTTAAAAATAAAATTATTGTGTTTTTCTGAAGTCACTTATTGAAAAGTCTGTTGAGAACACCCTTCAGATTACAAGAAAACATAAATCTGTAATACACTGTAATCTTTTAGTCCATCCTTCTGTGTGTCTAAATATTTCACAACCACCAAAGTATAGCAGAAGGTGCAGTTTTAAGTTAATCAAGGAGATTTTGCCTTTTGCATAACAAGGCAGAATGAATATCTGAGCCCTAAAGATAAAACAGGCAATCATATTAATGCTGACTACAGAAAGATACTTCAACTGGAAGTTGAATTGGGTTCCCAGCACATATAAACAGTGGGAAATAATTCAGGTTCTTGGGGTTTATGTGAAGTGTGTTGGAAGATATTCAAGGCTTAGCTTGAGAGCTTGTGTGCCTTCTCAGGCTCGTGCAGAACATGAATATCTCGGCTCCATTCGCTCTCTTACTTCCTTCCAGAGGTCAGATGTTGTCCATACATGATACCAAGCAATTTCCATTTCTCCCTGCTGGCCTGCTTCAGCCCCTTGGAAGTGAAGGCAAAACTCCCCCTGGATTCTGTAGTGTTTCAGACTAAGCCATTAGCAGCTCTGCACCTGTCAGAGTTGCCATACCTTAATGGCTTTGAAGCTGATTTACAAATACTTTAGTGTTGTTTTATCTCAAATGTTTAGCAATTTTCCTGGTCCTGTCAGGTAAAACAAACTCAGGTGTTAATTATTGCTATTCCAAGTGTAGCATATGGGGAAATGAAAAATGTCTTGCAGGTACAGCAATAAAACTAAATCCTAATTAGTCTTTGGGTAAAACCGACATCAAAAGAGGGCACTAGTCCTCCACTGAACCCAGGTGTGGTGTGTTCCCAGGCTTCCCTCTCTGTAAGTGTGGAGTGCTGGTGATAGAACAGTTATCTTTTTGGAGTGGAACAAAATCTGTGTTTTTTGTATTTGTAATTTCAGTAGAATCCTCCCAATGCAATTGCTGAGACCTTGAATAGACTGTGGGATAAGGAGCATGCAAGCTCTCTGCAGAGCAGCAGTAGCCTCTGTTTCAGTCCTTCAGACCAGGGGTGTGGAAGGTACCAATAGTCTTGGTGCTGGTGGTTTAATAGATGTGACCTTTAAAAGGAACCACTTAAGTTGTGAAAAACTACCCAGAACAGGGTGACAGACACCATCAAACTCCTTTTTCTACACCAAAGGTGGGGTGGGTTGCAGAGACCTCCATGGTGCTGTCACAGGCAGTGTCACAGAGTCCACTGAAATGAATGTAGGGATGACTTCGGGCTAAATTGTGGTGACTTTACTGGATTCTGGGCCATGCTCAGGTAGCTCACAGCATCTTTTGCAGTGCTGCTGAACAGTGGGTCCTGTAGTACCTCAAAACTGCATTGTTTTGGTCACCAAGAGTTACAGATGGTGACTGGCCCCAGTTTGTGGAAGAAATTAAAAAATAGAAGAAAAAAATCAGCCTTTTTTCCTTGGTGCTTGTTCAAGGCCCGTGGTTGTTCTGGTCTTTGTGTTTTGTGTGTGTTGGCTGTGTGTCTTCCCTCAGAGAGCAGATGGAGGAGCCTGCACAGCTCTGGGAAGGGACTGCAGCGTGGTGGTTCAGACCCAGTTCAGCTGAAACACAGGGAGCCAAGGCCTTTGGCACCGCTCTGCAGAGGGCTCAGGCAGAGCTGTGCAGTCACACTGCTGCCACTGCTCCACAGAGCAGCTGGAGGGCTCAAATGGCTCAGCTTGGCTGGGCACTGGACACCCTGAGAACCAAGCAGTGGAGGGGCTGCTGGGTGGCACCACTGCCTGGGTGGCTGCTCGGTGAGGTTCTCCATTTATATATCAAGTATAACCTTGTTCCAGATACTTCCTTAGTTCCTTCACTTCAGCTTTGACTTAAATGGCAGTATATTTTCTGGAGATACCCAACAAGAACAGGAAAAGATCCTATACATACAAATTATTCCAGCTGCAAATACACATAATAGAAAAAAAATAAATTCAGAGGTGTCCCAAATGAGTGTGCTTGAGATCACTCAAAAGTTGTTTTAAAACTGTGATTTTATAATGATATTATTTAAATGTCAATCATTTTTCTGCATGCCAGTTCCTTGAAATTAAGTAATATACTCCATGTTCATCCTAAAGCTTTTTAGGTTTCTCACTTTAGTGCCTTTGGTGACCAGGAGGCTCTATTTGTATTTTAATTTGTGTGCCAGTGATGTTGCTGTCCTGGTTTCAGCTGGGGTAGTTAATTTTCTTCCTAGCAGCTGGTACAGTGCTGGGGCTTGGATTTGGGATGAGGAATGGGTTGGTGTTGAGCTGCTGTTGGGTTGTGCTTATTCAAACCCAAGAAGTTTTCAGCTTCTGGTTCTGCACTGGCAGTGAGGGATGGGGGACACCACAAGCTGGGAGGGGACAGTGGTGGGACAGCTGACCCCAGCTGGCCACAGGGCTGTCCCAGACCATGTTCAGCCTCTAAACAGGTGAGGTGGCCAGGGGACAGTGGCCACTGCCTGAGGCCTGGCTGGGCATTGGTCAGGGAGTGCTGAGCAATTGCACTGTACAGTATTTCTCTTGTATATTCTTTTATCATTATTATTTTTTTCCTTCCTTTTCTGCCCTATTAAACTGTCTTTATCTCACCCCACCTTATTTATTTTGGATTTTCTCCTCCATCCCACGGGGAGTGAGGGAGTGAGCAGCTGTGGGGTGTTTCACTGCCTGCCCAGTTAAACTACAGCCATTGCTTAAGCTTCAGTGGAAACACTGAAAACCTCTGGCTCAAACTCTGAATTTAGGTCTGCTATGACTAGATAATGACTAGGCATCAAAGGGTTCAAATACCTTTGCATTATAATTGATCTCTCTTACATACCTATCAAAATTTCTTTCAAAATTTAAAACAGCCTCAGGCTTTCCCCATATAAAAAGTGGATCCTGCCTTTCCCATATTTAAAGAGTTGANACTCCTTTTTCTACACCAAAGGTGGGGTGGGTTGCAGAGACCTCCATGGTGCTGTCACAGGCAGTGTCACAGAGTCCACTGAAATGAATGTAGGGATGACTTCGGGCTAAATTGTGGTGACTTTACTGGATTCTGGGCCATGCTCAGGTAGCTCACAGCATCTTTTGCAGTGCTGCTGAACAGTGGGTCCTGTAGTACCTCAAAACTGCATTGTTTTGGTCACCAAGAGTTACAGATGGTGACTGGCCCCAGTTTGTGGAAGAAATTAAAAAATAGAAGAAAAAAATCAGCCTTTTTTCCTTGGTGCTTGTTCAAGGCCCGTGGTTGTTCTGGTCTTTGTGTTTTGTGTGTGTTGGCTGTGTGTCTTCCCTCAGAGAGCAGATGGAGGAGCCTGCACAGCTCTGGGAAGGGACTGCAGCGTGGTGGTTCAGACCCAGTTCAGCTGAAACACAGGGAGCCAAGGCCTTTGGCACCGCTCTGCAGAGGGCTCAGGCAGAGCTGTGCAGTCACACTGCTGCCACTGCTCCACAGAGCAGCTGGAGGGCTCAAATGGCTCAGCTTGGCTGGGCACTGGACACCCTGAGAACCAAGCAGTGGAGGGGCTGCTGGGTGGCACCACTGCCTGGGTGGCTGCTCGGTGAGGTTCTCCATTTATATATCAAGTATAACCTTGTTCCAGATACTTCCTTAGTTCCTTCACTTCAGCTTTGACTTAAATGGCAGTATATTTTCTGGAGATACCCAACAAGAACAGGAAAAGATCCTATACATACAAATTATTCCAGCTGCAAATACACATAATAGAAAAAAAATAAATTCAGAGGTGTCCCAAATGAGTGTGCTTGAGATCACTCAAAAGTTGTTTTAAAACTGTGATTTTATAATGATATTATTTAAATGTCAATCATTTTTCTGCATGCCAGTTCCTTGAAATTAAGTAATATACTCCATGTTCATCCTAAAGCTTTTTAGGTTTCTCACTTTAGTGCCTTTGGTGACCAGGAGGCTCTATTTGTATTTTAATTTGTGTGCCAGTGATGTTGCTGTCCTGGTTTCAGCTGGGGTAGTTAATTTTCTTCCTAGCAGCTGGTACAGTGCTGGGGCTTGGATTTGGGATGAGGAATGGGTTGGTGTTGAGCTGCTGTTGGGTTGTGCTTATTCAAACCCAAGAAGTTTTCAGCTTCTGGTTCTGCACTGGCAGTGAGGGATGGGGGACACCACAAGCTGGGAGGGGACAGTGGTGGGACAGCTGACCCCAGCTGGCCACAGGGCTGTCCCAGACCATGTTCAGCCTCTAAACAGGTGAGGTGGCCAGGGGACAGTGGCCACTGCCTGGGGCCTGGCTGGGCATTGGTCAGGGAGTGCTGAGCAATTGCACTGTACAGTATTTCTCTTGTATATTCTTTTATCATTATTATTTTTTTCCTTCCTTTTCTGCCCTATTAAACTGTCTTTATCTCACCCCACCTTATTTATTTTGGATTTTCTCCTCCATCCCACGGGGAGTGAGGGAGTGAGCAGCTGTGGGGTGTTTCACTGCCTGCCCAGTTAAACTACAGCCATTGCTTAAGCTTCAGTGGAAACACTGAAAACCTCTGGCTCAAACTCTGAATTTAGGTCTGCTATGACTAGATAATGACTAGGCATCAAAGGGTTCAAATACCTTTGCATTATAATTGATCTCTCTTACATACCTATCAAAATTTCTTTCAAAATTTAAAACAGCCTCAGGCTTTCCCCATATAAAAAGTGGATCCTGCCTTTCCCATATTTAAAGAGTTGATTCCAGAGAGGTTTGCCAGTGTTTGGTTCCTCTTAAATGCTTGCTATTTCTGTACAATTCCCTGAAGTGTGTGATGGTTTATTTGATTTCATTAACATTTGGAAAGGATTTGAGGAATTGTATGGTTTGGTCACTACAGTAAAAGGATAATAATGCTCTCGGGAGCAGCTGAATGTGGAAATTGCATGTGAGAGGCTGCGTGTCCATCCTTGGAGGCTGTAACAGCCTCTCTCTGCGGTGTGCAATAAAGTTTTAACTGCTCTCATCAGCCAGGACCATCACTACCACTCATGTCAGAGGAATGGCTCTCTTCTGTGATACCATCTGAGGGCTGTTCTCATTGATGGCCCTGCCTATAGATCATTTTCCAAGCATGAGACCATGCTTGAGTCCAACCTTGTTGCATATTGAAATAATTTGGAGGGAAGGCCACCACGAGAGGAGGACTGGATGGGCTCTGGATGGGGAAAGCTTGGATTCACATTTCCTCTTTCCATGCCTTCAAGCACGCCTGTGTTACAGGTATGGTTATAAAGCCATTTTCTCTACCAGGACACCTCTTTTACCAGCTGCAGAATGCCATGGGCAGTGTCACAGTGCCAGAGCAGACTGGTTAGCTTGTTCTCTTCCTTCAAGGAAAGGGAAGGGAGGCAGCAGGGTACTGGAGGCAGGTGAACTGCACTAACACATCTGGGCTGCTCTTCCACGAGTGCTTTAAGCTCTCACAGTCCATGTGGACCAGCTGATAAACATTGGTGTGACTCCTGCATTTCAGCAGCACCTTAAAAAGGTGTTTGTGGAGTCTTACAAGTTCCCATTGAGTCTGGCAGGGATGTGAAGGGACTTTTGGGATGTTGCACACCTCATGCAGATCTCTGCTGCTTAGCAGTATTTAGACAGGCTTTTGCAAGACCCCAGGAGAGGATGCAGTGATTCCTGTGTCATAACTTGCTGCAGTGGCTTGCCCCAGAGCCCTTCCAGCATCGCTGGCAGCCGAGGGAAATCGCACTTGAAAGAGGCTGCTGTGGCAGCAGCCCAGGCTGACAGCAGGACCAGAGCAGCGTGCTCCCTGCTCAGGATCACTGCCTGCACACCAGCAAAGGGGCTGCAACCCCGGGCTGAGAATACTGAAGTGGTCTCTGTCTCTTTTTGAACTTGGTCCTTGTGTTTTAACAGAGCTGTGTGTTACCCAGCATTTGAGAGGATGATACAGGGCTTTATCTCAAACCTTTGCAAACTGCTTTCTTTAAAGTCACAAATGCTGTATCTGGTAATAGCCACTTCTTGGGAGGAGGGCTGCCCTACTCCAAATTAAAAGGCCAAAGCTTAATTTTGTTTTTTCTTTTCTTTTAGAAGCAAACATTGTGAATGAGGCACAGAAAAACTTAACAGCCCACTGTCACTGCAGTATCTTGTGCTGAGAATTCAAGCTGCAGTTTACATCCCTCCCTCCCTCCCCACTGCTTCTCCCAGCACCATACATGTGTTTAATCTCAGACATGGATGTAAACCTGTCTATTCCTTATTTTGCATCCTTCGAGTATTATTATAATCAGGCCAGTTTATTAAGAATTAATGCCCCTTCGTGAACAGAGGATAATGGAATGGCCACATTTCCTCTTGTGCTGGACTGTGATTTACTAATAGGAGCTTCTAGGGAAAGGATCATAAAAGAGTGAGGCCCCCACCTCTGGATTAATATTTAATCAGGTGTTAAGAGAGCCTTGTGTTGGATCCTAGAGTTGCTAGCAGAAACCTGGAGGGGAAATGAGAGGGTCCTGCATCTTAAAGGGGCAATGCAATTATAATTAAAGGCTTGATCCAAAGCCCATGGACATAAATGAAAAAGCTCCTGTTGATTTGAAGACCTTTGGATCTGGCCCAAAGGGAACCAAAAATAATGAATGTTTTTTTGCATGTGAGATGTAGAAAGACAGGCTTACTTATTTATATAATTATTTCAAAGGTATCAAACAAGGTTAACATGCGTGGTCTAAATTTAAAATGAATAGGATGGAAGAGATCTGCTGCCAAAAACATGCATCAAACAAGCTGGGGGCCAAACTGTTCCAAACTTTTAAGATATGTGAACGTGAATTCAGGTGGCCTATTTCTTGTATTTCATGGCTAAATAAGCTACACTGAGAGAAGGGTGGCAGTTGACTTTTTCCAAGTCTCATTATGGTATGTGAACTACAGCTCAGTAATCTGTTTTTTAAGTAGGCACAGAGCAGCTCCCTTCAGTTTACAGACCTGCAGCTGGTTCCCCAAATCAGCTGTGCCACATCCTCTGCAGCCCTGTCCTGTGGGAGCAGCTCAGGTGGGATGCTCTGGGTGGGACAGAGCCCAGGGCAGAAAGTGCAGGGAGCCCATCTGGCAGTTCATCTTGTAAACCTAATTTCTGCTAAACAAGTGCTTTTCCAGTCACTGTATCACATTCCCAGTACTGTCATTGGGTTATTTCGTAGTAAAGCTGTGTGTATGAATTGTTAAGAGCTGAAAATATGTGCTTGACTTGGCCCAGGGTGCTGGGGGGAGTGCTGTTGGTCAGTGTAGTTTATTGCTGTGTTTCAAACTTTGCCCAGTAAGAAAAGCCTTCAGCTGATAAGGAGAAAGGAGGCAAAATGAGGGTGGTGGTGCTGAGGCTGTTCCCTTCAGGGGGAAAAGGAGGGGCTGCTCTGCTCCTGTAGTGCCTGTGAGAGAACAAAGTTTGGCCATGGCAGATCTCTCTTCTTTCTACAAAAGCCCCTTTGCTGCCTGCTGATGGTGTGGTGAGAGGCTGCCCAGCTGAGCTCATTTCTATGACCCTGTGCCATCCCTTGAAACTGGCCCTTCAACCCAGGGCCCTCAGTGTGTGTGGGAGCACCTGGAACCCCCCAGGCACGTGTGGGTGCTCAGTGTGGCTCACTGACATTCAGAGCCATGTCCTTGGTGTTCCCACTGGCCCCACTTTCCATCTACTCTCCATCTAGGCTGGTTTTGCTTTGGTGCTGAACAGAGCACAGGCAGGGGAGGGCTGGGTTTGTGTCAGAGAACCTCTCCTCTCTCTGTGCAAACTCGGGGTGCCTTGCACGAGGTGACCTGGTGCATTACACCTGGTTAATTCAGAAAATCTGCTGGTATTCTTTTGACTGATATTGGCTATTTGTATTAAAAAAAAAATAAATCCTATAGCAGGAGTGTGGATTTAGCCCTAAAACACAGTTAAAGTGCTTGCATGAGTGATAAATCATTTGGGAGAACATTGGTTGTGCACTTTCTGTTGTTTTGTGTTTTTGCAATTGCATTCTGAGAATGAATTCTAGTTTTCCTGCAAAGTTACAACCTAGAGCTCAACAGAGACCCACAACATGCTGTGTCTTCCAAAACAAGAGTGGAACTGAATTTCTTTACTTTGGAACTGGATATGTTTACTCCTAAGAGCAAAATTCTTATGAGCTGTGTCTAAACCAAATATATTCCAAAAAATCCTCTTCTCTCCTTTTTCCTGCAGTCATCTTTTCATTCATCTGATGCTTCTGATTTTATGAGGAAAATCGAAAATCTTCTATGTAGAATTTTAAAATTATTTGTTTGTGAGTTTTCTCCACCCTGTGCTTTTGGAATCAGAAATCAGAAATTAGATTTTACAAATTGAAATCTATGACTACAGAAGATTTTTTTCACTTCAGATTTACACTGAAAAAGTTAATTTGATTGTACCCTCAAGCCCTCATGGTGTGAAGCAATAGAAAATAGGCTGTGTGATTTTGTTGGGTTTGGTTTTATCATCTTGAGGTCTTTGCAGCTACCTCAGGCTCCATAAAAAGTTAGGATGCCCATTTTGAAATGTTACACTACAGTCAATATCTATGAGAATCCACAGCAGAGGGGTACAGGAATAAAGAGGGCATGTGCCAAGTGGGAAAGGCAGGAAGCAGGGCTGGATGTGGAACTGCACCCAGTAGATCCCAATGTGCTCCTGAACCTGAGCTGAGCAGCTGCCTCCCTTGTGATGATTGCTCCCAGAGAAAGACTTCCCCTGAAAACCTCTTTCCAGCACCATCTCTAATAGGCAAGGCTTATTTCAGAGTTTTATTCCAGCTCATTTAAGTTTAGGGACCTTCCCTGCTGCTCATTAATCTCAAGGAAAAATGCAGATGAGAGAGGTCCAGCCAGTGTGCAGCCACTGCAGATGAATCTGGGCAAGGCTTTTCTTTCCTCCTGCTGGCTGGAGGTCAGGAACCGTGGCTGCATTCGAGCCCTCCACAGAGCAATGCCCAATTACAGAGCCCCTCTCAAGGGCTGCAGGTTGAGAGCCCATTACCATGGCAGAGGAAGAGCTGGGTGTCCCCATCGTTTGGTGGCAGGTGAGAAATGATCAAAGGGAACTGACTGGTGTTTGAAAATGGAGTAGGGAAGGGCCTTTTGCTTCTAATGAAACACTAACAGCTGCTTTGTGATTCGGCCTGCTGCCCTCGCTGGAGAATTGTACCAAATTGTCCATTAGTGGCACACAGCATTGCAATAAAACTTATGAAAATTATTTATTGCTACATCAAGCTGTACAGTTCCTTCTCACAAAGCAAGATATAGCAGAAATGGGGTAAAGGCCAAGCATTTAGCATTAAGTTCCCAAATAGTAAGGTCTTACCTAATGTGCAATGTATCCTTTGCAATTAAGAGTAGAAGTTAATGAAGTTTCTGACAGTCCCTATTTTTTCCCAGGGAAACTTTGGCAGTCTGGGGCTGGCCACAAAGCAAGTTATCTCCAATTCATGCAAACCTCAGCTTTGCTTAGAAAGGTTTCATTCTTTTCTCAGAACACACCTATTAACCTTGCTTTCCTTTTCCTTCTGGAGATAGAAGTTCTTGTCTTGTGGATGTAATTGTGGGGAGTCTGTTGCCTGTGCAATTCTCAGCCAGCCAGGCCTTGTGCCCTCAATATCTGAGAGCTTCAGTAGGTAGTGGCAGGTACCTGATCTGACCAGGTAAAAGCCTCCCCTCCCTGTGGTCAATGGGAATTTTGCCACTGACCTGTTAGAGTCAGGATTTCAGCCCTGAGGTTCTCAAAGAGGTATTGATTGCACGTGGTGGAAAACACAACAAGGTATTTTATCACAAAACCAAGCACAAATGTGCAAATAAAACCACAGAGATAATAAAGGTCAAAGCTGTTTAATGGACCTTCATAAAGTTATGTACCACTTAAATCCTAATTAACTCCAGTTTGGGGCATTTCAGTGGGATTTAATAAATAGGCTTGTGGAGAACCTCTGCACAGGGTTGAATTTCAGCCTCCACAAGGAACACGGGAGGAGGTTGGTTTACATTAGGCATCTGTGTATTTTGTTCCCAAAGCAGCATTTAGGAAAACAGCCACAAACAGCACATGCTGTGTTATAGCTGGCAATTTAATCTGCAGGCAGGAACATATAAAATCCGTGGCAGGATGAAGTTTGCATCGCTGTGAGTGTTGTGTAATGGAAGTACTCAACAAAAGCCAGAAGGCTGAGCAACAAGTGGCATTTCAGACCTCTGGGTTTACCACAGGCTCACGTATTTTGCAGGATGGATATTGTATTTAGGTTTCTGGTATTCCAAATGCTTGGCTTGTCATGGAAACAACGGGGCTGCATTAGCAGGGGTGGAGCCAAGTGGTGTTACTACAATGCAGGAAAAAAAATCAATTTATTCTGTGGCTTACAATTTATTTCATGGTTGGGGAAATATCAGTTTAAGTGATGATTATGTTCCCCAAGCATGTGGTACACTGGCTCTGTGTCTAATATAAACAATTACTGTATATGGGTTGCATGTGTGGTTGTAATGTGGTGGTGTGGTGTGGTACTGAGATTTTATCAGATCTGGGCTTGTCACATTCCTCACCAATTCAAACTTTCCCTTTGGTTAAATTCTTAGTATCTGTGCAGGTCACCTCAAGTGAACGTGAGCAAAACCTGTACAGTGCCAGTTTCTCATCATATATTCCATTATTGGCATATTATAGGAATAGGAATATTATAAATGCAGTGTTTGGTTAGCCCTTAAAAGCACTTAAAAAGACTATGCCTGGAAGGGTTGGCTTCTTCATTGTCAAAATCCTGTGGAATAAGTTGTTAGAAAAAAAGAAAATGGTCATTTTTTTAAAGACTCTCTGGATATTATTTCTTTAGAATGTGATTCTTTGTGGCATCTCAAGATTTTTGGCAATGCAGGGATAAGTGGTTTGAGCTCCTTGAAAGTGCCCAGGGAATTGCACTGTTCAGTAGCACATTTAGTTCACAAGACACTGTACTTGCTACAAGTTTCTGGGCTAATCCAGCTGTCCTTATCATCTGTTCCCTGAATTTACCAAGCAGAAAAATCAGCTTCAGTATTTCAAAATGTGGGAAATAAAAGCACTTCTCCTCATTTCAACCTCACCCTTGGATCCTAGTGAAGCATTTGGGGTTGCTGTGTCCAAGCCTGGTGTGTCAAGGAAAGCAGAAGTGTTGCCAACACAGGGGGCTGTGGTTTTGTGCCCCCAAAAGCTCCTCTCTGCCCTGGTGCAGGGTTTGGCAGGGGAGGAATGAGCCAGGCTCACCCTGAGATCCAGATCAGGCATGGAAAGAGGCCCTATCCCAAAGTCTCCAAAAACAGTCAAAGCTCTGCTTTTGGTTAGCTGGAAGAGGAAGGGAAGAGGAAGGGATAGAACAGTTGCTTTGCCAGCAGGCAGATAAGGGTTACTCTCTCAGCGTGGCATTTCAGTCTTGCCTCTTACTCCAGCCCCCTCCCCCATCCTCTCTTCAGCTTTAATATCTAGGTTTGTCTGATTTTTAAACTGGGTTATTTGAATGTCAAACTTTCAATAACACTTTAACAGAGGTGTCCATTAACCCATGCTAAATTACAGCAGAACATCTCTGGAAATACATGTGACATCCACATGAATACCAAATGAATTCATTAGGATCAGCGCTATTACAATGAATACCAAATGAAACCCACAATGATGGGGGACATCATCTCTCTGGGAATAATCGACAGCCCTCCTTTGGCACTAGTCAAACACATCAGCTGTTTGTTTCCACTGATGAGAGGTGGCAGTCTAGGTTTTGGTTAGATAAACAAATGATGACACCAATAATCACTTAGTTGGTGGCTGTAATGCTTAATAATCACATCCTGATATCATGCACACTGGAAGCAGTGCTGCACTTTCTATGCATAATGAATCCCAAACACTTCATAAAAGGTGATAACTTTCTTTGACCACTGAATATATTATTTATAAAAGTGCTCCCTTCCCTTCCCCCTCCCACCCTTGGAGATCCTTTCAGAATTTTTTTTTTATCATGTAGAATACACTGGTAGCACATCCTAGACTATGAGGTCTCTTCTTATGCATAATTTATAAAACAATTTACAAGTGATTTATTTTTAGCAATAAGATAAAACATGGTGTGAAGGGTTTTACCAACAGAGATATAGATGGTTTGGGAGTAATACTCGTGGAGGAGCCTGGGGTCAAGTGAAAATTATTTTTCTGTTTTTCCCTGAGGTGTGAACTTTAAGGAGCTTCCTCTTGCACCTATTTGCACAGTGCACTGAATACACACACTTCCCTAAAACTGCAGGAAATTGTGTGGCACCATGTTTTAGATGGCCTTGGAAAAAATATCCCCTCAGCACACGTCGTTGTTGATAGACACAGTCAGTGTCCTGTCCAGATGCTGTCTGCTTTAGGGGCTGGCTCTGACTTGAGGCCCTACAGAGTGCTGGAGCTGCTGTTGCCCACGGAGGTGATGCAAACTCTAGTTTACAATTAACAGCTCGCTGATGAAGAGGAGGGGCTGTGCTGCTTCCCCTGCCCCAGGAGATGGCAGTGTTTAAGAGCAGGAGCAGAGCATCCTGCGTGTCAGGAACCTCCTGTCCTTGCACCAACCCTGGTCCTCATCAACCAGGAATTCACAAATACCCTGGTGGTAGAATAACAGGAGAAGAAACATGGGTTGGCCAAGGATGGAGACAGGGCTGTGTTGCAGCAGAACCTCTTTATGCCAGTTGTGGTGGTCTTTGGTTTGAATTACTGTTTTGGGCTTGTGAGTGGCAAGGTGTTCAAAGATGTTGACCTCGTAGTTTGCCCACGTCCCAGCCTGCAGCTGTGTCTACTGCTGTAGGAAAACCCATCTTCATGGCTTTCTCTCATACTAAATATTGTATCATACCAGCCATGGTTTTTCACAAAACTAAAAGGTCTATTTCTTCAGGGACCCTGCTAGCACAGCATAAAATATAACCAGCATCAAGGACAACATGTGCTTATCCAATAACCAATGAATGAGGTTCTGGCCTTCCCTTTCCAAACCTCTTCAAAGAGATGTCAGGAAAAATTGCCAGTTCTCACTGACTGTGTAGAAACACCAGTCAGGAGTGCTCTCCAACTGGTAGCTTTGAAAATTGAAGCTGTAGGT
This sequence comes from Notiomystis cincta, assembly GCA_013398075.1. NCBI lineage: Eukaryota > Metazoa > Chordata > Aves > Passeriformes > Notiomystidae > Notiomystis > Notiomystis cincta. Next base: position 104,394 of record VZRX01011519.1, on the reverse strand, counting down.
TGGGTTCTCCAGTACCAGAGGTGGCACAGCCACTTGTGGCCATGCAAGGAGCACTCTGGTGCTCTGCTGGTGTGCTGAGAGCTCTGCAGCTTTGCTCTCTCCATGACTGTATAAGACAACAGAGAGCAAGACTTCTGATTTCCAGTCTGCTGTTTATGTAAAACATTGATCTGACTCTGACTCCTGGCATTTATGTGTCAGAGCTGGGGAAATGTGCAGCTGTTTTGGGTGTCCAGGGAGGATCAAGGCACCAGCATTTGTGTGCCTGGAGGAAACATCCTCTTGGAAGGGATGTTATCTGAAAGGGTAAACCTATCAGTACTTAACTGAAAACTTAATCAGAACAGTGCCCATAGTTATGTCGTGTCCAGACACTGAAATACCAGTGATGTGAGAGGAGAGTCCAGAAACTGGAGATATCCAGCCATTTTTTGGGAGCAGGCTCAATAAACCTGAGGAAGAAGCTGGAAGCACAGTCTGGGCTGTTGTGGGGTTGCCTTGCTGCAGAATTCCTTTTGCATGCTCCGTTCCTCTGTGTCTTACCCTGCACTCCTGGGCTGTCTCTGAGCTCTCCATTGTGCAGTCCTGGCCTTGAAATGGTTCAGCCTTCCAACTCCTAGGAAACTAATTTCCTACTAATCTATTTGTTTAAAATTAGCATCTACAAAGATAACTCTGTGAGAAGCCTGGACTTTGATTTGGGGAGACTGGGGACGTACACCCCAGAAAACTGTAAATGCAGGCACTTCTTTCCTTTGCATCCAGAATTCAACAGAGCTGTCAGATAACACATGAGAGATGGTTAATAATAAATTAAAAACATCGCAGCCACAGGGAAACTGCATCTCTCCCCTCCCCCCAAAACTCCCCCTCTCTTTTGCTTTTTTCTACCCCATGGGCTTAATCAGCATCAAAGAGTAACAAATCCAATAAAATGCTTCCCTGAGCCAGGAACCAGCCTGAACATGATACACACACACACACACACACACCCCCAGCCTCTCTCCTCTCCCCAACTGCCAGCCCCTTTGCAAAACAGCTGACAGTCGAGGTGGAGATAGAACAAAGGAAGAGATGGGGAATGGTAAATCACAGAGACCTCCCCAGTCTCTCATCTGGCACTGGAAAGCTCTAACAGGCCTCCCATGCTTTTAGGCTACCGGTACAAAAAGGGCTTTTCTTGCTCCTGACTTGGTTTTTATCCCGCCAAGATGAGAGATTCAAGGGGAGGGAAAGCAAAGGGGAAAGCACACATGCATTTCTACTGATTCTTCCCCTTTTAAAACTGAATTCAAACAACAGCAGCTCCATCAAGTTTCAGTGGGCCATATGCACACCTTTGATGGGTTCATGGCCAGCTGTTCCTCAGATACCTGCCAGTGCCTTGCTTGGCTGAGAGCAGGGGATGCTGTGCCAGGAGGGTTCTCAGTGAGATTCCAGACAGTGGCCCCCTCCCCACCCTGCACTTGCAGGTTTCCCCTGTGCAGGAACATCTCCTTTCAGGGCTAGGGAAGATGTCCACCCATCCTGAGCAGGAGGAGAATGTGGTGGGCTGGATCTTTGGGGGTGAGAATAGATGTGGGTGTGTTTGAAGTCAATGGCTGACATTGCTTTTCCATAGCTAAAGATTCAGCCTAAGGGATCACCTGCCTAGCAGCAGTGTGCAAGTACTCCAGCAGTGCTCATGGCACCAGGAGGTTAGAAGAAAGTTAAAAAGAGGTTAGCAGGAAGAACCAGGGAGAACATAGGCTCAGCAAGTTCTTCATTCTGTGCTGCTCTTTGTGGGTTACTTTTCAGGGTATGCCTGTGTCCCCTGAAGCTCTAATATCTAAATTCTTCCCAGTTATTAATATGGTGAGTGCATCTTCTCCATAGCCTTGGAGAGAGAGTTGCCATCATTTCTGTCTTAGAGTGAAAACTGGAGCAGCAGAGGAAAGAAGGTTTTGCTCATGGCCATGCAGAAAAGCCTATGGCAGAGTGAAGAAATGAAACCCCATAACTCAAAGTCTGCTATATCAGATCATAGCTGGAAGAAAATCCTTGCCTTCAGCTTGTCTGAGCTGTAACACTTTCAGGTGAGTTCAGACATCAAATCTGTGCTGAGTCCAGCTTTCTAAATTTATGCTAGAGTATAACCATGCTAAAGGCAGAGATTCCAAGTGGCTGACAAACAGCTCTGTCTGCCAGACAACAAGAACTTTGAAACTTGAAAAGTCTGTGTCAATTGTGCATTTTGCCCGTGCACACCTCTTTCACATGAGAGCCCCAAAACCTGCTGATGTTTGATGCACATTGCCACAAATATCCCTTGGCATTTTTCTCAAGAACCTTTCTTTGCATTTCCTGCTCTGTAATAATCCTTCCTGTGTGTGCAGTGCTGTGGGTGCTGTCACCCCATGTAATAGCTGTGTCTCAGAGGATACTCTGGCAGTGCTGTTTGTGTGGACAGGGTGGGTGCAGGGTGAGAGGAGTCTGTGCTGCCCAGCTGTGCAGGGCTGGATCACCCTGACCCAGTCAGGAGAAGGGGTTCAGGTGGTGCTGCTGAAGGAATTCTGTCACAACACTACAAGAGTCTTTCTTAGAGAGCAGAGCTCTTTGGATTCACTTTCTCTGCAAGTCTTCCCCATGAGAAGGGGAAGCATTGTGAGCAGCTAGCCAGGCTTTAATGAATGAATTCAGAAACTACCAAAGAATTCCTATGGAGGTACAGATGACATCTGCATTATGGCCATAATTAATTAACCAATCAATTATCGTGATGAATGCTATTTTAATGAATCAGTTGCAAATCGTTTTTGGTTCTTATGGTTTTCATTCAGAGCACATTAATCATGGCAGACTCTCTGGGTTGCAGAGGAATGCAGGATGTGAATCCAAGACCTCAGTACATCTTTAACAGAGGTGAGCCAGGTTCTCAGCAATCAGATCCAGATGCAGGAATGGAAAGCTCTCCTGAAGGTCAGAGGCTCTTCAAATTTGGCATATTTTAGCCATTGGCCCAGAGGGTGAAAGTAGTAGATAAGAAATGGCCCAGGACTAGGATGGGCTTTCAAACACTTTCAGATTTGGACTTTGCTGCTAATTCCATTTATAGTAGGAAGAAGGTAAAATAACGTTTTTGAACTGTTGGGGAAACCATACTGGTTTGGGGGTTTTGGGGTTGGTTTGGATTTTTCCTGATATTAGAATTCTTGTAAATTTGTATCATTTCAGTTGTCTTTGGCGGTGCTGCAGGGGCAGGGGCTGTCTGAGTGGGACCAGTTGAGGGACTCAGGTTAACCCTTGAATGCCTGCCTGGACATGGCACTTAATTTCAGTGTAGTTTTCAGGTTCTCCTGTGGAGAGCTTGCATGGTTCCACCACCTCTGAGAGATTCCAAAGAGTGTGATGAAAGAAGCATCAATTCGAATTTATGATTAGACTTCAGCCCTTGGATACAACATCTTTCTTTATCTGAGGTGTTGCCAAAAGTCACTGCTTGCTCCTGGAATTAGTCAGAATATGCTGAGCTGAGCTGGGATGTTCTGTGCAGTTGTACTTAAAGCTCCTTAGAGCTACAGAGAAATGCAACAGGTACTGAAGTGGAATGGCACAGGGAAACATAGGCTTTTCTACTGCAGGAAACATTGGATTTGTATGTGGAAGGGGATTTAATTTGTATTTTTAAAAATTTATTTTGAAGAAGAGATGCCTGGGAAAAGAAAAGTAGTAGAGAGGTGGAGTCTTGAATAAAAAGAGTTCTGAACTGGTTTGAGGAGAATTATTTGCTCTTTATTTCAGGGCATTTTATCTAATGAGGAGAATCAAAATAGGAAAAAAACCCTAAACCAGCTAGAGAATATATGATTTCATCCACAATGCCAAGCTTGAGCCTGAGGTAGTTTTATAGTGTATGTAGCCATATAAGCATTAATTTAGGAATTGATCTCTGCAATGTACCTGTTATGAATAGCCTATTTCACTTGGGGCTAGGAAACACAAAGATATCCTCCCTGCACAGCTGGGGGAACATCAGGAGCTGGAGTCTGGGTATGTTATGACATTATTTCTTCTCACTCTGTTGGTGTAGCAGCTCAGAATGCAGTAAGAGGAGGTGTCTTTAAGGAGTTTAATGGTTTGGGCAGATAACACCAGAAGCATTTTTGAAGAGACAGGTGTTATTTTTACTATGATTTCAGATAACATGTTTTCTTTCACTGTTTATTATACATTGCACTCTAAAAGACATAGTTTTAGCAAATGTGAGCTTAATATTTGTTTAATAAAGCTCTACAAAAGTATCCATTGACTTCAGGAAACCCTTGGAAACCTCAGCCTTCTGATGGGATGTGGGCACCCAATTCATGCAACAAATACAAAAGCTTGCGAGTAGTCCTGACATGGCTGTATTAAAAAATGTGTGGAAATATTTGTGGGATATTTTTTGGAGTCTTTATACTGCTTTACTGGCAATCACATGAATTTTATATCTGTCATGAAATCTCCTGACATTCATTTCCACCAATATGTTGCAAGGAGGTCATTAGAACAATTACTGAGATGTGGGAAAAGAAGTAGCATTCCATAGCATCAATTGCCAGCACTGCCATCTCTAAGCAATTAAAATTCAGGAGAACAAAAATGTGACATTTTTCTGGCCTGTGTACCAAGAGGGTGCACCCACATTTGTTTTTGAGGTTTCCAGCATTGCTATAGCACTAGATGGACATTCTTGAAAAAGATGAAGCTGTTTTGGGAAAAAACCTGAAGTCAAATAAAAAAAAAATCACAGAAACTCTTAGTTTCGTCCATTACTACTCACTGACTTAATACACATTAAGATTTTATAGAAACTATTAAATTTTGAGGACTTCCCATGGGAAACAAACAAGTTTTGGTAAAAAGTTTGCTTTTCTGAAGCTCCATCAAATTTTGTTTCTGTTGTTTGTGAACCTGAAGCAAAGAGTTGGTCCAGTCCAGCAGTCGCAGTTGCCCATAGTCACTTCAGCCCTGAGCCTGGCCAGTTCTGGTGGGCTGAAGAGGAATAATTGAATTTGGGAACATCACCCTGGTGTAGGGCACTGAGGCTGGGGGAGTGGAGTTTCTAAGCTCTCACATCCTCACCTGTCTTCCTCTGGGGAGAGGGAATTTTCACAAGGACGTGTAGTGATGGGAAAAGGCCTGAAGGAAATGGGAGGGAAGGTTTACATTAGACATTAGGAAGAAATTCTTTATTATAAGGGTAGGAAGGAACCGGCACAGGTTGAATTCTCCATCCCTGGAAGTGTTCAAGGCCAGGTTGGATGGGGTTCAGAGCAACCTGGTCGAGTAGAAGGCATCCCTGCCCAAGGCAGGGGGTTGGAATTAGTTGATCTTTGAGGTCTCTTCCAACCCAAACCATTCCAGGATATCTGTGATTTTAACCTCTTGCCAGCGACCCGTGGTTTTCACAGGCCTTTGGGTCTTTAATTGCCAAATGGCCACAACAGATTTGAAAATGAATGTGACACTTTTCAACGTGGAGTGGTAATGGCAAAATTACTGAGATGCTATTCCACCCTTGCTTGGCAGAGACGGGTGATGCTGAAGCCAACAAAAATTTTGTCAGGCTTGGGCTGTAGTGACCAAAGCTGTTTGACTTGCTGGAGTCCTCTAGGAAGGTATTTGGACATCTGAGAGATTGTAAGTCATTCTGGAAATGACATATTTCAATATTAAAGTTGAATTTCATTTCCATGACATGAAGCTGATTTCTGAATCCAGATGGAAAAAATTCCAAAACTTATTGATATCTGGTTTCCTGACCAGCTCCATTTCTCCTGTGGCAATAAGCTGGAGTTCTTGAGAAAATCATCAAGGATTGAAAGAACTGAGGAATGAGGGTATCAAAAGGCTCAGCCAGTCTCCCACTGTCAGTAAGGCACGTAGGATTATTTCCCTGGAGACTCAGGGCCGAGCCTGCTGATGGTGTGGCCCTTAATAAAACAGGAAAAAATATTAGTGAGGTTTGTCCGAGACCTGCTTTGATTTTGTGGAAACACTTTTTAGTCTTCTTGGATCCAAATATGTGATTTATTCCCCTTAAGTCCTAAATTTAGTAGAAAATAAACCAGACCAGGCTTTCTTCACTTGGGTAAGGAATTTCTGTATGTTATGTTGCTGGACCTTGATTTTGGGCTGCAGGGACAGGATTAGTTTGTTGATCAGCCAGACTGCATCCTCATTGCCATGCCTTTGCAGAAAGCCAGGTTTGTCTACCCTCTTACTCATGGATTTTTCCCTCAGCTGGGGGCATTAAATTGGTAGTTTGGACAAGTGATAAAACTGCCCAGGACAGGGTCTGTGATGGGTCTGATATCTCCAGCTGGGTGGGATCTTGGGCTGATGGAGCCAGAGGCCACCTGTGGGAGCACCTGTCATGCTTGGGGCGAGCCCCTGGGCTGAGCCAGCCTTGAGCCTTCACCCCAACCTCGGGAGGCTCCACTGCTGCTGGAGAGGTGATGGTTTGCACTTTCCCAAACAAAGCACGGCGACGTTTCCTGGAACTCCACACGAGGAGACAACTTGCTGCTTTGTAATCTGTGGGTGGGGGAGACTCTGTTGAGTCAGGAAGCCCCCAGAGGGTGCTGCCTTTACTGGTTTCAGCTGTGAAATCAAAACACATGCATGAGTCAGGCCAGTGGTTAAGTTCTGCTCACTTTGAGGCCCTGGCTTTGATTAAATTCATGTGTCATTTTCAAAGGTCCATGTTTAGCTTGGTTTTAGATCATGCTTGCATAATTAGTTTATTTAAACTATGTCTCATGTTAAATCAGATTTTGCCTGTGGACTTAAGTAAAACTATGTAATAAGATATACCTATTAAACAGATGTTTAATCTTAATGACTATGTTCTTGACAATCAATTGAAATTGAACATCTAATAACTACATTGCAGCTAGGCATATCTCTTTGCATTTAATAAGATACTATAGTAANTTAGCTCAGCTCATCCCTTCCCTGAAGGAAGAGAACAAAAAAATTTTACCCCAAATATTATCCTCTTACAGAGGAAAAACTTTGTATTGGCACTTTGTACTGTGTGTCCTGTAACAGCCCAGTGTCCCCAGGCCATCACCCCGAGTGTGTCACAGAGGTGTCACAGAGCAAAACTCCACCTTATGTTCATGTATTGGGTGACTGGTGGGATACTTTTATCAGACTCAATAGGAAGAAAGAGGACTAAGAAAAATAAGGGGAATTATTAGAACAGAGATGTGGAAACACCTGTTGGAAAAAGAGCCAGCCAACCCTGTCAATCCTTATTGGAACTGTGCTTGTAGTTGTGTGTAAATGCAATATTTCTGCATTTGTGCACACAAGTCTCTGATTTTCCATTGTGACAAATAAATGAGCCATTTCATTAACAGATCCCATAGAATATCTGATTGTTCCACAAATTTGATCTGATAGTCCCAACTCCAGAACTTTATATTCTGCTACCAAGATGTGCACAAATGATTTGGATAATATCCCTTTGTCATGCTTTTGTACCATAACTGTATACTGATGGACATTGAAGTATAAAACCAAATAGCTTCATAATGTTCTGTTCAGAATTAGCAAGTATGTGTCAAATAGCCTGTTGAAACAGTTGAATATATTGGTAGTTGTGCAGTATTTTAGGATTTTATTTTTTTTTAAGCTGTAGTTTTAGGAGGCCTTTAAGCCCACGCTTAAATCTATCTTTTCAGCAAATCTGTTGCACATGTGTTCAGTATTAAGTGCATGCTAACTAGAAATAAGCTGATTAACTTTTGTCTTATGGTTGGACCTACAATTCATTGAACTGTATGGAAAACTTTCCATTGAATCCAATGAGCCCTGAGCTAAACAGTTTAAAAACGTGGTGGAAAGGCAGAGAGAGAGGGTGGGAAACAGGTAGGTTAAAATTAGCCTGGATTATGTGGTGTCTTTTGGGCTGTTGAATATGCATAGAATGGAGCTCTTGTTAATGCAAATTACAAACATGTTTCAGAATCTGTCTTGTGGCACATGTACAGTGCAGTGATGGACTAGCAACATATGAAAGACATATTGATGATAGTAAACATTAGCTTGGCATTCTGGTCTCCAGCATTGCTCAGAACTGGGGGGAATAAAAAAAGTCTTCAAACTTTTCATGCACCACAAAAATAGTTATCAAGGTCTCTTTTTGCTCAGCCTTCCAGATTCCTCTTTAGAAACTAGCCTGGCTTTCCTGAGCATCTCTTTCCCAGTGTATTATATTTTCCCCACGCCTGCCTGCATTAATTTTTGTTAATATTGTTGTTGCCATCTTTGCACTAAAAAATGCATGAAGGAGAGAGAAGTGTGCCTGTGTTTGTGTGCTCCCTTCCTCCTTTCCTCATCTAACTCAGAGGCTGGGGGAAGAAGACACTGAAAAAATTCCTTCCTTCATGTGCCAGGTTTGCAGTGAACAGGCAGTGAGTTCTACAGAGGGAAAGCCTATTTTGGTGGCCTTCTTGTAATTGTATTTACTGGAGGGCACCTCTAGCTAACAATGCACTGGGTTAAATTAAGCCTAGAACTTCTCAAGAGACTATTTTTACCACTGACTTTATTTAGCCCCCTTTACCCCCTCTTTAGGCTGGGAGAGGATGATGCTCTGTATTTTGTTTTGGATCCTTTTTTTTATTCCTCCATTCTGTTGGTAATTTTTCTACACACCTTTATTAAAGACAGTGATTGCAAACACATTAGACTTAATATTCCACTCACGCTTTAAGTTAACAAGTAGTTCAAAGATTAATTACCATGTACCTTGCAGTTCATAGATTCTATTATGATATAGCTCAAGCAAAGGGAACGGGGGGAAATCCAGCTGATTAGCCTGTGATTATGTGTTAGCCTGTGCTTGTGGTCTTTGGTTGGTTGTCACTGTGTGATGCAAAAACTTCTGAGTGGTTACACTTCTCCAGCTGTATTTATTTGGATGTAGTTGGTGAGTTCCTAGGACTTAAAGAAATATCCGTGGCAGTATTTGCCAGGTGAGCAGAGTTTGAATTGTCAGTGCTTCAGTGGGTGACGTGAATCTCGGTGGTGGCGTGGGGCAGTTGGCAGCTGTGTTTCACACTGGCTCTGCTCAGCCCTGGCAGTGACAGACCCTGCACTGCCCCCTCACCCAGGACACGGGGTGGGTCTGCACTGGGGGTGCCCCTGGCTGGTTCACCAGACCCGGGGCTCTTCTCCTCGCAGCCTGCAGGCTCCAAGAGGGACTGGAAGGCTTTGGACCTGCAGGGTGAGACCACAGCACACTGGGCAACCTGGCCCTGCTGTCCCTACCCACAGGTTGGTCTGGAGCTAGATTATCTTCAGGGTCCTTTCCAACCCAGACCATTCCTATTCTCTGATTCTATGCCATACGGATGCCCAGCTGAGTTCGTGTTGTGTCTGGGTACTTCTGAATTAGTAGTACCGCACCTAAAACTACATTTACACCTCGTCAGACTGTAGCATCTGGTGAGAGTGGATTTAGCCATGTGCAGAAAGCCCCAGATGAAGAGTTATCCCGTTGCCCCCCTGTTAATAGCTGGAGTTCTGCAGTTTAAAATTTGCAAAGTGAGACCTGTCAAAGCTGTGATTAGAATGTTCTTCCCACTCTGTTCTCGCTGCAAGCAGCTCACTGTTCCCCTTATTCTAGAGTAAATCGATTAGGACTCAATAAAAAGCACGGGCAGAACCCTCTTGTCAGTTCTTAAATGTCTCAGGCTGTTTGGAGACTTTGCCTGAACCCTTGAGCAATCGGGAGCTCCTCTAGTGTGAATTCCCCACATCCACAGCCTCCCTGGCTAACAAGGGAAGGCAATATACATAGGACAGAACAGGTTTCTACTCAGCCGTGGAGAAAGCACTTGTGAATGTTGCAGGAAATGAGATCTTAAGTCAGTGCATGAAACAATCTAATCCATCACAGCCCCTAGAATGGCCTCTCATAACTCAGGGGCTGTCATAGCCCTTTGTGTGCACGAAGGCAGTTGTGGAAGAAGTGACGAACTGCGCACATATTCTGCTAAATCCGTTCTGGCAGCTGAGGTAATATATTTTCAATGCCAAGTCACATAATTTTACTTTAGCTCATTTGACTCCAGGCTACAAAGCTATTCCAGAAAACAAAGGGATGGTGTTTGAATAATGAATAATAATGAATTTAGTTCTATGGGCTTGTGCTGGGCTGAAGCCTCTAGGAGGTTAAATGCAGATAGAGTAATGGAAAGGAAAAGTTTTACCTTACAGAATGGTGTTGTTTTACTCTAGTTGTCTTGACTTCATTAGGCATTGATACATTTGGATAGATGCAGCTGGCAGATCATTTAAAAACTAATATATTATTATGTGTGATTTACAGATTTACACCTACAGAATATCATATAATTACTCTCAGCATCTTCTTGCCTTCTAGTTGGTGTTTGTTTGTTTGTTTGTTTTTCCTGTCCTGTTATTTTCTCTTGCTTTTGATGACTGTAGATCTTCACAGTAATTGCAAGGAAATCTGTGTATCCCTGCACCACAATGAATACTTATGCACTCTCTTTTTGGTGTTACCAAACATCCTCAGCTGATAATGCAATGCTTTTCAGGAGAGGAAGAAGGCAATGTTCCCATGGGCAGAGAGGTGATGCCTGCCTCTGCCATACACACACTGAACATGCACAAGTCCTGACACTGCCTGACACTTTTGGAATCAGTTTAGTAGCAATGACAGGTGGGCAGACAAGGAGAGGGATTCCCCCACAGAAAAATCCTGGAAGGCAGCTTCAAGGAAGATTTTGCTATTTGCTAATTTGCCACAGACAGGACTAATTAAACACCACTGTGACCCTAAAGACCACTGAGCTCTGGGTGCTTAATTGTACCTTATCCCTTTGAGAACCCCCTTTCCTTTAGTGTTCTGAGGGAGCATGAATTTGTTTAGAATTTGTTTAGGTTGTTTGTGAAGTTGCTGAAAACTCTCAAAGCTTTACTCAGGCAGATCCAGGTGAGCAGGGGTGTGGAGAAGTGCTGCAGGTGTTTGTCTGGAGGAGTGAACCTGTGCACAAGGATTTGAGTCTCCTGGCACCTCTCACACTTGTTTGGTCAGAGATGCTGTTCCAGCCCAGCTGCTCCTGCTGCAGGTGGGTCTTTCAGTGCAGGTGGGGTCCCCACACCTGAGGGAGGCTGTGCAGGAGGTCCCTGCCCAGGTGCTGCTCTGAAAGGGGGCAGGCAGGAGAGAGCAGTGCTCAGACTGGGGCAGTGGCTCTGTGTGTCTTCCCTGAGAGCTGCAGGAAAGCCCTGCTGGGGTGATCCCTGAGGGTGGAAAGGGCCCAGGGGAAGAGGGACACTCATTTCTTCCTAGTGCTGGGCTGTGCTGTTTGTCCAGCAGTCCTGGGGGATGTGCTGCCTCCATCTCTCCTGGGTGGTTTGACAGCAGGGCTTTTCCAACCTAAATGATTCCACACAGTGGAAATCAGTGTGATGCCAAATGCCATCATTGTTAATTCACAGCAGAAGATCAGATGAACCAGGAAGGGGAAGTCACCTCTGGAAACAATTTGATAAGCATTAAAAAGGAAAAAAATCTAGAGGCTTGATAGGCAAAGTGGGCTGTGGGGAGCCATAACATAAACAGAGTTTTCTGATCCTATTTAGGACGATTTATAGAACAGCTACGTGTGGGATGTACATTCTTAATCTGCAGCCTGAATGTGGCAATACTTTGTTAATTTGTGACAATGAGAAAGTGAAGCTGGTTATAAACAGAAATGAAGCAGTCATTCAGGCACCATGTGCATGGGACTTGTAGTGAGCTCCACTGGATGTCCAGGCACTGAATATTTGCAGGATTATGTGTCATCTCGTGGATCTGTTTTCACGGTCCAAGCCATCTGGCATAGAGGAGTAAACAAACAGCAGAAAAGATAATAAGTAAACTGGTTTTTAACTATTTTTTCCCCAGTCTAAATACTATGAGCACCAAGGAATTTTGATTCCTGAAACAGATTAATTTTAGATTACAGTGAAATAGTAAATGTAACTTTTCCACCTTGCAGGAAGGAGTCTCCTATTTCTTTTGTTCAGAGGTTGTGCACATGTTTTCTCCTAGCTCCAGCTTAGTGAGAAAATAGGTGAGCTCAGCCCTTCCCAAGGTTGCTGTCAGGTCTGTGAACTGATGCTGATGCAGCTGGGTAGCCCTAAATACCCAGCACTAGTGCAGACAGCTCTGATCACAACTTTTGGTGTCACTTGGAGAAGTTATAATCACTTTACTGGAGAATGTCCATTGGTCAGCACTGCCTCACTGGTCTGCAGCATTTCACAGATGTTGTTTCATAACACTGAGCACAGAATTTCACTATGGGAGGGAATCACACTGACCCAAACTTGTTTCTTTCCTGGTTTCACAGAGAAGAATCTGGCAGAACGGTTACAGCACCCACTTGCTTGAATTCCCAGGGTTGGTTCAGAGAAATAAAATCTCAGAGTAGCTGGAAAGGTTCTGCATTTCATCAAAAAGTCTTTGAAAAATTTCTGTTATGGTTGATTACCAGTACATTTGATTTCATAGAATCATAGCTCTATTAAAGTAATCCAAATTACTGTGTAGTCAAGGTCCACTGTTAGAGCTCATACCATTTAATTGAGTATTGCATTATTTAATGACTTTCCTTTTGCTGTAATCTCATTTTGCTAGAAATCTCTCTCAAAAAAGAAAGAGAGTTTCTAGTTTTCCTGTCTATAGAGGAAACCTAGATCATGTCATCATGCAGGCTTCCCAATAAAAGAAATTAACTTAATGAACTTAAGTTCCCCTATTTTGTGGTGGGAAAGGAGCTCCATGAAATGATACCAGACAGGTATTAGTTCCTGCTGTGATGCCTTTGGAAAGCTCTAGTCTACAACTGGCTGTGCTGAGGTTATCACTTCTTCAGAATGACTCCAAATCCAGCTGATGAGTTTGGGCTGTGAGAGAACACGGGGGTTGGCTCAGGGTGCCACTCACGAGGGGCATATTCTAACCCCCACCAAAGGAGTCAGTCCTGCCATCCCTATCCCCACCTGCTCATCCTTGCCCCATTTTGGTGTACACTGATATCCCTGAGAGAGAGAAGCCAGGCCAAGGAGTTAAACTGGCTGAGGAATACCACAGGGAAAAGACCAATTCCATACCTGTTTAACCCTTTGGATCCAAAAGAGGAAACTTATCTACCTTGAGGTATACCAAACTACTTAAAATGGAAATTTTGTCTGCTTGAGGGTGGAAATTTTGTAGGTAAGGAATACTGAGAAAAACTGGCAGTCCTTTCCTCTGGTCAATAAGATTTTCAGGAAATTGTCTCAATTTTTAGACACCGTGTGAAGTATCCTCCCATCCTAGATGTTTATCAGAGTTTAAACCTTCTGTAGAACAGGAGCAAAGGCATTCAAAGGTGCTTGGTGGTAAATTTGTCCCTTCTGAAAGGAGCATAATAGCTTTCAATATTTTGAAAGTAATCAGAACTATGAAAGAGCAGGAATAAGCTCAGGGAGATGGGGCTTTCTTGATACTCTTGGGTTCTCAGTTGTCTTGTTTGTTCCTTGTGTAAGTTGGTGTTTATGTCGTTTGATCTCATTTCCCAAAAGTGTTTCCCAAGCTGTGCTCAGACAGAGGCTAAGGGCAGGAACCTTCAGTGAAATGGAATCCCTCATTCAAGATGAAATAGGATTTTTTTCTTTTTTATAAGCTGTTTCCTGGCAAGGTTTTGCTGTGACATTTGCTGGGAGGGTAACCCATTAATTTGAATCCAAGCACCAGCAGGAGCTAATCTGGATGACACTAGATCATGCTTGGCATTTGTTTCCACACTGGTTAGGTGCCATGTGAAATATTTCCAGTGTTGACCCATGTTTCCAGCTTTGGAAGCTGTGCTGGAAAGTGCAGTTATGCTAGAAGAGTTGTCTGATGATTTTACTTTATTTTTATGAAAAGTCCAGTGGAAATGTTAACCAGTTCACAGAAAACTCAGGTGCAAGCACAGTTCCACACCTGTGTCAGTACCAGAAGGAGGAGCTGGCACATGGTTGCTGTCACTGTTATTTATTATATTTATTGAGGAAATGCTTAACTTCCTAATTGAAGGATTTCACTCTGCTATGTCCACCTACAGAGTTTAACCTGCTCTTGAACCTCACAGAATTCCTCACCACAGCCTCTATTTGCACATAAAGGGCTCCCAGAACAAGCTGCTTGAGCTGCAAACCTCAGGGAATACTGCAGAGCCATGCCTGGAAACTGTGGGTCATGCTCAGAGCTGGCACTCCACAGACTGCTGGGCAGACTTAGCAAGTAGCCAAGATTTAAATACTGAGCAGGAAAATATCTTGGTCACTCTGTCCACGGCAGCAAATGGCTGCTGGTCTGCTTCCCACGGGCATGGATTGAGTTTAAGTGCTCTTCCCAACTTGGAGTCAGGGTATGTGATGAGAGAAAGCTTTGAAATGACGTGGTTATGCTTCTTACATCACACCAGTTTCATGCTTACTCAGGTACAGGCCAGGCTGGTTTGGTTTTAAGGACATGATGTTGAGTGGTTTTATGTGTTCTAATTTCTAATCAAATAAACAACTATCAGCAATTTACTGGGGTGATAAAGGAGGGATGGAGGAGTTATTGCTAAAGCAAAAAAAATTATGGAAGTCTTGTATGGACAGTTTAATACGTATTGAGATGCAAAAGGGGATTCTGAGGGTGTGATCTCTTGGGGAAGCAGATTGTCTGTCTGTCTCTCCATTTTGCAGTCCCCAGCACAGGGGGCTTCTGCTTCCTACTGTGTTATAGGTAAAGTGTGACCATGGCATGGGAAAAAAAGGCAAGAGAGTTCATCCACATACACAGCTTAAGCTGCTGTTGAACCTCACAGAATTCCTCAGCACAGCCTGTGTCTGTGTCACTGCACCCAGAGCAATTCAAGGGAATCCAGTTTGCCTTTGTTTGAGTAAAAGCAGGCTCTTTTCTATCCAAACTCCAGGGATCTTTCAGAACTAATCAGCAGTTTCACCTGGCCACTCAAAATCTTGGCCACACTTTGGTCCAGTTACACCCAGAGTTCCTTTGTGTGCCTGGGGGTGGTGAATACCCAGGGAGAGAGAAGGAATGGGAGGGACCAGGGACAGAGCAGAGAGGAGAGGCAGTATGGAAACTTCCCCATCCTGGTGGCTGGTATTTGTGGCTGGTGAGTGATACTGGCTCATAGATTTGTGGAACTGATTTATCTGGGCTCAGAGAAGCAGAAACAAAGTTTTATGTCATGTAATCCTTCCACTGCATCCTTTATTTTAAAAAAAAAAATGTTCAGGAGTGGTTTCCAGCCTCTGAATTTTTGTCTGTGTAATTTTCACACCCTTGGTGAACTCTGATATTCTGATCCTTGAAATGCTGTGAAGGAAAAATGTTGAGATTCCAAGTTGTTCTCACCTCACAGCATAATTTTTTGTGCAGAATCTTAGAATTACCCCACTGCCAGTTCTGGGACTTGGGAATTCAGGCCCCTCAGTTCTGGATGATCAGCCCAAAGTGTGGTCAAGATTTTGACTGACGGGTGAACATGATAATTAGTTCTGAAAGATCCCTGGAGTTTGGATAGAAAAGAGCTTGCTTTTACTCAGATAAAGGGAGACAGGCACTCTGGATTCCCTTGAACTGCTCCAGTTTTGAACTCAGTTACAATCAGTGGATTCCCAACACCAGCAGCTGGATTAATTGTAAATCCAAACATTTTTTTTTACCATATGTGGTTGTCTCAGGCCCTGCTTTTTGAGACTAGTGGGACTTTTTCAGTTTACTTGTGCAGAAGCTGGGCCAGCCCCACATTAGGTGCCTGTCACACTGGTGCTTAAGTGATCTGTAATTCCAATGAGACCTTGGGCTTGATGAAGAAATCTTTAATAAGATTGCTTTTGTGTTTAAACAGCCCATTTGTAAAGGCTTCTTTCCCCACAACAATAGCAATTGGATTCCTCAGTATTCAGTCATTTCATTGCAAGATGTTAAACTCTAAGAAAATAACTTCCAACCCGTGTTTCTTTTCTTCTTTTAACTTAAAAGTGCCTCTTGTCTTCTTTGTGGTCAGTGCAGCCCTGCTACGAGCTGAAATCTGTACATTCTTATCTCCCTTGCTTTGTTTTTCTGTACCAAACTGTAAGCAAGCCCTGAAGTTTGTTCAGATTTGGGATCAAACGCTGAATTTTTATTTCCTTTCTCGCGAATTCCTAGGGGGGAAAGAATCAATATGCTAATGCTGTTGCATCAAGCTCTCAAATCTATGCAGACATCAATAGGCAGCTGTTCTGTGCTTTTTAGCATTTTGGGCCAAGTTTCTGATTTCAAACAGATTGATGTAAAACCAGAGGAACTTCATAGGGACCTCTCTGGATTTACACCACTGGCTCAGACTAGGCCAAGCTTTTAAATTAATTCAGGATCCAAATTTTGATTTTCATTGTAAATTCGAATTATTTATATAACATTTAGAATTTTATTAGGAATAGGACATCTGCACCTTCATAGCTACTCCCTCAGGAAATTAGGCCATAATTTTGTGACATTGTGTGCTGCCCAATAGTTATAGCTGCTCTTATTTGGTAAATGTATATCAAATGGCATTTGCTACTTCACCGATTTAATACAAAATAAAGTCAGAGTAATGTCCTCTGCTTTCTATTTGAAAAAACAAATTAATCCCATGATAGGCTGTGATTTGCAATAAAGTTGATCAATGGGATCTACCTCCACAAATTGCAGAACATACCATTCACATTGTTTTGAGTGATACTGTTGTTTTACCTTGAAGTACATTGCTGTTGCTCCCTGTGTTCACTACAGCATCTTAAGACTTTTTAATAGAAAGAAACTAAATGAAAATTGATTGATAAAAGCTCCATCAAGGTGTTTATTGTTTTTTGCCCAGGGGTAAAGCAGAAACTTTTGAAAGCCATGTCATTCGTATTAGATTCTGTTTTTCAAAGTGCATGGGCAATGGAGATGTGAACATGAAGGTAGGAAATTGCTTTTAATCATTAATAACTTGCACAGGGACCTTGTAGTACAAGGTGGAATGTCCACCTTCGTGCTGGATAATGAGGATTTGTTGCAAAAATTGGCGTGCAGAGGTGTAGTGGAGGATTGTGTATGCAGTTGTAGTACTGACACTGGCATCCACATGCAAATGAAAGGGAAAATTCCTGATTAACAAGGGAGCTGTGTTAGAGTCAGGTACTTTACCAGAAGTGCAGCAGGAGAGACAGGATGTGCTTCTGCAGCAGTTGCCTCTAGGGACTTTAAAGATCTTAACCCTTTGGAGCAGGGCCTGAAACAACTCATCAGCCCCTAGTTCATGGAGAATTCTGGTTTGATTGGGGCAGAACAAATCCATTTTCACCAGTAAGAGAATTATAGTGCAGGTAGGAACTGTACACTGCCCTATTTTGTAGGGAGTTTATACCCAAAGTAAGAACATGGAGGAAGTAGCAGGAAAGATGATATGAATGGAAGGAGCCTTCAGACAGTTATGGGAGGACATTTGTTCTTGGCTGTAGGGAAGGGACACGGGCTTGTGCTGAGGAATTCTGTGAGGTTCAACAGCAGCTTAAGCTGTGTATGTGGATGAACTCTCTTGCCTTTTTTTCCCATGCCATGGTCACACTTTACCTATAACACAGTAGGAAGCAGAAGCCCCCTGTGCTGGGGACTGCAAAATGGAGAGACAGACAGACAATCTCCTTCCCCAAGAGATCTTGGTGGTTGGGGGATTGTTTTGTTCTGTTTGTACAGTTTGGACACCTTAGAAATGGCATTCACAACAAGGCTGGTTCTTACTGGGAAGATAACTATGAAAACCAAGTGGAAAGTGTTTCTTCTTTCCCTTTTACCTAAGATGAATTCCAATTTCTCTTCTTAGGCTGAAAGAAAACATATAATTTTCTTGAATTTTGCTAGAGAAAATGAAAAAAAAAAGTACAGAACAGCATTCTACTTTATGTTTGAATATGCCATAATTTATCAGCTAAATAACTTATGTAAAAAGATCCAAGCTTCAGTTCTAGAAAAGACACTTGTAGTCAGAACACAGTTCAACAAAACTGAGTAATATAAAAGTGAAAGTATGAATTAGTTTCCACACACTATATAAATCCATGTAAACTAATAACTTTTATTTCTTTTCTATTTGGAGAAGGAAGGAACTGTTTAGCTGGAGAAAGTTCAAACACTGTGGTGATAAAACCCACATTGCTGCATCCACAACATGTATGTGTGTGTATCTGTAAAGTTGTACTGCTTTACCCTGTAGGTAGTTTCTGTAGTCCTTACTCAATGTACATACATGCTCTAGAAAGGATAAAAAAGAATTAAGAAACTTTCATAGCTGTGTTGTGCAGCATATCCTTTATGATGGGATTTCAGTTGCATGTTTGAGAAATAGATGTTCTCAGGCACGGCTGCTCAGTGCTGACAAACAATTGCAGTGGCTGGCACAAATTAAACAGAAGTGCACAGCTAAGACTAAACTCTTTCAAGGTCAGGCCCTACAAATCCACTGCACATCAGCTGTGCTAAGAGCTGGCAATGGGACTGGAATGAAACATGTGACAAACATATGGAAAATATATTCCTTTGTTTTGTACGTTTAAAAAAAGGATTAAGGATTATACTCAACGTGCTACTGCCTTTGAGGGCTATCAGATAAAACGTTTCAAGGTTCATTGACTTCGGGATGGGAATCCTGGGTACAGCCCAGATGGAAGCCTGATACAAAAAGCTGCTCTTGTCTTTGAACATTATTAGTCCCAAAGAACTGAAATTCCTTTTAGGTTTCTCCCCACCCACTTTAAAACAATATGTGTGCAAAGAGTTTCCACTTGGTTTTGTTCCTGGGCTGATCTGCAGTTTAAGAACTGAGGAAAATGGGGTTTAGGAGAAGATCAGCTTCAAGTCCTCTTGAAGGCAATGGCAAAGATGCTGAAGGGTTTGAGGAGGTAAAAAGCCCATCTTAACCTGCTCCAAGGTTGCTCCAAGGCAATGGCATGGATGCTGAAGGGTTTGGGGAGGTAAAAAGCCCATCTTAATCTGCTCCAAGGTTGCCCCAGGGTAGCTGTTCTGGTGCTTGTAGAGAAGACAGTTCAAGGAGGTTGTGTCCCCCACGGCCTCATTCTCACTGACATCTTGATAATTCTCTTCCCTCACCCTAGTTGAGCTGACAGCCATTTGTGGATCTGATCCCTGAGTTAGATCTTTGAGGTGATCATGTCTAATATCTGCATTCCACTTTTCCACTTTTTTTCATCTGATGAGGTTTATTTATATGTGGCATCATTTCATAGAGATTCCTTAGGAATACTCTCACTAACAGCTGTGGGTGAGAGGGAAGGTAATTGTGGGCAGTGCTAGTGTGGCACCAGAATCAACCCTTAAATTACACCTGCAGTGTCTTCTGGCACTTTTGGAGTCATAAATCAGCTGTTAACCAGGCTGGTGTTTGAACACTGTGTGTACTCCTGTGTGGTGATGAGTATCTCCAGGGGCAGGGCAGCGATACACTGACCTCTGGCATCCCCAGGAAGTGTCATTGTCACCAGGAACAGGGTACCCATGGCATTGCAGCCCAGGAGACACAGCAGCTCGTTGGCTGTTCCCACAGGAACAGCCCCCCTCCATCCCCTCTCCTGCCCTTCCTTTGGGAAGCTCCTGATTCCTTCATTGGAATCCTGAGTGGAGGTTATTCGGGCAGGAAAATACTTTATTAAGTTCATTTTCATATTGGTTTTGCTCCCCAAAGTGCTGATTGAAGGGGTTCTGCAGTTCATTCAGGGTACCTCACAACTCACAGGGAAGTGGGACCTCCCTTTTTGGGGTCTAGGTTAAAGCACACATGGGTAGAATTAGCTCAAGCTGCTGAACTGGTCTTAGCTGATCTGGGGGTGAGTACAGAAGGCGAAAAGATGCCTCAAATGTAACTTTTTCTTTCCTCCTCGCAAACTTGAGCCAAATAGGGAATGGAGAAATTGGCTCCAAAGCCTTTGTTTTTTCCTGCTCATTTTCTGTTATTTGTTGTTTTTCTTTTCAAGTAGACTTCCAGGCTGAATGCAATTTTCCTGTGGGAGTAGATGCCGAGTTCTGTCTGTGTTTTCATCTCCATAGCTGACAATAATAAAAATTCCAAACAGCTTCCCCCACATTCCCTGCTCTGCTGTTGTCATGTTTTCTGCTGGTTGACAAAGTCACCTCTGTGGCCTTAATATCTGAGCACATTTGTTTTGCAAAGTGCTGGGAGCTGCATGGCTTGTTGATGTTTTCAAAAGCTGTTGATACACTGCATGTTGCACGGTTAAGAATTTAGGAATTTTCCACTCCCACTCCCCAACTGTTTTTTTGGATTAGTGTTTGTGTTTCTCTGAAGCACCCTGCAAACACCTCCTGTCAGGAGGGGATGGGAGAGAGGCTGAGATATCAGTAAGGCAGCCTGTATTTCCTTGAAATATTTCTTGTCCACTGGGAACCTGAAGGAAAATCGTCCCAGGAATTCCTTACATGTGCACAACCCTTTCAATGGAAGCGGCATCCCAAACCACTTTAGAAGGGTTTATTTTGTGGAGTGGAATCCTCCTCTTTTCCCATTCCTCCCTTGCCTGTTTCCTCCTCCCATATCTAGACCTTTCAAAGTATGACTTGCCGGATCACTAACTTGTTTTACCTATTCGAAGATGGAAAAAAAATATACCAAAAAAAGAGCAAAAAAAGAGTAGTTTGGGAGGTGCTGTTTGGGGAATAACTGAGAAAACAGGAATAGGCTTCTCTTTAGCCTGCAGCTGATGTGTGGCTGGAAGAGGAGAGAAGTTTCCTCTGGCCAAAGGAAGGAAGGAACAACAGATTTGGTCTGACAGTTTATTCTAAGTGATGTTGCTTGGGCACTGCAGCAGCAAATCACCTGTGAGTGAGAAGGGAAAGGAAGACAAATCACTTTACTTTAGAACACCATCATGTTTTTAATGTGGGCTTTGTTTATTCAACTGCTTTTTTCCTGGCTATTGGTCTCCTTACACCAGAGTGTTATGTGTGAGTTGTTCATCTTGGTCGTCTGCTCTTACACAGTGGTGTGAGATGCTTTTGATGCTGGAAGAGGAAAGGCAAGATGTTTGCTGCAACTTGAGGAATCCTCAGGAGCCAAATAACACAGCTCCCTCTAAACATTAACTTCTGTGCTCCCAAGCCTTGATTTAAAAGATTGCATCTTGCAGAACTGCCAGACCATGAACCTTGCCAAGCATGAGCTTCTACACATTTCCAAAATGACAAGAAAAATAAAATTGGCTGAATGAACCAATGAACCAGCTTCCCCTTTCTTATTACCAAGTAACAGCAGTAAACATCATTAAAACCATTCACTTTTTAGTCAAATATTGTGTGACTAAAAGACACTTTAGACCACAAAATGCATTCTGATAAATGGAGCTCCAGGCTGGATGTATTTAATGTAGTAGTTCAGAAATTCACTGGACTGCATTTCAACCCTGTGCTGTACAAATCAAATTGCAAATGAAGCCTGCTTCTGTTGGATGGTGCCAACCATCTGATAAGGAGATCTTGGCTGACTACTCCTCATGTGTCTTAAGGGGATATAGAAATGAATATTTGTAATTTTTATTACTCTTTGAAAATATCATCTTTTATGCCTTATAAAAACTACTTGATCAATTTTCATCTTTAATCAATTATTGCAGGGTCTTTTCTCTTTTCTGCAGACTGTTAAGCTTTTATCTCTCAGAGTTTATCTTAATAATCACAAAAAATCCAATGACCCATAACAGGATTCACATTGTTCCTTGTAAAGTTTTACTCTGTGTACAATTTGCAGGTGTCTGGCTCCGAATGGGGCTGTGACTGAGAGTCCTTTAGGATGGTTGGGCCATGAAGAATATGAGCAGAAAGATGGGGGAATCTCTTCATTTCCAACCAGGTCAGCATTTTTCTTCACATCCAGACCCTAAGCTGCAGTTTTGTTTTAAGTTTCCCTTGATGGCTGTTTTGCTCAGAGTGTTGTTGTAAAAAGCAAATAAATACGTGGAATTTTGCTATTTTAAGCTTGGCCTGGCAGAGCCAGAGTGCAGGGACAAGGGGGATGCTGGGCAGGGGAAGGTGGCTGTTGCACTCCTGGGGAATGGAGTGTAGAAGTAAAAGTTTTGTGCCTCCAAATCTTCTTCTTTTTCATAATTTGGGCTCAAGAAACTTGTCTGAGTTGGAAGTCAACCCCATTAATGCTGCACTGATTTCTGTGCAGTGTTAATGAGTGTGGATTGGGACAATGGTGAAAGATATGTAGTTTGTATCATGTATTTGTTAAATTTCTACTTGGTTTGTATCAGGAAGAGAGATTATTTAGTAAAAATGCTTTGTTTAAAAAAATTACTTTAGAATCAAATATTTCAATCCTATAAATGGATAATTACACTGGTTATTAAATGTATATATCAATTCTATTAATGGATAGCTACACTAATTATTAAATGTTTGCTTAGTGTCAAAGTTTTCTCAAAGTGTGTGCCTGCCATATGCTAATGGCAGGCTGGTTAATATTATTTATTCCAGCCTACATGTTTTCCAGCAATATGAATTTATGGAAGGAATTCTGTGTGTGTGAAAAGTGATGTATATTCAGAGCAATTTTCAGTTTCCCATCATGTGTTGGAACCTGGTTTCAAGAATTGTGTTTGCTCATTGCAACTGCAATCCCAAATCACTGAGCTTCTTCCAGCTCCAAAATCCTGGGCTGCACAAAGGATTCTGGGTGGAACTTCAGTCCTTTAGGTGTTTTACACCACAGTTTCCAGCACAGGGAACTGAGGGAGAAGGGAAAGCAGCAAGCAAAGTACTGAACAGCAGAACTATGGGGCAGGACGTCTCCTCCATGATTATCATCATTATCAAAGTGTAATTTATCCAATTAGCCAATTCCATTAAACAGGTTCGACTGACTCTTTTTCTCCTGCCACATTTTAATGTGTTTATATCTCCAATGAGTGAAGGATGTATTGTTTGACATGACAGCTTGCTTTGTGTGCAGCTACCTCTTTATTTCAATCCAGTGACTGACAAAAGGTAGGAGTGGGTCTTTTTGATGTAGTGTAGGGAATTATTTCCTGATTTGACATGCTAATTGATTGGGGATTTCTTATTATATTAAGGAATATTCATCCTGAATTGCTCAGTACAACAGCATTGGTGCATTGCAACAGGAGGATAAAAATGAGGGATCAAACAAAAAGGTGACATATTTAAACATATTTTTCTGTGCTGTGATTATTACACATGGTTTATAATCTTTTTACCCTCTCCTCTTGTTACCTTGAACCCTATGCTTCTGTTGTCTGAAGTGGCTTCAGAGCTTCTGTTGAGAGACAGTGGAACTTTTAAAAACAATTTTAAAGTAGTGCCAGTTGTTGAAAAATATGATGCATGTTCATGTGAAAAGTTGACAATCTGCATGTTTTCACTACAAAACTCAAGTCATGTTTTGAAGTTCACATTTTCCCCTCTCTTTTCAATGCCAAATAACAAATGGATGGTAAAGGAAGAGAGAGGAAGGACACTGGAGAAGCTCTTTGGTAGCAGAGGAAAGATCCTGTGCAAAGAATAATTCACCCCACTCAGCTGAGTGAAATCTGGTTTTGTGGTATTTCTGTAGGCTTAAACTCTTCTACATTCGCTGGGCAATTGCATCCTTATCCTTGAAATTAAGATCATGGAATCATAGACTGGTTTGGAAGGGACATTAAGAATTCTCTAGTTTTAAGCCCCTGCCATGGGCAGGGACATCTTCCATTGTCCCAGTTGCTCCAAGCCCCGTCCAACCTGGCCTTGGACACTTCCAGGGATCCAGGGGCAGCCACAGCTGCTCTGGGCACCCTGTGCCAGGGCCTGCCCACCCTCCCAGGGAAAGATTCCTTTCCAATATCTGTTCTAGATTAAGACTGTCAGTTTAAAGCCATTCCCCACTCCAGCCCCTTTTCCAAAGTCCCTCTCCATCTCTCTTTAAGCCTGTTCAGGCACCAGAAGGTGCTCTAAGGTCTCCCTGAAGCTTTTTATTCTCCAGGATGAATATCCCCAACTCTCTGTCTCCATAGCTGTGGCATTCCAGCCCTTGGAGCCCCTTCATGGCCTCCTCTGGACCACACCAAGATGCAGGAAATGTATTCTGCTGTTGGGTAGAAATAGGAATATCAGTGAGCACTAGGGCTGGCAAGATGCAAGCAGGGGGCAAGCACAGGCTCAGCACAGCATTAAAAAAAAAATACAAATGAAGTGAGCTTATTCTTTTTATGGAAATTTTTCTTTAGGGAGGAAGTTGTTCTGACTTCTGTAAGGAGCTGGATATTCCATCACATTCCTGTGTTTCAATAAATGGAAAATACAGTGATGATGACGCTGATTGTTTTTAAAATGAAACTGTCTGTAGTTATCTCTAGAGATAATAATCCCCTGCTGGTTTAGTGCTTCCTTGATTCCGTTTGTGTGAATCTGGAGGATGAGACACGGCAAGGCTGTGTCAGCTCCCCCACGCCACCTCCCAGAGCAGTGTCTCAGCTCACCCACCTTTCAAAATATATTCTCTAAACTGATCCCAGGAGGTTCTGCTGGGGTGCTTTAGCTCTGATTTTTTAAAACTAGACCAGAGGCTTGAACAAAGCAATCTTTTCTCCCACTGTGTTTTTACTGGAAGCTAATTAATTTTGACCCTCTGATCTGCATGGCACAAGAGAGCCTGTGGCAGGTCTGAATACTGGGGGGGGTTTAGCACCTCAGAGGGGCAGAACAGCTCCTGCCTGGCATCCAGGTGCTCAAACAGTGCTGTGCAAAGTGGGTGGAGTGGATGGATGGTCACTACTGGATGGATGGTTACTATTTCATAGCTTTTTTTCATTTGCCTGAGTGCAGGTGGCCACGTGTGAAGGAGAAGGTTCAGGATTTGTAGGCTTGTTTTTGCATATAGGAGCCTGGGTAAAGCAGCTTTTGATGACTGATGTGACAAATACTCCTTTCTAGGAGCAGTTTGGTCTTGCATCTGTCTTTTCACTTTTTTATCCAAATATCTGAAAGTACTTTTCAATCATTTAGATTCATTATTTGCATTTTAACAAGATGAAAATGGGAAAGAAAGTGGAGAGAGGCTAAACATACAAATCTGTTGCTTATAATGACACCAGGATCTAAACCAAATTTGCCTAGTTTCCACTATTTGTAGTTACTCTGAGACAATTCTGTTACTTAAGTTTTTTGTGCATTTATTTCAGGCATGCATCACAGTTTACCCACAGTAATTCTGTGTAGAAGTGCAGTTATAGATTGCAGGGTAGAGGGCTTCTGGAATGGGATTTGTAGAGCCCAGTTAGAGCTCTTTCCTCCAAATTCTGTCAGTATAGCAGCTCATTTCAGAGCCTAAATACGACAGTGCTTCATTGGAAGAATATATTTCCCAAATATCAAGTTGAAAAGGATGTCAAGTGTGATGTGGGGGGACAGTCAAGAGGAACAAACCCCCCAGGAGTGAGATGTGAGATCTTGCAGGGTATGAAAAGCCACCAAGGGGTTAATCATCCCCCACTCTTTATGAAATGACAACAAGCTCTTGGCAGCTTTCCCCACTCTTTATATAACACTTCCAAGTGCTGAAGCTTGTATCCTCCTAGTAATGCTTTTAATTTGTGCTCTGCTGGGGAGAGGCCAAGATTTAATCGAAATCATTAGAATGTCTTTGCTTGGAGTAGCTGAGGGCTTGTAGTGAGCTGGAGGAGGTTTCTTCAGAAAAATTAAAAGAAATACAGAAGGTCATCATTGGTGTCTGAGCCATTCCAGACACCAGGTTCAAGGGGGAAAGGTTGAGTTTAATGACAACTCCTCCTAACTTAAGTAGGATGCTTGCACAGCCACATAGTTTTAATAATTAAACTTTGCCTTTTTCCCTTCCCACACACCTGCCCAGGCAACTTTGCTTCTAGCTTCAATCTCAGTACAGCAAAGTGGGGGGAACCAAAGCCCAGGAGCCAGATTTCTGAGATATTCAGGGTTCTGGGGACTCCACCAAATCTCGATTTTCTTAAAATGGGATGAATTTCAATGTGTCTATAAATGTGCACAAATGTGTGTGTGAGAGATGTGGTTGTGTATGTGTGAATATGAGAGTGTGTTTATTTACAGCCTCAGCTGAGGTCTGCTCTTGAGTTTTGACTCCCTTCCTTTAAGTGGGGCTATCAGAACACAGGTGCTGCTGCTTTCTGTGTATATTGGTGTCCATGTGTGGATTTTAGTCCTGTGAGTGTCTGAAAGGCAATGCCATGCCCTGGGTGTGTGAACAGGAAAACAAACTGCTGGGGTAATTTTGAGGCACGATACATTTGCTAATTGCTTAGTGTAAATTAGAACGTGCACCTTCTTTGTTGGCTGTGAATTAGACAAAAACATATTCCAAAAAAAAGTTTAAAAAACATTAGTTTCCTATTTCTTGCACTGTACAGTCCTAATGTTGTACAGCCAGAGATGGAGTGAACTGGCAAGTGATGAATTTGTGTGAGAAACTGTCTTTTTGAATGACTTTTTATGCCTACATTTGAATACAGCCTCTTACAGCAGAGTAGGTTCAAATAATGAACTAATAGTGAATGTTAAAGATTTAGGGAATTGTCTGTGAACTTTTGACCCTGGGAATATAAGGAGGTTTGCTTTTCAGGAGAATTAGTCTAGCTGGGCTAATGGGTGCCAATAAGGGCTGTAAGCAGTGTGTCAGGGACCAAATCTTTTAATTAACCGCTGAGTGAAAAGTAGTTTGGGAAATGCAATAAGTCAGATTCAGGTCAGATCAAGCAGAATAATATGTAGGCAAAGATGAAATTAACATACTAGGAAATGCAAGCTGAAAATCTCCAAACTTTCCTTATTAGACTGATGGAAAATGGGATTTACTTTGATTGCTTCAAGGAAACGTGGCACCTACTTTTACTGACTCGTTCTAGCAAGGTTTAGATTCTCCTGGCCAAACGTCATCTGCAGATGAAAAAGATTAAACTGGATTAAACTGGAGACACACCGTGGTCCAGTTGGAAATGGCAGTGACTCGTGGTACAGGCTGGCTCGGCACTGGCCTGTGCTCCAGTGGTTTTGTTCCAGCCTGGGATGCCCACAAAGTTACTACAAGGATTAAATTGCAAGTGAGCCACTGACTCCTGTCCCCCTTGACAAATGGTGTCGCCTCGGAGCTTCTTTGAATTCCCGATTTTTCTGAGTCTGCTGTCTCTTGCTTTGACAGTGACATTTTAACTTCTCCTGGAGCAGTTTGTCTTTTTGTCCTGTGCTTGTATCATCCCTGTCACAGCTGTGCCATGAAATCATAGAATTGTTCAGGTTGGAAAAGACCTTTGAGATCAGCAAGTCCAAGCCAGCGCTGCCACATCCACCACTAAACCATGGCCCCAAGTACCACCTCCACATGACTTTAAAATCCCTCCAGGGATGGTGAGTCAAGGTGAGCTCCACTAATTATTAACACAACATGGATAATTGCATTCAGTATTGTCCTGCAGATGGAAGGATCTCAATTTTAATTATACCTTATTAACAAAATTAGTAGGATCAGAACTACATCTAGAGAGTTTGGAAGGTAAACCAGTGCCTGTCAACGTATCATTATAGAGTAGGGTTTAAATTATTAGCTTAATTCACATCTAATAGGATTTTAATCCTATTCTGATTGTTCTCTGTGCACAGAAAGTATTATTTATAGGAGGACTATGCCTTAAATTTTGGTGTAGAAGGCTTTGAAATTAATGGAAAAACTCCAAGTAAGCTTAGTGGGCTTTGAATCGATTCATTTTGAGTCTTTTCCATCAACATTAAAATTCAGATGTGCTTTGAAAACTGTGATCATGGGCCCCTAATTTCCTCAGTATCGTTATCAACAATGATAATGCGTCATCTGATCTGCCAAATAACTTATTCAAACCTCCACTAATGTCTCAGTCATCACAAACTACTTAAGTAATTTATTTAATTGGAAAGTGCACTAACTTCGGTGTTGCACGCACTGCAGAGTGGTGAGGGATTCCATAAGATCAGGAACAACTTCCCAAGCCCCTCTGCATTTCCTCCTTGCTTTCTCACTGGCTCCAGAGTAGTGAAGGTTAGCTAGGATAATATTTTCTTTCTTCATAATTGTTGCAAGGTGCACTTCTTGCCAAAAAATCAAAGGGCTAAATTGAATTCACTGACTTAAAATCAGTCCTGCTGTCAGCTACAATACATGTTTAATTGTTCTGTCTGTATGTTGTTGGGCTGGAACAGTTTCAAACAATCTACCAATCATGAGCAGGGGGGAAAAAAATCATTAGAAAATCAATTTCTGCTTAATTGAAGATCTTTCTTCCAAATGGGAATGAAGCAAGATTTATAACCTTGGATCCACAGACTGTGTAATGATGGCACTTGAGCTTGTCAAGGTTTCCAGCTGGGAGCTGTGGCGTGGACAGCATTTCCTTTTCCACCTGCTGTGAGTCAGCACAGTGGGCACCAAAGGGCTGTGGTAGGAATGGGTGAAGCCCAAGAGGCTGTGCTTGCAAATCAAAGGTGGAAAACAAGGCATTGTACAGGGAGGAGAAGGGAATTTGAAAGGCATTGTTTATTTATACATTCTCCTGAGTGCTGCGAGTGGGAATTGCAGTGCCTGGCTCTTGGAGACGCCCCTTTGGCATCTGACTGCTGGGGCCAGCTCCGAGGAAATCCTGTGACCAAGGGCCCTTGGGGCAGTTCCTTCTCTGCTCCCAGAACAAAGGTTCACAAAGGTAAACTCCTGTGGCTGCTCAGGGTGAGAGCTTTGCAGCTGATTTCGGTAGGACCAGCGTTCCACACCATCTGGAAACTTGTAGTCTCATTTTCTTCTGTTGAAAACTGTGCAAATCACAATGTGGTTAAATGGCAAGGAAAGCATAGGAAAATGGAAAACTGATAGGAAAATTAGATGGTGATTGTACATCCTTTCCCCTTCCTGGTTCCTCCTGCTGTATTGAGAAAATGCAGCTCCAATCTTCTTTAAGCTTCAAACGAGTGGAAGAGAGTCATGGTGTAAATACCAAGCAATAGCTAAAAGTGAATTTACCAAAGTTCAATAAACATAAAAATGATGAATTTAGATGTCATGTAATTAACTCAGAATTACATGAGCAATAACCAAGTAATTACACCTTTAATAATGCATTAAACTTGTCAGGAATACTTAGTCATTCAACTAGAATTTAACAAGATAGCCTATAGCAAGTTACAGTAATTAGATATCACTACTGAAAACATTGACAGTTCCTAATTGATACCTTTTATTATAAAGTTAAATGCCAAACATTTCTTTTGAGTGTATTAAGGAGTAATATTAGCTGTGTTTAAGACCACACTGCCTACTCTTATAAATTGTATGCAGGTAAAAAAAAAAAAACCAAAAAACACACCAACAAACAAAACCCTAAGAAAAAAAAAATCAGCTAAACCTATCGATCACTTACACAAACATGGTTCAGGTTCTCACTCCCCTGATTTAAATTGCAACCTAAGAGAGTCTGGTCCCTGGCAGGTCTGTCAGCAGTAAAGGGAAAAGAGAGGTGGAAGAAAAAACTTTGTGAAACAGGTAAAGAGAATAACAATCACATCACTGGAGGACGCAGGTCTTCAGTGGGAATAAGGCACCCTGCAGCCTTTGCAAGAGTAGAGCAGAGAAAATAAACAACCTCAGGATTTTGTAAATTAGCTTTAAAAACAGGACTTGGGCTTGCTGACGACTAAATCAGATTGTTTAGGCTACAGGAGAAAGGGTTTTGGAGAAAGAAATGGAATAGGATTGAAACTATGTGTTTACTTGCTGCTTCTAAATGTGGGAGATATTTCTGTTGATTTTTTGTTGTTCTGTCTGTGCACTTGGCAAATAATTATTTTTCTTTTTCTTTTTTTCATTGTAACCGTGGCAAAAAGTAAAGTTTTTTCCAGTGGAAACTGAAAGAACAATGTAAAGAGAAAGACAAAAAAGAATTTTTTGTCAACTCTAAATGTAGCTTTTCTGAAATAAAAAAGTATCATTTAATTATATTTTATAAAACAACCTTAAAAACATTTTCTTATTTACAACAATAATATCCACATTTTGCCTGAATTCACAAAGATTTTTGTTTTCCTAAAGTTCATCCCTTTAGCAAATTTCTTGAGGGAGAAAGTATGCAATCTTATTCTGGATATGTACTGGAATCTCTGATGCTTAGTGGAACCATCTGTACTTTAAACCCAACTAAGCAGAGATTGATGGTGTCTGTGTGAAGCAGCAGAGATCAGCTGGAATCATCACATACATCTTTTGTCATTTCGTTTTTCATCTGTATAATTACAAGTCTTATCAGGCTGCATGCTGAGCTATGGCTGATTGTCAATAAGACCTCTCTTGATTGCATCCTATATAAATATTCCATGTCAATCTTGCAGGATGCAATTCCAGGGGCCAAACAATTGTACCTTAGTCCATGGATACAAGGTCCTGGCCTTTTTTGCTACACTGATAATCAAATTTATGCCTAAAAGGGAAGCTCACAGGTGCCAAGTGCTTCATTCCCCTGCACTCCTAATGCTGCCCCTCTGCTCTGGTCTGTGCTGGTTCTGCTGAGCCTTTCTCTCCAGGTACATAAGATTATTCATGAAAATGAAACTACTGCATTTATGTTTACATGATCCTCAGCCAGTTGCATGGCAACTGGAATTGTCTTTACTTTTATGCATATTAAAAACACTCAATAGATACCCTTTCAATAATTAATTGGTAATGAATGTAGAGGTTGTCGAATGCTTTACCCAATGTGTTTAGGCTTTATCCAGTGGTTAAACTGGATAAACAAGCTTTGTTTTTCTTGTTATGACTTCTTTCACAGGAGATGCCATGCACTGTTCTCAAAAAACCCAGGCAGTAAAAAATCCAGGAGGTGCTGAATGACCTGGGCAGTGTCAAGGCCAGTGCAATGTGTGTGTTTGCAGGGCACAGGACAGAAGCTCTGGGGCAGAGCAGACTGCAAAATCTACACTGTGAGAGAGGCAGCAGAGATTTTCAATCCATTTTCACCACTTCTGATGCTCCTGACACCCACCCAGTGCCTGTCTCTCTCATTGGACTCCCCCAGTGTGCAGATTCCTCCTCAAAACTGTTGACACCAGAACAATGATGCTGTGGCTTCAAATAGCTCTGCAGGGCTTTCTCTCCTCTCTTAGCTGACTATGACATAAAAGGTTTCCATTGCATGGAGAAAGGGAGCATTTGTAGACTCAATAAATATTTTTCTTGTTCCTTCTTGCTTTTTTCCTGGCCTGTTCCAGAGGAAAAAGAAAATAAAATAAAAAGGTCAACTCAGCTGTGTCTGCATCACTTGGCAGTTTCACCTCCCCATCATCCCTTCTCTTGATAGGGAACTGGGAATCCAAAAACTGCCCTGGCTGAAACTGGCCAACCTTTCCTCCTTGTTGGGAGTGTGAGCAGGACTTTTTCTAAAAACAGACAGAGGCAAACATCTGGTTTCTGCATGGTTTTTACACTTGTTTTAATACAAGATGAGGTAAGAGGTTTCTTCACTCCCCAAAATTCTCCTTTGGGCTACTTTAACGGGACCAGAGCTCTGATGGATGCTCATGCCTTGCAGGGGAGTTGTACACCTGCTTGTTTGGCCTTGCCAGCACTCCCTGAGCTCCCAGTGGAGTCAGGCAGTGCCTTGCTTGTCCCCTTGCCTGGAGTGTCCCCTCTGTCCCGATGAGGATGTGCAGGAGGGAGCAGGGGCACAGAGGTGTCCTTGCTGCCCCTGTGAGCAGCAGCAGCAGGTAGAAAGCATTCACTGCTGCTCCTTCCTTCCTGTCACCACCAGTGCAACAGAAGGAGTCAGTCATGTGTTGTTTACATATGAATACCCTCACGTGTGTGTGCTCATATCCGTGTAACACACACAACTCTCTGCTGCCCTGGAGGCCCTGCTGTCAAACAGCACTTTGGGGCTTGAGGTTCCTTAAAACGAGCTGTTCTCAGCAGCTTGGGTGGGAACCCACCAGCAAATCTGCATATCTGTTCCTGCAGCCCCTCAGGTGGGGGCACAGTTACCATGGCTGCAGGATGCAATCATGGCAAGTCATATAAATGAAGGGCACTATTGATTGTTCATTTTTGCACACACCATTACATGCACACACTTCTGAAAATAAGGCTCGGGGCATAATTGGCTGCCAATGGAGCTTCACCAAGTTGACTGCATACATTTGGTTTCCCTTATTTTTACATTTGAGAGAGCTGTTCATGCTGATTCACAGAACCTGTCTTATGGCCTTGAATTTCCTCCTAGATGTTTCTCTCTGCATTGCTCTTGCATTAGGTACCTAAAATAGATGATGTGGTCAGCCTTTTAGATGTGCTGACTGTGTTCTGCTTCATCTCTATGAAGTAAGGAATTGAGTGTTCCCCAAAAGGCTTCCCAAATTTGTTCCCAGAAACAAAAGCACAGGAATTTCTTGAAAGCTCGAGACAAGAGATGTGTGGAGGCGAGTTCCATGAAGTAGTTGATGAGTTTACTACTGAGCAAGTTGCTGGGGGGAAAAAAGAAGATCCTCCCTTGAAACCCAGAGATTACACAGCATATTGAGAACTCTGGTGTTGATCCTGAGGGTGGGCAGTTGCTTTGGGTGCTCTCCCGGGCTCTTCAGCAATGTGAGCAAACCAGAGGCACTTGTGTTGTCCCAGGCTGCCACCTGATGAAGTGACAATAGAGTGTGATAATTTGCCAGCCAGCGCTGGCTTACAGAGCCACTGCAGCCCATTAACACTTCCTAACAGCCCTGTATGGCTCTGCTTTGCTGAACCTGAAAGGCAAAGGTCTCAAAAAACTGAAGCCCGTATGAAGTCATGAGTGTTCCTGGGCCAGCAAAATTAGAGGCTTTCAGACGATTTTTTGAGCCAGTTTGAGACTGGGGGACAGACGCCTAAAGAATTTTCTGCATAAAATCCTTGCATGTTGTGTATGGGCTTTATGTGAGAGGAAAATCTCTGGGCTGCTGCACGAGTGACCTGCCCATCTTCCCTGATGTAGAGAGGAGAAGGGCACAGTGAAGTAGCACCTAAGTACTTTTATGATAACCTCTAACTCTCCTGGAGAATCCAGAATCAGCTGTCCTTGCAGGTTGTGACTCTGCTATGGGTCTGGACCTGATTTGCCTTTCCACTGAATTTCCTTCTGATGGCACTTCAGAGTCCTGGAGTTAAGGATCCAGGGGCTGAAGAAAGAAAGACTGGTCTGGTGTGTTTGCTGTTGCTGAAGGGAGGAACAGGTTACTTAGCCAGCTAGTGTAAGCTTAACTAGCTCACTTAGTGAGCTCACATAGCTCAGAAAAGACCCAGGAGCAGCAGAGCTGCAAGGACAGGGTTGGAGCTGTGCTGCTGGGAGTGCAGGAATGGAAGGACAGTAAAATTCCTGCCTTTTTAGTGACAATGGCATATCAGATTTTGTGGGCTGAGTAAAGCCATGCACAAACCTCTCTCCCTACTCCAGAAGTAAGTCAGTTTTAGGTGCTGTAAACTCTCAGGTCCATCCTTTTCTTATAGGAGTAATTTTGTTGGAAAGTCATAGTTTTGTGATACTTTCTTGAATATATTTTTAATCTGAGCTTTGTTCACTCAGAGATAATCACAAGTAATGCCAGCAGGGGCTGTGGTGGCAGAAGAGGGAGGCTTTGGTGGCTGTGCTGGGACATGTCCTGTTCCCCCAGCCTGCTGCTGGTCTCCAGGTCTTTGCTGCAGTGTCCTGGCCCTGGGGGTTTTGGTGATACATCTGTGTGGCTGTGGAGGACAGGAAACAAACTGGAGTGGAACCCCTATAAAAAGGTTTGGTTTTAGTCCATACTATTTCACTGCAGGCAATTAAAGGGTCAATGTGAAGATGGGAATGATAAAAAGGAATTAAGAGATAATGGGGGGAAGAATGTCATAAGACATCCTGCCACTTCTATCATTGCAGTTCATGAAAATGGTCTATAGAAGAGTTTCTCTAGAGCTACAAAAGTTAGTCCACAATTTTTGTCATATATTAGCCATGAATTAGCCTTTAATGATGTGCACCACATAATAACCTAGAGAGATAGATACACCTTAACTATTATCTTTTCCAAATGGTGCAGGAGCACTGGACCGCTGCATTACACCACAACTAGATGTAGATGCTTATTCTGTAAAGGTCCAGAGAATATATTTTCCATATCACCTCCTCACCACAAAATGTTTCCAGTGACTTACCTAAGACCTAATGAAAAAGATCAAAAGGCTGTATTACACTAGAGGAAAAGAGCAGGAGAAGTCAAAGTCATCAGCAGTGTCCTAAGGCCTGGGAACTGCAGGAAAGTTGCTGAAATTCCCAGGAAATCCTGAGATGCTGGTAGTGCAGGCAAAAAATCTTGAGTGATTGCTATCAGCAGGGTTTGGAGGAAAGCTCTGTCCTTAATCCAATATCTTGTGATGAGCTGAGCTCAGTGTACACAGTAAGATATGCCAAAGAGTAAACAGTTCCTCTAATGTTACTGTAGGTTCTGATTTGCCTTTCTTGGTGTCCTGTTCTGGTTAGAGATCAGGGGAAGGCAGTAAAAATCCTCAGAGTCAATTTTTCCCCTTTTGTGATCATTGCAGCAAAGTTGTGGAGGCCCTGAAAGATGGGATTAACCCAATGTAAAGATGAGATGGGCAGGCTGTGAAAAGATTTAAAGCAGTATATTTATTATGTCCTTATTGAAAGTATTAAGCTTTTGTGACAGGATGAGAGAAGGGAAGTTAAGATGACCTGGCTGGTTTATAGCTGTGTAAGTACACAGTCTGTACAGATATCCCTGCTTTGGATAGCAATGGGAGTTTCCAGTGTCCACCAAAATCTAAATTTCAGTCTTTGTCTTATTAAAGCCCTGACTCAGCAGATCCCTGCAGCATTGTTTTGCTTTCAATTACATTATGCACAAACTGGCTGAAATGCTTTGGACTCCCCGGTTTGATTCCAAGTGAGATAGAAAATGGCAAAATTTAGAACATGGAACCAATAGGTGCCCTAATCCCCCGATGTCCTTGGTGCCAAGTCGTGTTTCAAATCTGGCCCATGTGCAAAAGATCTTCTTCCCTTTTTATAGTTCTTTTAGTCAAGGGTGTTTTTGACAAAAACCAGCAAAATATCCTGGAATTACCTAACGTGCTTGCAAGTGATTGTCCAAGGGTTTGTGCAGCGTTCCCATGCAGGGGTTATATAAAAATGTTCTGTTGCTATGTGAACTGGAGGTTTGTTTTGATGTAGCATCAATACCCAGGAGGGGAGAAAGGGGTGGGGGGAGGGAAGAGGAGAGAAGACACTGGCATGGTGCCAATCTCTGGAGTTTTTTGTCATGATAAATGGCTCACAAGGAGTCAGCATGACCCGCCAAGTAAACCCAACTGCTCTCAAAGAGCCGTGGGCTTCAGATACTGCTGACAGACAAGTACTCCTTATCAGCCTTTTTGTTTAAACACACAGGCAGAGCGCACACGTAGGAGATGAGCAGCAGCGAGGGAGGAGCAGGCCAGCAGAGAGGGCTGCACTGGCAGATAATGTCCACCCAGATGTCCACAGCTGATTTCCACCCACTTTGACTTCTGCAGAAGCTTTGCATTTCCCCTCAGCTACAGACTGGGGTCTCAGCAGATCCCCGCTGCTGCTGCCTGCGGTGGATGAGCTGTGGAGTAAAGCAAAACCCTCTTTGTTTCTGAAGGGAGGAATTTACACTCAAAATTGTTCACTGAGATAGAGGAGCCCATATATTTGTTGTACCTGCACCAGAGGCAGAGCTTCTCTGCACTTGGGGTGGCTTCTGTTCTGTCCTGTTTTTTGGTTTTTCCTGTATTTGACTCAAGTGAAAGGTTTGCCATGTACAGCTTTGAAAATGGACTTCATATTTATTTCTGATATTCTTTTTCCTTATCCACTCTCTCCTAGAAAGTGTCAATCTTGTTCTGATGGGCAGGTCAAGGCATGTGTTCAGTGGTGGTTTGGGGAATGCTTGTGCACCTCTTAGAACTCCTGCCTGATTTTATGGAAACCTGTCTGTAAGTGCAGCCCCCACAGAGCATCAGCAGCCCTTGGCTAACAGAGACTGTAATGCACTCAATTTACACTTGCAGGAAACAACTACAAGGACAACCAAAGATATAATTAATGTGAAATAAGTATTCCTCAGCAGAACAATCTCAGGGAATTGATGAAGCTGAAGAAAACTACTTTTCTCCAGTTACTCTCAAAGGGAATTTCAAAGCAATGGAAAATATTCAGGAGAGTATTCAAATGGAAGAGGACATGTTAGCAAGATCCTCCCCTTAACTGAAAGTGAACCATTCAAATCCTCTAAACCTAAAGAGAAAGAAACAAGATAGATTGAGAAATTAAAAATGTCAGCCAGAGACAAAAGATAAAGGGATTGAACCATGAGTCTTCCACTGTTTGGGGGAGTGTAATCATCTCTCCCTTATCCACTTTGCTGTGTATACAAAGGACAGGCGACAGGGGAAATAAGAAGGACATTATGAAGCAAAAGTAGTCACAGGACATTTGAAAATACGAAGTATCTTAACAGTAGTAACTGTGAGCAGAGTGGATTAAATAGGTGTTTTGGTGAATAGCTGAGTTAAACGATCTGCAAGGCCAGAGCTGTGAAGATAGAGCTCGGTGCTGGCAGCAGTGAGCAGGAGTGAGCTGGCAGGAGACAGCTCTGAGGGCAGCAGAAGAAACTCTTGGAACAAGCTGTGCCTTGTATCCCTGAGACAGCTGGGAGCGAGCTGGAGCCTCTGCACGGTGCAGGGAAGCTCTGGGAAGCGAGGCTGGCGTGGGCTCCAGGAGTGGTGTGGCCACATGGGCTTTGTGCCAGGGAGGAGTCGGGCAGGAGCCCGGGGCTGGTTAGCACCAGGCTGGGCAGGCTCTTCTCCCTCTGGGCTGCAATGAGCTTTGCCAGAGTTGGGGAGGGATTGGGTTTGTGCTGTCCTTTGCTCTAAGGTGTTGATGGTTCTTCAGAACTTGTGTGATCAGGCTGAGTCCTCTGTGGTTCCCATAAAGCACAGGGAGCAAATGGAATAATGCATTATGGTAAGCACAATGCAGACACAAGAGTTCATGCTTGCAGTCCATACCTGGCTTTTGACTTGACTGACTTTGTCACAACTCCTAATTTATCACTTTGTGCATCTGTAAAATGAGGAGAGGTGGCAGCAGGTATCACTTTTCTTCATGATTGGAGAGAAATGGGAAAGAGATTGGAGAGATATGGAAGAGGAGAGTCTAGGAAACAGGTTGACACAAGTGGGTGAGGCTTCCAGGGATGAGGAGGTGGCTTATCTGATGGGGTAACCAATTGCTTCCTCTCTAGTTAATTATTGTTGTCATCAATGTGAGGACCCAACAGCTGAAATACATATTTGATTTTGTGAGTGGGACTTAAGTAGACAGAAAATCAAATTGGAGCCAAGAACTAGCCTGAAGGCAAGCACATCCTAATGCAAAATTTTTTTTAAAGGGATTTGAGCATTCCCTGTGGCACAGCTTCCTTGTCCTGCTGCTGCTGATGCAGCGTGGACTGGTTTCCCCAATTTCCAGGAGACCAAAGAAATAAAATACTGTTCTGTCAAACCCAAAGTGCCTCTGGGCAGCAGATGAGGAGGGTTTGGAGCTCTCTATCTTTTATTGGTTTTATTTTTTTTCCCCTTTTCCATCTTGCATTTGCTCTTTAAGAAATTGTCATTGAGGGGGGAGAAGGCAAACAAAAGTTGACTTTTGTTAAGCGGTGGAGACTTGGCAGTTGTGTGGAGGTCATGGTGCTCAGTCAGTGTCAGCCTCCATTCCCCAGAGTTGTATCCTGTAATGTATTTATTTATCATTACAGACGGCCAAAATTTTTTTTCCCCCTTTCAGTTTGTTCTGTCCAAGGCCGCGGGGTTCCGACAGAGATCAACAGCATTCCCGCAGTGATGAAGCAGCTCGTCAAAAGCTGAATTAGATGTTAAATCTTTCTGAAGTGGGGAGGAGGAGGAAGGAGGGGAATCACATTGTGCTAAGAATTTATCATGTGTTGTTTCCTGTGAGATAATGTAAAGGAGAAGATTTGTTATGGTGCAAGTTTCAAACTGCTGTTTCAGGGCTACAGTGTCTGCCAAGCTTATGATGTATTTGATCTTTTCTGAAAGTCCTTCTTTTCCTTTGCTACCTTCTGTTAAACAGACTGTCTTCCAGGTAGGTAAACACTTAAAATGCTCCATCTACTGAAACATCTACAGCTAAGCACCAAAATTTGCATGGACAAGAGGAATAAGCAGAAATAAACCAGATTAGACTGTGAGATCCAGCGAGGCTCCAGCTCTGGACAGAAGGCTGGGTGCTCAGGTCACCCCTGAGCTTTGCAGTTGGATGTGTTAGACAAGCTGTGCAGGTGTGCCTGCAAACCTATGAATTTTGGTACACACCCTGAGGAAAGCAAGGCCTTGCTTTGCAAGAGTGCTGCAAAATGTGCCCAGCATTACTTAAAACCCCAAAAAGCAGCAGCCTAATGGTGCTTCTGCAAATATTTATTGAACCACTCTGCATCAGTGACCATCTTGTACAGTGTAGGCCACTTTCTTGAGGTTGCACAGTTTTAAATACTCTTTATGTTCTTTCTTTCCTTGTGCTCCTTTTATCTTCAGAAGGACAAAGAGTTGAGTGTCATTTATGGTTTTTGATATAATAGTGTTTGCTATCTGCAGTTGTTGAAAGAGTAGTTCATGTCCCTTATTAATGAACTCTAAAATGCACCCCTTTTAATCTAAATTGAGAGGGGGAAAGTATCCAAAAGATTTTTCTCTCTGAATAAGTATGCTGGTGTAAGAACATTTGGGGTGAAATAGTTTTGCTCCAATTCCTCAAAAAAATGTCAAGTGCAATGACAAATGCATGGGCAATCCCAAAGTTTCCTCAATATTGTTTTGTTCCCAGTATCTAGGTCAAGATATTTCTGGTTTGTTTTAATCAGAGTTTCTACAGGTCTTAAATAACACTGTGAGTATTATAAGTGGTTTAGTTATCAGGCAGGAAGGAAGCTTATTGATCAGCAGGAAAAGCACTGTGTGCATATGAGCCATCTCTTCCTGCCTGGCTTTAATGAATCTGAAATCCAACATCAGACATGGAAAGTCCCTTGTGCTGAGGGCTGTGGGAAGGAAGCTTGGAACTCACCGTCCTCCTGCCTCAGCTGCTTGCCTGGTTTTTACCAGAAGCACCTGAATTACCTTTAATGTGACTTTTCCATAAAGCAGCCCTGAAAGTATGATCTGCTGTGTACTTTGTAGGGAGAGAGATACAGGGGGAAGTCAAAAATCCACCCACAGCTGAACTAATTTGGGCCCTGACTTTGGATTTGAACCCAATCTTTGTACTGTCAAAGTGTTGGTTTGGCCTCTGGGCTGGGTGGATGTGATTGTCAGGTGCCAGTTCCCTCCTGAATATTCCTATGGGGAAAACACATGACTGGTTTAAGCCACTAGGCTCAGAAAATGCAAGCAGATACCAGAAGTGTAGAGGGTGCACAACACTTCGTCACTTCAATCCCAAACTTCATTCAGAGTTTAGGATCTCAATCAGCTACTCAGGTTGCTCAATTTCAGTACAAGGGACTTGGAGGTAAAATCCAGGGGAAAAAATGTCCCGACTTTCATAGACTGTCCTAAAAGGAACTTTAGTCCATCCTTCTTTTGGAGGTTTGTGGTGTTGCCAAAGCAGTTCAGAGTAACCTGCCTTTGCTCAAAGCAGAAAGGTGTTCAAGTTGTGACTTTCTTAAGAATGGCTCCCATCTTTCACATTGTATTATTTACAGAAATTGGGGCAGTAGCAGGAATCCCTGAGTGAGCATCATTATCATGAGGTGAAAGAAATTGTGGTGTTTCCTCTGCCCATTCAGTCAATGAAACTTGAACCCTTCCTGGGAAGTAGCAAGGCTTTGACAGGAGGACAGGAGAAGAGCAGGCAGCCAGGGAATTGCAGCATCCTTGTGGGATATGGGAAGTGTTAATTTGAATCCCTCTGGTTGAGAAGTGGGGCTTCTGCAGGAGTGCAGGAGCTGCTGATAATTCACTGAAGCAGCAGTGACATTTCTGTGGTGTGGTTTGGCCTCAGGGGAGGCCCCAGCGGGGGCCACGCCCCACCTGGGAGCTTTGGCACTCACCTGCAGCTCCTGCAGGCATGGAGGGAGATGAACCCTCGGTTTGTGGAGTCCAAGCAGAGCTGGGCTGAGCTTGGTGTGCAGCCCAGCTCAGGTGGGGAGGTGCCCAGGAGCTGAGCTGCTCAGGGAGCACTGCTGAGGGAAACAAGGATGCAAAAAGGGTTGGGGATTGGGAACATTGCCTGTTCCAACGAAGGTGGCCACAGGGCAGGTGGTGCAAAGTGGCTGAGCTACTCTGACAGTCCATTCCTGCCAAAAGAGAGAAATGTCTCTGCGCTCCCCAGCTCATGGTAGAGCTCTGCTGAGCCTCCTCACCACACCGAGTGCAGCAGTGGGGGCTATCAGAGCACCTCTCTCGTGGGGCTTCATCCTGCCAGGTGTTTGCAGGAGGTCACAGAGAAGCAGAAAAACGAGTCCTTCTCTGCCAAGTAGTTTTATTTACCAGGCTTCCCTCTTTGCAGTTTCTGTAAGATCTGGAAGAAATTACAGGAGTGACAGTTGTGAGAGGGATGCGCTCCAGATTGGCGGGGTTGGTTTGTGCTGTGTTGCCACATTGCCTCTTCCTGGCAAAATGGATGTGCTGGTGGCATTCCCGGATTTCTTGAGCTCTCATGCTAACTCTGGGAAGTGTGGAGAAAGGGAAGAATGAGCATCATACAGGAAATAGCAGTTTAGGAGGGGGGTTGTTTGTTTTGTTCTTTTGGTTTTTGCAGATCTGTGTTTCAGGCTGGAAAATGCCTCTGTAGCCCACTTGGACAGGAATGTTGTACTGCTGTTCCTGGTTCTTTATTTGTTCCATATTCCTTTATGTTGTACCAAGCTGCCCAGCCTGTGTTTTGGGGAGGATCTGATCCTGCCTGTGGCATTGCAGGTCACACAGCAAAGCCCCTCAGTAAAGGAGTGTAACTGTCACAATAGTGTGCTCCCGGTGCACAGAAAAGAAATCCAGTAGAAAAGTGACATGGTAAAAGATAAGCTGTGTTAAACAAAGATGTTCTCTGTGTATTTCACACCCAAACATGGTGTATTTCATAATACAGCAGAGCACACTTCATCAGAATCCCAGGGAAGAAGCAGACCTGCTAAAAGAATAACACTTCAGTGCCAGGGAAATTATGCATTTAATAGATCTCTGCTGTATTTTGTAGAGAGATTTGCAGCCACATTCAGCCTTGG
This sequence comes from Notiomystis cincta, assembly GCA_013398075.1. NCBI lineage: Eukaryota > Metazoa > Chordata > Aves > Passeriformes > Notiomystidae > Notiomystis > Notiomystis cincta. The sequence continues at coordinate 62,915 of VZRX01011519.1, read as the reverse complement.
CTAAAATGTGATGGCAGCATGTTGTAGGAGCCAGTTCCTCCTCAGGGCTTCCTGTAACAACAGTGGAGCTGTAAATGGTGTTATGGAAGTGGCAAGTGTCAGAAGGCAGCAGGATGTCACTGCAGTTGGGAGGTGCTTCTGATTAACTGGCCTGTTAAAATGCTGAGTTTTCCAGGAGAAAATCCAGTCAGGTTTTTAGATGCTTGGAGAGGAAGAGGTTTGACTGTGCTCTACATGCCTTGTTGAAGTGAATCCTGATCCTGATCCTTCTCCAAATCTACTCTGGCTAGAGCAGAGCCTCAGGGACAGAGTTCTTTTTCCTGCATGCAGCCTCCCCTCACCCTGGGCAGTTGCTGATGGGAGCATCTCGTGCTGAGAGGCAGGAGGGATGGAAGGCACAGACTTGTTGGTCTTCCTTCAGCCTGTCTCCTACTGGCCATTCCTGTCCAGGAGAAACCTCAGCTCAATGTTTTCAACAGAAACCTTTCCAAAAGTCACCAGCTTCGAGTGCAAAAACATGGACATGGTGTTTTGGGTTTGCATAGAGGGTTTGAAAAACATCACCTGCAGCATGTCAGAGTGACAACTGTTTGCACACTTTTGGGCATTTCCTTTCTGCAGCATGCAAAAGAGTAAAGAGCTGATCCTCTGTCACCTCTGTGTTTATTTTGGAAGGGAGAGTTGTAATTGTCTCTGAAGAGACCCAGATGTCAATGAAAGATTTGTGCATTCTGACTCCATGAGGAGAAAAGCCAGTTTTACAAAGCTGTGTGTCACTTCTGTGCCCTCACCTCCCCTCGTGTACCTGTCCCCAAAAGGAGATGGGAAGAGGATGCTAACTGGGACAGTGGTAGGTGCTCTTGGCTGATGCCAGCAGCAGAAGGACACAGCCTGGTCTGCAGGGACCATCTGCCTTGTGGTAGAAAATCTTTATGGATTTGTGTTAATTTAGACTTCAAAGCCAATAGCTTGGTTTTCTCTTCCACATTCTACTCCCTGAGTAATAACTTTACTATTTTCTGACAGTGGAAGGAGGAACTGGTTGAATGAAACTTCTTCCTGATGTATGAGTGGGAGCAATCCCTGTGCCAGGGGTGGCTGGGGAGCACTGGGCAGGGTGGGCTGTGGATGTTGCCCATGTCCAGGGAGTGAGGAGTGGGAGCTCCCACCCCCAGCAGCCACCACTGGTGCTGCAGGACCTGCCCTGTGTCTGCAGGCTTGTGGAGGAGGCTAAAATAGATTCTTGGCATCCAGTCTTGGATCTTGGAGCCTCTGTGCTTTATAGAGTGCTCTGTCTCCCTAGTGATACTGCTGCAGCTGCAAGCCACAGAGGCATTTTGGCTGAAGTCCTCTTGGTTTAAAGGAGGGAATACTGGATAGATCTGCTCAGCAGCAGCATGACTGAATGCTCCCTTTCCACCCTGGCCTGGGACAGCCCCAGTTCTGCTGACCTGAGGGACACATCTCTCCATGTCCCAGGCTCTGCAGAGGAGAGAAACAGTGTCTGCAGAAATGTTTAATTTATATAGAAAGATTCGAGGTCTCTGCCCAAGACGCTTTTTTTGTGCCTTCTTTTCCTTTTGAAAGTTACTAAGTTTATTTTTGTCTGTGTGAGTTGGCCTGGGTTTTTTTTTGATATATGGTAAAGGTGGCTAGAGGCCTGGATAGACACTTTTTTATATTTCATATAAACCTAAACAAATACATTCAATAAAGGTCCTTTCACCTTCAACTTGATGGTTCAAATCCAATCGTGCTTGGGAACAGAAATGTTCAAGCAGTAAAAATAAAACATCTCCTGATTTATGAATAGAAGTGTCAAGCTTTGACTTGCTGTGATTACTGGCATCACATTATTTGTGAACATTCAGACAACTGCCAGAAATCCACAAAACACATTTGTGAATCCCAGAAGTTTCATAAACTTCAGCCTGAGTGGTTATTTGCTTTCTGGTGGATAAGTGGGCTGGCTAGAGTTGTATAACAAGGCCAGCTAACTAATGCTCAGGTCTCATAATCATGAGTGCAAAGGCTTTTGTTTGTGTTGCACAGCAGAAAGTGGCAATTCTGCTCCAGTTTGCACCAGACAATTGCCATTTGCTCTGGGGAGCTGTCCTTACCACTCTGAGGAAGAAGTGATACAACCTGACTTTCAAACCTTGCAATGTTTCCTGGGCCAGCTGTTGGAGGAAAAGAAAAAAAAAAAACAATTATTTGCTTAAAGGCTGAATTGTTCTGTTGGAGAAACCACAGCAGTGCTAACACCAGGTAATGCTTGTAGAGAACAGGAGATGCTGGGAAGCAGTGCTATGGTTCAGAGCTCTGTGCAAGGCAGAGCACATCAGCCACTCTCTATATTTGTACCAGTGTCCAAGTGCCCAAAAAAGCATGGGGATTTGACAAATCCATATGGATTTCACAGCAGGAGAAGAGAGGCCACAATTAAAGCCTAAATTCAAGGCCTAGCTGTGCTAAGATGACTCTCTCCCCATCAGACCCTGCCACAGACCTATTTGTTGGGTATTCAAAAGCAATGAGTGAATCCCAGGCTGTGGGAATCTTGGCTCAAAGCAATGGCAAGACATGGCCTACAGTATTGCAGAGCTACTCTGGGACTAATTGGACATGATATTTTGAACATTTTTTAAGTGTCCTTTTCCTTTATGTGAGTATCTCTCTCACTGCTTTCTCTCCATCTGCAGAAAGTAAAATTTAGGAAAGGTTATTCTAGCAGCTTAGTCACAATGTATGGTACCTGCACGGGGAAGTGACAGCACAGGGACAACATGGCACAGTCTGCTTCTGCTACCACTCTGCATATGTGAGACTTTAAAACATTCTTTGCAGTTTCTGTTGGTATTATAAATAATAGATCAGGTCCACAATTTATTTGCTGAAAGTTCCAGCAGATGCAGTGTAATTAACAGACTGTAATCATTAGGTTTTGGAGAGAGGGTGACATATCAATTTTTAACTGTTTTTCCACTCAGAAACACATCCAAGTAGTGCTGCCTCCAGAGGGATATGCACATGGATGAATGCACTTTGTGCATGCCATTTTATATACATTCTCACTTTGCTTTCCAAGTATGAACATGTGTAAATCCCTTTGGCATGTGTGGATACGTGCAAGTGGGCTGTGCACCCATAGCATTTATTTGCATATGGAAGAGAGCATATGTGGAATTGTGGGCACTGAGTTCCACTTGCACTGAAGTCCTTGGAGTGTTTGACCTCACAAAGTGCCTCTTCAAATCTGCAACTCAGTGATTCTGTTCTTTTTGCCTCAAAAATAAAGGCAGGCTGATTTCAGGTGGAGGAATCGTGGTATTATTTCAGGAAATAAACCTTTGGGGGTGTATTGCTCAGTCACCTTCCCTTTAATACAGCAACATGAAAACCACAGGGGTGGAGAGACCTGTCTTGGTGGACAAATACAGGTGTAGCTCAATGGTGCAGGTGTTGAGCTGCTACCCAAGGGAATTCAGGTAATTACTGCTGGGGAGATTGTTCTCTCCACCCACACAAAAAATCCTGTGGCTGCAGCAGGGCACCACAAGCTCTCTGCTGCTGTAGGTCTCATCTGCTCAACAGACTTGTCCAACAAGTTGTGTTTGGCTCTCAGGGTGTTGAAGGAGGGAGACAGTGGTGGTGTGGTGGCCATTCCCCACAGCAATGCAGGACATGGCCCAAAGGAGTGAATCTCACAGAGGTGAGCCAGGGCAGTAATTATATTTGGCTTCTGGGAATATTAATGCATGCATTTGAGTTTTGAGGCTGGTTGAAATAGAGAAAAAAAAGTTTTGAGAACTGCTTTTCCTTTACATTTCAGGAGGGCTTCTAATTATTTTGTCCAGTAGCTCCTAATTGCTGCCAATAAATTCTATTCTTTGTGCATGGCAGTAAAGATGATGACAATATCTGAGACAATCTCCTTGAAATACCACTTAAAACCTGAGAAATTTTACTGGGGAAGCTGGTGAGAACCTTTTGGCAAACTGTTGGGTTTTCCACTTCTAAACCCCTACCTAATGATAAGTAAATGAGAGTACCCCTGACTTCCCCCATGTAGGCAGTCATGCCCACATGGATTTCTTTTTCTCTTCTTTTGGAGGAATCAAATGCTTCTTTCTGTGTCTTATAGAGGCTCTAATTCAGCTTTCCTGCTGTTCTATCACTTTATTTAAGGACAGTGCAGGAGGCAGGAATCTGAACTGACTGCCTGATGCTTAAGAAGGTGAATAATGACTTGGAGAAGACCTTGTGCGTATCTTTTGATCTTTGGGCTTCAGACACCCCTTCACCCATAATTAACTCATGTGTTGACTGATCACCTGAGTGATCAGGGGAGACTCAGCATGTCAGTGGAAACCAGGGAACTATTACTCTGTGACAAAACAGCAATCAAGCCAGCTCGTCTATGATACAAATCAGATACCTGCGAGAACAAGTCATGTAATGGCAAGGCATGCAGGAGATGGATGATATCCTAAATCATTATCTTCAATAACATCAATTATGTTTACAGGGTAAGCCCATGCTATCTTCATGGCAAGCCCTGTATCCAGATAACAGCAGGACCAGCAGCAGCAACAACAAAAATTAAAATTACAGCAGGAATTTCGGGAGGGGCAGTGCACTGTGCACGACTGGCTAATAAATCAAGACCATCCATGGATTAGATGGAGGGGAATGGGAATGGTTATCATTCTGTTGTGTAAAATGCACAGCTTAGGCTCTATAGATCATTTAAAATATATATGAATTTGAAATCAGCCAAAAGATATGTCAGGCATTTTTCTTCTTAGAATTATGGCATGTTTTTAAAGCCTAAGTGCTTTTCAGTACAAATTTTAGCATGTTTTGCATTCAAATGAAACATCTACTCTAGGTGTGAAGCCCTTGCACACACTGCCTGTAAAAGTGGAGGGAATCACTGGATTTATAGTCTCCTTTGCACATTCTGTCAAAGCCAGGCATTCTGCCTAATGGAGCCCATGGAACAGGAAAGGCTTTCATTGCACAACTCTTCAGGAGAGATAATGTTTGCTGCCTGACACAGACTGCAACGCCTAAACAAAGACTGGAAATAAGTTTGTGTTAAAAGAAGGAACCTCGCCTGGGAAGGGATTAAGTTAATAACATTTTCTGTAATGTCTTTATCAGCATTTCTGTGGCCAGTTTGTGACAATAAACAGGGGGAAAAAAAAAAGCTCATGTTTGAGATGGAAGTAAATTTCAGGCTGATATGAGTGATGTCCCTCATAACCCGTTATAATTAGAAGGGAGGCTTCTTACAGCACTGCTCCTCTATAAATCACAGCAGATATTACCCCAACTTGTACAACAACTATGAAATATGCTGTGAAATTTGAAACTCATGAAAAATAGGTTCTTTTGTGGCAATTTCGTTCTCAGAAAAGCTCTCATTTGATACGAGCTTACGCCTTTTTTTGACTGGTTTCTTAAAAATAAGGTAACCAGCCTCAATTCCCTAGAAAACTGTTAAAATTTCAATTTCGTAAAGTCTTTTTTGTTTGTTTGTTTTTCGGTTTTTTTTTTTTTTTTTATAATCACAGTTTGTGGAAGATGAAAGCACTGCATATTTTAATACACAGTCCTTCCTTGGAAGAGTCTATCAAAAAAATTCAAGCAAAGATTTTCTGTGGCAGAAGCTTCTTATCAAGCACAATTTTGCACTAAGGAAGTCAGAAATAAAGGATGATAGCTGAATAGATGTGTATTTTTTTCTTCACTTCTGACAGAGTCAGCCTTGACCTGGCCTGGTGCCCACCTGCATTATTCCAGATGTGACCATGGAACATCCACAGGCAAAGCAACCCTAGGGAAGAAGGTCTGGCTGGCTTGATGCCTAAAAGCAAAGTAAAAATCAAGTAAGATTCCTTGAGTTTTTCTCTTGTACTAAGGTCTAAGTCTTTTTCCTCTGATATTTTATTATATTTTTAATAGAAAACGGATGAGTTTATTTTAGAAATGTGTTCTGTGAAAACCTATGAACCATTCAGGACTGTTGGCATGGTAGGGCTGTAGCTGCTTCTATTGAACCTAATTTAAAGCTGTAATTGCAAATAAAAACATCATTATATCCCCTACCTACCTTAATTGAAAGGATTGATTCACATGAAAAGAACTTCTGCATGGGCCAAGTGCTCATGGACATTTTAACACCCTCATTTTGGCATGGCCTGGGTTTGTTCTTGTGTAGAAGAATGTCACAGGCTTTGGGGGATACCTTCACTCTTCTACTGTCTGACCTCGTTTCAGGAGCTCCACTTGAAACAGAGCAGGGGACCTGCACAGGGTCCCTGACTTGGCCTCCCAGATGTCAGAGCTGCCTGGAGAAGTCACACAGGTGTCCCTGGTGTGTGCTCTAGTTGGGTGGAAAAGGGTTTACATGATGACTGGCTGTGACAAGAGTGAGATGTCATGGCTCAAGGGGACATATTCTGTCAGGCTGGCTTCAAACACGTGGGACACACTCGGCTGCTCCAAAAATAAACCAGCATTTTTAAAGAGTTAATCACAACTCTTGTTTATTAGGTCAAATTATCAGTTGTTTTGTCTTCCAGAGGTAAACAAAGAGCTGAGGGAGTCTCAATCTCTCAGTCTTATGACCTTATGGTCACTGTCCAAAATACCAGCAGTGACGTTCCACACTGGAGCAGTAAGAAGAAGAAAAGCAGACTCTCAGCAGGGTTAGCCCAGTGTCTTTCCAAGTAATCTCTTATTTTTACAAAACATTTCCATATGGGAAACTCTATCAGTGAGCAGATGAGTGAAAACAGTGTGGTCAGTGCTTTGTGTAGATGCTGATGTGGGCTGCTGAATACCCGGAACAGTTGAGAGGCTTCAGCAGAGCTGCCCTGCACATCTAAATGTAAAACTGATGCCTGGGGCTGAAAATTGATCTGTAACATCAAACTCCAACCACAGAATGGGCATCACCATTTGGAAGGGAAGCAGATAACTGGTATTAGCTCATCTGGTAAAGATGAGTAGCTGGATAGGGTCTGAAGAATTCTTGCAGATATGAAACCCTTACCCTGAACTTTGTGGAAAATTGGTTCAAAACACAAATTTGCAGCAGATTCTTATTTATGTAATGAGTCTGAGATATGACCCTGAATCTAAATTCTTTTTTGCTGGGCAGAGTTGGGGTCTGGCTCTCCACTGACCCTGCAAGACAGCTTGTCTACAGTTCACTAATCCTAGAAAGCAGACAGACATACTCTTAAGAAACAGCCTTCCTTTTTTCCTTCCCCTTTCCCTTCTACTTTTTTTCCCTTTGCCTCTCTTTCTCTCTCCCTTTTTCTTTCTCCTTCTCTTCTTTTCTTTCTTTCTTTTTTTTTTTTTTTAAGGGAAAATTCGTTGCAATAATACAAACCCATCATGCTCTCTCTGGCTACAGCTGAGTGACACTACATCAGCAGCAGAATATGTACAAATTAAACTGTAGCAACGTGCAAAGGAGAGGCACAGCAATATCATAAAAATTATCCACAGTACAATATGACTAATGTTGTGTGAAATGCATTCATTGGCCAAATGATGTCTAGGTGTATCTTAAGGAGTTATGCTGATGGAGATAATGGTTATAGAACAGAGATAAAGGAAGGAAAGGCGAGTGAAAGACAAAAGGTTGCAGCAAGGGCAGCCTGGCTGGGGAGGATGCTCATGCAGGTGAGTTTGAGCAGAAAAGCTGAGCTGCTCTGGAATGCAGAAGGATGTGAGAAGAACTCAGAGGCACCTTTCCTCCTCACACGTCTGGAGATGTGCTGCTGTTTCAGGCACACACACACACGTTCCTCTGCTCTTTCTCACCTCCTTTTATGTAGACTTTTTTCAGACATTTATATAGAAACACAAGCTGCATATTTGTTAAATATTCTCCGTCTCTGCTGCTTAAAGAAATGTCTTTTTCTCTTTCTAGATACAAAGGAAAACGAAAATCCAAAGAGAAGGGACTGATTTTATTAGCATGTCCAAAGCCAAGAAATGAGCTCCAACATAGCCAGAGGAAGGATGGCCAGAGTAAACACACCATTGAGGTGCACTCAGAAGGTGTCATCTCATTTCTTAATCTGAGAGTTTGTGAAATGAGTAAAAGTTTTGCCTGAATAAGAAACTTGGCTGTTGGTAAGTTAATGTGATTTTCCTCTTTGTTAAACATAGATTTAGAAAAAAAATCTGTCCAGTGACCCATTGGGCCATCATGCTTATCCAGAGATGCTTATCTACACATGAACATTCTGTTTTCAAAGGAACTTAGGGATTACCCAAGTAAATCTTATTTTACACCTAAATTGTGTTTTCCAAAACAGCTCAGGTGAGCCCCCACCTCACTGAGTGTCTCCTAAAAACCTAAGTACTTCTTAAAGTCAGACAACTGGTCAGCAAAGTCGACTTGCCTTAAATAAAATCAGTGCAGTGTGTTGCTGGAGTGCAGGGCCTGGTCTCTGATGCAGTCACAGCCTCTCAAATTACTAGAAAATAGATATTTTCATGGAATTCCTGATTATTTTTTACCTGGTTGGTTACAAAGAGAGAGTCTAGGCCAGAATCATGCAACAGTTGTTGTTTCTGATGTGTAGGAGCCCTGTTGGCCAGTTGAGTTTTTTTCTCACTTATTGATATGGACAAGGATGGGAGGCAGACCTAGCCAAAAATGCTGGGATCCAATTATTTTCAAAGTCCTAAGATATCCAGAGTGGGGAGTTCTTTTTGTCTCCTAGTGAAGATAGGGGCTCCCCATGGAACATTTCAATGGGAGGCAAAGCTCTCCACAGCCATGGGGTGTGCTGGACTGAGCAGTTCTGTTCTGCTTCAAAGGCAGAGGAGGAGGGAGCGATGAGATAAAAATCAGTATTTTCAGCCCTAAACCTGACTTGGATCTGGGGGTTCTTTGTGAACCTTACAAAGCTTTTTCTCCAGCCAACCACCTCCACTCTCTGCTGAGCACGTGCCAGGAATTCCCTTGCAGAGGAAGCTGCCAAAACCCAGGGAGCTGTGATAACTCTCTGCTATCACATCCATAAAGCCTCAGTCAAGGCTGCTCAAGCAGGCAGGGGCACGGCGTGGCCAAAGAGGAACATCTCCAGCCTGCAGCCCAGGCTCTCTTATTTTGTTCCCTCTCTGTGCTGCAGGCTCCTGTTTTTGCAGGGCTGTGAGGGCTCTCTGCAGAAGAATTTCTGCATTCCCTCTTCATTTGGGAAGCAAACTTCAGCCATTTACTCTGGGCAGGAAAGCATGCTTCTCTTTCGCTCTGGCAGGAGGGTGTGCAGCAACACAGCAAGCTCAACCTTGAGAAGGGGGAGAGGCACTCTGGGACCCAGGCTGGTTTCTATCTCAGCTGATTCTCCTCTTTCTGTCTTCTGTATCCCCTTAATAGCTTGACAGGAGAAATATAGGGAAGATACAGCCATCTGATTAACAGTGCTGGGCGCTGGGGATGGATGACAAGGAGAGGGAGCGCAGCGTGGCCACCAGCCAAGTTCCAGCAAGAAACAGAATATCTGGCTTCCTCTAATCTCTGGAGGAAAATTAAGTTACAAAAACCTTTAGTGGAAACTTTGCATACATTCAGTACCATTGCCATGCCTGACAGAGAAAAAAAAAAACCAAACTGATATATTATTTAGTTTATAGTTATGGAATTAAAGGCGCAAGCTTTCCCACCAGGAATAAAAGAAAAAAATCATCTTGAAAACTAAAGACAAAACCCTGTAAAATCTCTCAAATGTTTTGTGCTGTCAGAGTTTTTGAGAAATTCTCCTTTCTGTGTTAATGGATGGTTGTGTGAATTGTGTGAAGATGTCTGAACGTCTTCCCAATGAATTTTTGCACTTGCACGTAGATCCCTTCTTGTTTTCCGAGCTGTTTGCTCTGCCTCCTGCAGGAGCAGTGAAGAAGAGGAGAAGGAGGAGGTGAGGAAAAGGCTCCAAATTGCTCTGGGCAGACACCCATGTTCCAGGAAAGGGCTTAGGCTGCTCACACCACCACTGAGCCCGGGAGCCAAGGCCATTGCCCTGCTGTTCATCAGAGATGTGTGTGTTACACACAGAGAGGAATTCCTCCCCCTCCTCCATGTCTGTCATCGATGTGTTGATGAAAAATAGTGGAGTTTGATTTTAAAAAATAGCTTAGGTGTTAAGTGAGCAACAAGTTGAGACCTGTACATAAGAGAGAAAGCACTGATTAAAATGAAATAACCTGTTTATTGACTGTTACAGCTAAAGCAGTTGGAGTAACCATGATGAAGGTATCACTTACATGTTACTCAGCTTTATGAGAGGGATAAAAAGAGGAAGCTAGATTGGCTGGTTAGATCTTTTCTTCATTAAGTCTTATGGTATGTTGATATAGGTACAAAGAGAGATTTTTTTCGTGTCAGAAACATGAACCAAGGCTCTAAACAGTCTTTGCTTGGCTCAGGCCCTTTCACTCCCCTGGCTGGCTGTGCTCTCCTCTTGCTGGCTGACCAGGCTGGTGAGAATCTGGCTCTGCTTGCTAAGCACAGATGCATCTGTAGCATTTCCCTCCACCTCGTTGCTCCCAACCTTCCTCATGTGATTCCTTCACCAGCCTCATCTGAAGGGAACATTTTCCATGCAGAGGAAGGTAAGAGCTGTGTTTACATGCCATTTCCCTTCTGAGAGCTTTATTTCTCTTCAGCCTCAGGGACCTCAACGCCAGCCAAAACTCAATATGGGGCTGAAATTGTACACTGGCCGTCCCCAGCCCGGGACAGAGGGGTGTGTTTGTGTAAGTGTGCACGTGTGTGTGTGCACAAAAACAGATGTGTGCCGTCCAGAATAAATGAGGCTATTCAGAGTGTCACAAAATGGACAATTTATGGCCAGTTTCAGCAATTAGTCAGACCAAAGAAGTGAGGTGGGTCAATATTAAAACCCTCACTGTTTTGTTTACTTTAAGAAGGCAACAGGGAGTGCCAGCTGATGAGCAAAGATACTGAGAAAGGGTAATTAAAGAGAAACAATCTTTGATGTTTGCCTTATTACAGTTTCTCCTCATTTTGTTGTGCTCCCCTTACATGGTCTTGAGAAGCAGAGCTGTTGCTTTCCTTTGGTGTGGGGGTGGCTGCACGGGCAGTTCTGCAGCAGGAATTCACCACTCGCTTCCTGCCAGGCTCTTGCACCTTGCAGTGAATTCAGGTCCTTCCTGCAGAAGTGCTGGCACCTAGCAGAAATTCAACATATCAACCTACAGGGTCATCTACTTGTGTGACTATTTTTATTGAGTTAATGAGGGAAAAAGTTTCCCTGAAAAATACTGATAGCTTCTAAAATACTCCACGAGCTCAAGAGTAGCTTAAACTGTGTAAAGTAAACCTTGAGCATGACCTGTCCCCATAGTTCACCACCTCTGTTAGTATAAATATTCTGTTCCATTTGAATTAAGTATTTTGTCCTCTGCTCAGGTCTCAGTTCTTCTGCTTCCAACACTTTATTTTGTGCCACGGTCATAAGGTTACATGTTTCACATATGTAGTTACAAACTCCTGATCAACCCAAATCTTTGTGCTGCATGGAAGGTTTCTACTTTCAGGTTGTGCAGTAAGAAGATAAGATAAGATTTGCTGGACTTTTTGTTTTTCCTCGTCCATGGGCAGCCTTTTCTGACTTGTGCATCATGAGTGTGCTCAGTTGCAACATGGTGAAGCCAGCTGCTGGTCATGGATGCTCTTTCATTTGTGGGCATGACAGTGAGAGATGAAAAGTGGAATGGTTGGGAGTTACTTAATCAAAGTCTTCCAATGAAAGAAAAGATATTTTCATATGTGGTTTGATTCACTGCAAATTTTTGGCAGTAGATGGGGCCCTTACTGTAATAAAATTCCATCGAGTTGGGAAGTCTCTTGGAGGTGGTGCCCAGATGCATTTTATTGGAGCTGAGCCCTGGATCATGTCTGACCTAACTCAGGCTCTTTGTTGTCTCATGTAACTGCTCATGAGAAAAAACCCAAAAGGTGGGAAAGGGGGAAACAATGTTCTTACACCTCTGTGCCCCAGATTTTCACTGCACTCTGTCCTAATGCTTTCATTTGCTGTCTTTGTTTCCAAAAAGCTGCAAACCCACAGGCTCCCTCATCCTGTTCCTGCTGACACTCAGGATACTGCCTGAGATCAAGGCTGAGCAGGAAGGGGAACAAACCCCTGGAACACGATGGGGCAGAGGCAGAACTTCTCCTTCTGCCATGATGCTGTGAATTCAACATTTCTCTAAGCAAACCTGCATTTCCTGGCAGGGCTGGGGCTGGCCTGGAACCCAGACCTGGTCTGCTCAAGGTAGAGCCATTATCCTAAAGTGCTTTTATTGATCTGTTGACTTTCTGTCTCCCTCCTTCTCTTCCTCTCTTCACCCTGCCAGCCTCTTAAAGACTCATATCTTGTCTCATACAACCAAGGTATTTTAAGGGGTGAACAATGATTTCGAAGTCAGATTAGACAAACTATATTTGATCAGTAAACCCAGATGTCCTCTGAATGATATCTGAAGAAGAATCTGTCTACATTTACAAATCAGTCCCTCTTTCTCTTCCCCTCTTATTTTTTCTCCCTCTATGGATGTCCTGGTGTTCTTCAAACAGTTCCATCTCCTTTGTAGTAGCCTAACCCCCACAGTGGCAATGCCATATTGTCATGCTTTATTTTGCTTGGTTAAAGAGACCTACAGTAGTAAATCTATATCTGTGCTGTGATATCCAGCAGTATTAAAGGCTGAGATTTAAAGACAGGCCTGAAAGACTTAGTAGTTGATGCCTGTAGAAAGCCAAGAAGAGCTGTGTGCCTTACTGGAAATTTCAGGCACAACGTGTTAGAGTGCAATATATTACAGTGACCCGAGCTGCAAATCCTTCTGAGATGGAGATAAGGGAGAAAGAATAATACTGGAGAAAATGTTAACAACTCTGTGTGTTACCAAATACCAGGAAAGGGCTTGAAGTTGGTTGATCTCTTTTTATTTCTTCTTTCAGTGTTCATAATTTCTCAGGTTTGTGGAAAATTGCAATTCCTTCCTAATATCACTGCTCATTAACTAACTGGTTAAAGTATGGGCATTTAGTTAGTGGTCTGAAAAATAAACAGGTAAGTACAGAACAGTTATAAAAGGCTAAATTTGATTATAGAAGTGCATTAACTTTTTTAAAATGTGAAGTGCAATGTCCTTCATACAGTTTAATACATCTTTGTTCATGAATGTAATATTTGAAAAATAAAGAAATTATCAGTAGTTTATAGTCAGGTAAGCATAAATATGCATACATGCTTTATAATGCACCATCATTTTTTAAGGTTGAACTCATATAAATAAAAGCATATTTGAGTAAAACCCAGAAATTCACATTGAACCCTTTTGTTGGGCTGGATAGTACTGCAGTGAAAACAGTGTGAGTGTTTTCACTGGGAAATAATAATGAGAATAAGGACAAAAACTTTTGTAGTCACATCCCTTTTCCACTTTATTCCTATCAGCATTAGTTATCTTTTAATGGAAATTCACAGAAAAGAAGATGAATTAATTAGCTCTAGTCAGTAGCTGCCTGTGCATTGCTGAAACTCTCCTTTCACATGCAGCTGCAGCTCCTGTAAGCCAGGAACAGGAACAGCTCTGTGTGTCTCAGGTGAGCAGTTGTGCAGGATCCATCATGGATCACATCTGCTGCTTCAGGCAATAATCAGTGTGGACAGTTTGAGAGCTGCCTGCTGGCTGAAATAGTAAAGCATTTACCTAAGAAATCTGAATATAGCGAAATGTGGAGGGAAAAGAAATTGAAACCTGTTTCCAAATTAGTGAAATGAAAAAAATGTTGGTGATAACCTTCTCAGACCATGGGATGGCCACTTATGGACACAGGGCAGCGAACCTCGATTAATTTTAGGATTTGTGTGATGAGAAGCAGTTCAGGGCATCGCAGATGGCTTAGCTAATTGTAACACTGTGTTAATAGCAGCAAACTTTCCTTTGGAATCACAGGGAAAAGGGAATGGGATCCCTAAGTCATTTTACCTTTCTGGAGGAGCTGCAGCAGGACCACAGCTACAGCCTGATGTGCACTGAGCTGCATCTCTGGAGAGTGAACAGCCAGAGCTTTGTGTCCTGCACTGAGCTGGAGGTAAGAGCTGGAGCTGCCCTGCCTTCCTGACAATGGCCTGCATTGATGCTGCTGGTGGCAGAAAACATAACCCAGTGTACTCTGAGCTGGGCACAAATCTGCATTTCCTTGTCAGAACTTACAGATTTTGAAGCAATATGTTTTTGAGGAGATATGTTTGCCCAGTTCTACAGAAATCATGATCAAAAAAGCATTGGCTCAGCCTGTGAGATGCTCCTAACTACTTCTACAAGAAATTTGTTTCTGTGTTTCAAAACATAATTGCTCAGTGTGAAACTACCTGAGTAGACTGGTTTCAGGGCCAGAAAAGGCTCATAACCATGCTTGTCTGGTAAGAGATCACACAAAGATAAAGCTGATGCTCATTCCAAAAGGTAAATTTGCCTCTACAGAGAGCAAGGTAAATTTGTGGACTTTCCTCCTGGGAGATGCTATCAGAACAAGCTGTGAAGCTGGATGTCTGAAACAGATCAAGAAGATTTTCTAAACACCAGTACACAAGTAAGCACTGTAAATAATTTGCAAGCTAGAGAAAGTGAGCCAAAAATCACTCCTTGAGACATAAATGAGTCTGAGCAGAATTATGGGAAACTCTGCCTCTTCTGACAGCAACACTGAATATGGACAAGTGCATTTTGTGATGTAGCACTGCTGAGCACGAGCCTGTTTGGAGGCAGGAGCTCAGGCAGGTGAGCTGATCTGCTGGGGAAATCCTTCAGCAGCAGCAATAATCTCCAGGCTTTCCATAAAAGACCTGTCCTGTGTATTCAAATGTAGCATTTGGTGTGAGTTACACAGCACTGAAGGCAGTCCCAGTGAGGAGGATTATGAACTGGGAGCTGCCTGGCTATTTCCAGTGAGTGTCTGCCAGCCAGGGGAGCCAGGCAGCTGCACACCTGGTCTGTGGGACAGCAGATAAAGTAAAAGGAAGCAGGAAGGGAAATATTCTCTGGTAATTCAGGGGGAGGAGAGTGGCAGAAGGAACCCCATGCACCTTTCAGCAGAACAGTTGTGAGCTGTTAGGTGCAAATCCCACAGAAGCCCGCTGTAATTAAGCATCCTGTAAGATGAGGAGGGGGCTGAGCACTGCAATAAGCTCGTCAGCAGCATCTGCACTGACTCTCTGCCTCCCCTCGGATACCCTTTGGAAATCTTCAGCGTGTTTTGTTTGTTTCAGAGCCAGAAACAAATGCTGGCAAATGCAAAGGTGTGAAATGTTGGCCAACCCATCCCAGCGTGCCCTACAAGGCACTGGAGGGAGGATCACTCTAAGTGGATGATGAGCTCAGTTCAGAGGCTGTTAAGTTAAAGCTTATTATCCTCATTAAGAGATGTGTGTAATGTGGGTTTGGGCTTCTGATATGGCAAAACCAACCTTTTCCTAATGCTTTGTTGTCCTGTCTGTTATGCTTGGAGGGGAATTCAGTTTCTGTTTTGCGCTGGGTCAAATTGGGTGCGGAGATAAGGTTTCTTCACGAAGTTTAGAGTTTGGGATTGCCTCTGTGAAGGCAGAGGCTGTCTGGGGCAATGTGCTTTGACAGAACCAGGAGGGAAGAAAGGGAAAGGAGGAGCAGGGTGTGCAGAGAGGTTCACACACCTTTGCTGGGAGCCAGTGCTGCCCTGAGAGCCCTGGGGATAAAAGGCCCAGCCACGCAGGTGTCCTGTCCATGCTCCCTGGAGCTGTGCATGGCACGGGATCAGGCTGCACTTACTGCTCCCAGCAGGGTGTAGATGGAGAAAGATGGCTCAGGTTTAGCTTCCCATGCAATTTCACAAGCCTTGCAGGATGAGGAGCACCGAGGTGGGGTGGAGCAGGATCAGGGAGCAGTTGAGATTTTCCAGGTACCATTAGCTTGATCTCAGGACTGACCTCGCAGGACTGGGCTGGTTTACACGAGAAGACCTGAGTTCTGTGCCATGTGCTCCTCATCCCTTCCATTATCTGTGTCTTTCCTTTATCTGGGGTAGCACAGCTCCTCCCAATGATGGAGCATTGGCTCTCCAGTCAGCTCTAATCTCTAGCTGTCTTGGGAGGGTCAGGTCAGGAGAGATTTGAGGTCCTCAGCCCTGAAGTGAAGCCCTCCCTGCTTCAGACAGGCCTGCAATTGAAACCAGCTGATCTCAAGTCCTTTGCAAACATTTCCATTTCAAACCACTGAAGTTTTATGTCTTTCTAGTAAATTTTTTTTCTTGAGCCTCATAAATCTCATAAAGATCTTGAACAGCTAGTAACTTTGGCCATTCAGATACACGTTTTCCAGTAAAGAGAATAATGTTTGCTGTTCCTGATGCCACCTCCCCTCCCCAGCCCTTCAGCTGTAGGAATTCACCTTTGCCTGTGAGCTGCTTGCACACAGCATGGGCTGTGCTGGGAAAGGCAACACGTGCAGGTCCTGTTTGCAGGAAGGATCAGGGCATTGCTGGGGCTCTGCTGGCTTGGCCACTGCCCCTACCTGTCCCTGGGCAAAGTCATTCCTTCCTCTCACATCTCACAACAGAAGAAATAGGTTGATGTGCTGCTGCTCAGGGGTTGGGAATCTTGCTCTCTTCAGGCTGGGCAGAAAATATTCCAGCCACTCTCTTAGGCTTGGATTTCCAGGTAGGCTCTAAAGGGCCTGAATCCAAGGACAACATAAGCCCAACATTCATCAGACTTCATTTGGAAACACCAGGCAAAAGTGCTGAAGCTATTTAGAAAAACATACTAGAGAAATAGAAAATTGCAAGCATATTTTCCCCTTTATTTGTTGTCTCCCAAATTCAAACAAGCTTATTTCCTTTCCTGCAATGCTGCTTTTGATAATCTTGTGCCAAAGGCACTGATTCTGTTCTTATTGCTGTCAATAGCAAGATGCCTGTTGCTTTTAATGGTTCAGCTATTAAAACACCACATCCCAGTTGTCTGGCTGTGAGCAATCCCAAGCTATCGCAGTGACAATATGGAACCTTTTTCCTCTCTGAATGTTTCTCTGCAAAGTTTGACCATTTTGGCTGGGGTAAAACATGTGTCTATCTGGGATTCTTTCCAAGGATGAGATTTTGACAGCTGTGCTCATGTTGGCAAAAATCCTGACATCTTGTGCTCCGTTGAAATAGCAGATTCTTAGTGGAGAGGGGTGGGAATCCGATTTCATAGATGAACACTTATGAATTGAAGACTGTGAGCCTGGCTGAGCTCTTTTCACTTGGGGGAAAAGGTTGAAGCCATCCTTTGGGAACAGGGTGGAGCCTGCCTTTCTTCCCATCCCCACCTGTGGGCACAGATGGCTGATGGGCAGTGGGGTGGATGGAGCTCCCTGTGCTGCTGCCAGCTTTGTGCAGCAGTTTGGGACATGCCTTGGACTGCACCCATGGAAGTGGGAGTCAGCCTGCTTGCAGTCCATGCCTGATGATTTTCATTTACATATTGGATGTTTTGGGCACCACTGGTGGGTGGTGTTGGTGAGCTTTCAATAAAAATCCACCTTTGCAATCCTGGTCAAAGCTTGGCCTGATATTTCTGCCAGAGAGCTCATGAAAAACAAAGCCTTGCTTTGCTCTGAAATAGCCTGTTTTGGGGGTTTGTTATCACTGTTGTGATAAAGTTGATTGAGTGTCTTTTGTTTGGTTTTTTTTCCACTGGAATCTCCATCTTGAACTGGAGAAATATTTCCCACAAATGCTGTAATTATTCAAAGCTGATATATTTTTGCAGTAACCTTCAATCTGATGAACTGTCACTTTTCTGATGAAGAATCACTTATTTGGAGACTAGAATTCCTATTATCTCGACAAATAGGGAATGGTGGCACAGAAAATTGTGTCACGAGGTCACCCAGGAGCTCCACATCAGAGCCAAGGATAAACTGAAATGGGTCTGGTGGAAGGTCATCAAAATTTTTTCAGAAGGTATTTTGCAAATATTATATTTATTTCAAACTTTCCAGCAGCCAGACAGTTCCTTTATATTTACCAATAAAATTAAATGAAAGAAAACAGTCTCGAGATTTTAAAACCATGTCAAAAATTATTTTCCATGTCTGATATTTTACTGGAAATCAAGGAGAAACGTTTTTTAAAACACAAACAGGATACTAATCAAACAACAAAACCCCAAACAAAACATGCCTCCTGTTGACAACAATTCAAACAATTTTGCTCAGGAAAGATTGTACATTAGGGTTAGACACACAGAGTCAGACATTCCTGGTTGCATCCATGGCAAGTGTGAGGTCTTTTATGTAACTTTTAAAGGAAAAGCAGCTAATCTGTCTCAAATTCACCCTCGCTGTGCATTAAGTGATGTATACAGATATTTATCATCCATCAGAAAGCACTTGGACAGCCTTTTCTTATGTGTTTAATCCCTCAAGCCTTTTCTAAGGATTTGGGAGGCTGCTGAAGGACAGATGAGTCAGATTTGAAAGGGTAAAATCTGGGACATCCCAGAACAAGAACATGTGGATGTCTGGGGTGACTGCACGTGGCTGTGAGGGCAGGCAGGCGAGCTGAAGGTGAGCTCTGGGCATGGATTATTTATCTTTGCACCGCCTGGCCTTGTCAGCTGAGTGGCCAAAAAAGTGATCAGGAGCTACAAAATTAAATGGGCAAAGCTGTACCTCCTATACTCTGCCTGTGGGGGCTGAGGAGGAGAGCAGAGGACAGGGTTACAGCGTGGGAGCCTTGGTCAGCAGGGACTGACCGCTGGCCTTGGGGCCCTTTCCGAGCCATGCCCCAATGACAGGCTCTTCCCTTCCTCTCCCACTTGTTTTTTGAAAACTAGGGCAAATATTAGCACATCTGTGGGCACTGAGCTGCTGTGTTGGAGTGCTTCTAACCCATGTTAGCTTGATTAAAACTAACATCACCCTTTCCACGCTGAGAAATTCCAGTGGTGTATCTACCATAAATTAAACTGAAATTCCAAATTTAAGTTGTCTTCTAGTTCTGCAGCAGATCTGTTTACTCTGGAATAGCATAAGGCAGATGTCTTCATCTTTGCTGATTCTTAACAGGTCACAGGCATTGACTTTAAATAGCTAAAAGCCTTTAAATTAATTTAAAAACAGGCTTCCCGCTCCCTTACAGACCTTAACCTTTAGTTGGCCTTAACTAGAAATACCCAGGATAATATGATCCTAAAACAGACCATATAAACCAAGGAGCAGCTTTAAATATATAATGTGATCATTACCTGAAACCAGCAAAGAGGTTGGAATAATTATTGCTTATGTTTACACTTCTGCATCTCCGTGGTTTGTGTTCAATCCTTTAATGATGATGATTAAAAACATACTGGAAACACACAATAATTAAAGAGAGCACTTAACCGTGATTCTGAAAGCACAGAGGCAGCTTTGAAGTGGAACTGGACACAGTGTCTGTTGCCAAAACGTTGCAAGGGTTGGAGCTCCAGGTAATTGCAGGTACCACACCACGTCTGTTTTGGCACCTGCAGCATCCGCCGGCAGCAGCAACCTCAGAATCCCTTCTAGTACGTCAGTGAGCCTCCTGCAGCCTCAGAGAGCTGATTGATGGGGCTGAGGGATCAGGCAAACACTCTGCTTTTTAATTTATGTAATGCCAAAGTTGAATTTGGGCTTGTCTCTCCGTGGGGGACTTTTTGAGGGTGAGGCAATGTTTAGGAAGAGGGCAGGAGGAGGAAATTTGGGGTGACAGCAGGGAGCGGGCGCTGGTTCAGGAGCTTTGCCCTGCCAAGGCCTCAGTGTGAGTACTGACATGAAAGGCAGTTCTCAAGCCACAGGCTCCAAACCTCGTGTTTTAGGAGTGTTTCTGTGGGTGAGGGAGAGGGGCATGTATTGCAGAATGGACGCCTTTGTTTGTTTTCCCCATTTAAAACAACACAAATACTCTTATTATAATAGGTGCAGAAGGATGAGTGATGAGGCTTGTGCTGTAAAATCGTGTTTGCTGGAAAAGTTGTCCTGTTTTCCATTGCTTAATTTCATCTGAAAAGGGAGGGCATAGAGGCTGGGGAGAACATAGCTCCTTTCTTGGAAGTACTTTGCCCAGCACTAGAGATGAGCCTTCCCAGGAGGGAGCAGTTTAGCTCTATGAAAGGAGAACAGAGCTCGGAAAAGGTCCTGATGTTCCTTTGGGGCTTAAAGAGATTCACTTTTGGTCATTGTCCTTTAATTTTCTATTCCATATCTCTTGGTAATTTTCTCTGCAAACCTGAATCCAGTCCCTGCCCACAGAGATCACCTGCCTACACCCTGTGTCTCCCACTCTGGTGTTCCTATCCTCCACAATGTCCCCTTGAAGAAGACCAGCTATCAGCTAACACTCAACATGCCTCAAAAAAGACTTTCCCCCTCTAGATCTCTCCAGCAACATGGACAATATGGTCCTGCCTGTCCCTCAGACCTGTGGATGTTATCTTTGACTCCTGTCTCTTGGTTCATACCTGCAGGCACTGTCGAACCCTGGACACTTGTTTCTGTGTGGCCTCTGTAAAATATTGCCATTTCTGTCCCCCCTCCTGGCCCACATGCTTGCCCAGGCTGTCATTACTGTGCTCCTCACTCACTGTTACAACATTGCTAATTCTGGCCCTGACAAACCCAATCTCACCCTGTTCACACACATCCTTTAAGCTCTAAAAACCATCACTCACCTCGCCTGCCCATCACTCCTCTCACTGCATCTCTCCTACAAGTGTCAGCTCTTGGCCATATGAAACATAATCTATTAGGGTTTTTTCCCCCAGAAAGGGGAGGTTTTCCCACCCAATACAGTATTTTTGTTTTGTGGTTAAGATGCCAGTTTTGGCCTCTGATCACCTCACTGTTGCCACTCTGTTCCCCAGCTGTTAAAATCTGAAGGCACCCTCACGTGTTTCCCAGTGCTGTTGAGGCAGCTGCATCACTCCCTTCCCAGTTTCTCTTCAAAAACCATTTTCCTCAGCTGGCTGTAAACCCTTCAGAGCAGTGGGGCTGGTGTTGTGCTGAGCTCCCTGGTAGCTGTGTGAGCAGAGGTGGTGTCCATGGACACATCAGCTGCTGGGCTTTGCCTGGTGTGAATGCTCCCCGCACCAGAACCACCAGTTAGTGCTGCCTTTGTGTGGTGTCTGTCACTGTGGGTTACTGCCCCACAAAGGGAATTCACAGGTTTTGTGGTAATATCAAAACATAATTTAAAAAGCAAGTATTAATAGCACCATGTTTGTCCTTCAACACTAAGCAAGCATTTGTCCTGGAAGAAGCTGGTGGGTTTTACACTCTTTGGAAAAAATGTGGTGGAGAGAATTCCCATTCCTTCCCCACACCTCTTTCACAGGCTCTTTTCATTACTCCCTCAACCACTGAAATGAAGGGAAAGGCTTAAAAAGCAAGATGGTAAGTGGTAGGACCAGCGTTATGCAGTTCTATTTTTGGGGCTTCTGTCCACTCATTTCAGAAATCTTTGGTGGAGGCTTTCAGAAAGTGAGTTGGAGTTTGGGAGAAGAGACAGGGAGTGTCATTGATCCACATCTGATTCCACCCCTTTTTTCTTGTTGGGATGCTCCTTGGAGAAGCTTGACACTGTACATGGAGTCCCCAGTGCCCTGGGCTGTGTAGGACAGGGACAAATGCACACTAGAGGGGCTTTGCAGGACCCTCTGCAGCTGCATTCCAGCTCAGAATCTCCTGAGGCTGCCAGCCAGGTGAAAATAGAACAAACAATGGGCTTAAATCTATTTTCTACAGGAGAGTTTTGCCTGTGAAAAAAAAAAATCAAATGCCAAAATGTCAGGCTGCAAACCCCAACTGTTGAGCGGTTCTTCTTCCTGTGAGAAGGAAGAACTGTGGTGAAAACCAAAAAAAAAAATTAATAATCCAGCCCTGTGTTGGGAACAAAGGTTGCTGCCTGTGCAGCAGCCAAGTGTGTAGCCCAAGGCCAGTCAACATCTTGAGCCTTCTCCCGTGGCTTTGGGACCTTTTACAAAAGCTGGGCATTCTTCCAGCTCTGAGCTGTAGGAAGGACAGTTGACCCCTGTTGCACCTGGGGCACCTCAGCCTTGTTTCATTTTCACATAAAGCTTTGTCTAGGTTTATTTTATTTAATGAGTTGCTTGCCTTTTTTTTTTTTTTCTGGTTATACTGTCACAGGAAATTCTCACTGTTCTATTACCTTTTTCCTGTTGGAACTAGCCTTAAAATAAAATGAATAAATAAATACATATACATACATATAAAAATATGCAGACAGGAAAGCCATTCAGATCTGCAGAGGCCTTGATAACGCTGCTGATGAGGTTGCCAGCTTTCCCTGTGTCTGAGCTGAACAATTCCCCACCACCTCCCCAACCCCTGGGAACTTAAGGGGAGGTAGTTGTGAAGTTTCTAATTCTGACTACAGGTGTCTGGTTTGAAAGACACCACATGCCATGCTGTAACCTCATTTAGGAAAAGGGTAATTAAATAAAAATACAGATGTGTTACAATCACAGTTCCTGAACATCTGAAATGCCCCTGTTGGTTTTAAAAAAGTAAAGGATAAATCTCTCTAGAGGAGCACTATCCTCTCATCTGTTGTAACATTATTCAGTATTAGTATTTTAAATAAGAAAAAGCATTTTAAATGTCAACATCTGCTCTTAACCCCCTCTTTACAGCAGGAACATTGTGTTTGAAAACAAACAAGATAGGAATGTCTAAACTCCCCTCCTTCCTCTGCTCTGCATATCCAAATATTCCTGCCAGTGTTTACTTGTTGCACATTCTCCTCCATCATCTGGAGTTTTTAAGGTGCTGTAGAGGATCAAAGCCAGAGGAGTTATAAGACCTGCTCAGCTTTGTCATAATAAATTGGGTCGTCACTGATCTTGCCCTTTTGGATCATTAGCTTGAGGAGTGTAAATGCCACTATATTCTGGATAAATTGCTTCAAAAGATTATTTTGAAAAAGATTAGCCAGCTTTAAGATGGACTGTTCCCTGCTCAGTAGTAATGATGACCATGGTAATGATAACAATAAACTAACTACAGAATTCATCTGGTCTCAATCCAGTAAAATATTTAACCCCAAGCTTAACTCCCTAAGTGTGTGTGCATCCCTGCAGCAGGGCTGAGCACTTGCTGGAGCTCTTTGCTCTATTGCAGCTTAATTCCAGTGCTGCTCCTGTTGTTTAAATCAGGCTCTTTCTTGGTTTGACCACGGAATAAACCTTTGGAATTTGTAAATACTGAAGGATTGCCAGTATATTAATTATCCAGCATAATTCAGGGGGTTGCCACAACAGCTGAGTGGTCTTAGTGCCCTGATAGCTTACTGCATATTTTACAAAGCTGTTGGTGTCTCCTTCCCAGTGCTTAACCCCCTTTCCTCTTGTGCTGCCTCAGGGAAGGAAATCCACAGCTGTGAGCAGAGAATTGGCCTTGGAGGAGGAGGATGAAGGCACCAAGCCTGGTGTCACTACTGAGAATCTCCCTGTGAATCCTTCCAGAAATGCAGGGGGTTTTCCTAAAGCCTGAGCAATGGTAGTTGTGCTATTTCTTGGAAGTCTTGCTTTTATTATATTGAAAATATACCCCAGCACATTGCTTCTCTTGGGAGGTGCAAACCCACACGTTCCTTGTTTTCATGGTGTGGCAGAAGAGAGTTTAAAACATGATGTGGTTATTTTGTCCTAGGCTCCAAAGTAGAAAAGCACATAAAAATTTCTATATTTCTTAATAATTGTTCAGGGTTTACAAGCCACTTTCGAGCTTTTCTAGAACCTGACAGACTTTGAGCACTTAGAGCTGGCAATTCTTTGAGCCCCTGAAGCCTTATGGGGAATCAGATTTCTGTAGAACTTTACAGAAAATTCATCCTTCCTTGCTGTGCTGAGCATTACAGAAACACCACACAAGAAAGGGTCAGGGCTTTAAAATCTGTCCCATCTAAAATGATAGCCAAAGAGTAGGAACCATGACTGCAACAGGTTTTATCACCTCACCCAGCTCCTGGCATGCACAGCTCAGAGATGCTGCCAGATTGAGCTTCAGGCTGCTGGGGGGTTTCTCTGGGCTTGGTCCTTCCACCCTCTGTACTTGCAGCCATTTGAGAGCACCAGTGAGAAGGGGAGCAGAGATCCCTAGCAGGCCCCTGAGAGCACAGGCTTCCCAAGTGGCCTCCTTGGCTTATTCTTAAATGCCTACAAAATACCTGAGGATCCTGCCATTGTCCCAGCTGCCCCTTGCTCAGGGGCTCTCAAACAGAGGATATGCTATTCTTCTTTTGTTCCACGCTCCCGTAATGCTCTTAAAAGAAAAGGAAGGCAAAAAAAAATCCCAAATAAACCCCAAACCTGGAATGTGCTGTCAGCTTTACCCTGAGAGCCAGAGGTGGAAGGGATGGTAGGCCAAGACTGGAGTCCCAAGCTTTGTGATTCCTCGCTGTGAGTTACGGCTGCGTGTCAGTAGCAGTAAGTAAAGCAAAACGCAGTAGCTAGGCTGGTGTTCTGTTCAATTGCCTGGGGCCCCAGCTGAAATTTAATAAGCAAATGTAAGATTTTAGTGCTTTGGAATGGAAACTTTATGGTAAGTTCTTTGTGCAGCCCCTGTTTAAGTGATGTATCACGTGTACAGCTTGTGCAGTGCACCTTGGATGCTGAATGCAGCTCTGCTGTTGTGCTGTTCCTCTCCCAGGCTGCAGCCAGGTAAATCTTCAGGTCACAGAGAAGCTGGTGCTGCATGCAGTTATGGCTGGGATATCTTCAGCTCCATTCACATGAGAATCCCAATGGCTGTGGCAGGTGGGGCAATCTTTACTGGTGATTATTTTGAGGTCAGGGGTTACCAAGTCATGTTCAGGGTTGGCTTATGGAGCATAGATACTTTGGGTTATTCTTCAGATTTGAACACACAGACTTCTGCTTTGGGATTCTCTGATTTTTTTTTAAGACACAAATTTTTATTGCTCACATTCAACTCTCTAGTGAGGATGGAGAACCCTCTTAGGGGAAAATGAGAAAAGTTCCTTATTTTAAATATCCATTGCTTGTGTTCTCTGCTCAGGAGTGGGTGAGGAGTGCATGCTCTCCTCTGCTGCCAGCTTCTGTTTTGCTGTATCTGTTATTTTATAGTTTCTTCATTATGATGGCTCACAGAGACTTGTCAGCTGTTCCTCATCTCTCTCCAAGCATGAAAATCCAGTCTTGAGGGGTGTGTTTAGAATCAGATCATATCAGGAGCTGTTGGCAGGAATGCACTGAGATGGCAAAGGGAGTTTTACCCTTTTCCCAGCTCCCTGCTACTGTTTCCCATTAGTACCAGCTGGCACAGCCCATTTGTCAGGGATTTTCTGCGTGTTACTCAATACCTCCAATATCCATGGCTGTCTTTAGGAGATGAGGAGGCTGGACAACTGTCAAGAGGTGGTGAATTCAGTCCAACCAGGTAAAAATAAAAGGATCCTCTTTACCTTGCATAATTGACTATCCCAACTTTGTCCTTCCAGCACGAGCAGAAGATGTGCAAAGGGCCAGAAAACCATGCAGACCTCTCTGTAGGGAAGCACATCAGAACCAGCCATGATCTCTGTGCTCCTCGGGTACCTCTGGAATGCTTTTCCTGGGATAGGGCCCAGGCTGAGGCTGTCTCACTGTTCCTATACAGCCACTGAGGACAGAAATTACATAAACTCTTTCAAAAGCCATGTCTCTGTTTCAGCAAAGCCTTTCAAGTTCAGGCACTGAAAGGTCCCCCACGATAATAAACCCCTGTTCATTCCTTTTGCCTTCTCACGCGTGTGTTTATTTCTGTTTGCTCCTTTCTTTTTCGCAGATGGCAGATAAATCTTGTCAGGGCTTTTTTGGCTTTGCAGCCTTTTCTCAATCATCTTTCCTTTTGTATCTCCAGCAATGTGCAAATCTGGTGGTTTGCTATTTCTGCTAAGCGTATTTCTTTTCCATGCTGTCTCATTGTCTCAGTCTTGTGCTTTTTTGCTGGGTGAAAGAAGAGACAAATTTCCAGTAGGCAAAAAATAAACCAGCCCCAGCTCATGAAAAAAAATGAACCCTTTTTAATCACTGCTATAAAATGTAATGATTTGATGTGAGTTCCTTGTCAAGGTTGGGAGACTGACCAATAGGTCTCTGAGAAGCATCTTTTGATCTGTCTCCTGGATCAATTGGAATTTTATTGCACATGAGGAGAACAATACTGCACAAGCCCTTGAAGTGGAGCGAACACAGATGACATTTTTATTCATTCTCAGCCAGATTGCCTGGTATTGTGTCCCTTCTGTGAAAAATGACACTCTGGCAACAGGCCACTGACTGCAAAGCATCTTGGCATGGGCCTCCTGTTTGTCTCAGCCCAAGCTGAGCATCACCAGAGATGCCAGACTGCTGGCCACGAGCTGAGGGTGTTAAAGCACCATCTTTGTCAGCATCTCACTGCCATTTTTGGTGGGAAATGCTTGAGGGAGGAGGGGTAGCTCCTGACTGTTCAGATATTTGGTGGCATCAGCAACGGTAGTTGGCTCTCCCCTTGGGATGAGCAGCAGCTCTCCTGGCTGACAGTGACCAGCATATTTGTCACAGTCCTGCCAACCCTAAAAAATGAGTTCTCAGAGCTTCTGAGTCTGTGCTTCCCATCTCCTTTTTCTTTCCTGGTGCCTCAAGTGGAATGTTTGAAAGCCTTCAAGTGATTAGGAAGACAAATCTGATTGATTTCCAGTTTTGTCCAAGCCATCATAATTACTGCAAGGTAGCCAAAACCTCATGGATTTACCTCAGACTTTTCCGAGGGCATTCCCTCAGTTTGTCTGTTGTGGAATGTCTGGGGACAGGTGACACTGAGCTGTGGGTTCTGGTGTAGCAGGACACTTGGTTGTCAAAACTAGGCATAATACTGAGGCATTTCCATCATCACAGAGTAGTCCATATCATAAATCATTTTTCCAATGTCCTGTTTGGTCTCCCTGCCTTCTGAGAACAGAGTTTAAATGGAGAAAGTGGAGGAAGATTTTCTTCTCCCAGGCGCAACAGTTTAACCCACCTGGACATGTTCCCTGTGTAACCTCTGCTCCAGCTGAGCCTGCCCTGGCATTGGCATTGGACTGGCTGATCTCCAGAGATCCCTTCCAACCCTACCAATTCTGTGATTCTGTGAACTATTAATTTTGTAGGGTGCCCAGATTTTTATTCAATTTAAATGCTTTTTGCTCTATTCAAGTAGGAGTGTGGCAAGGTATGCAACAGCCACCACTGTGTGCTAGGAGACACTGGACTGGGAACTGGATGTGAATTTGTCCTGCCTGCTGGAACCAGGCTCCCTCTGTGCCTGCTGCTGTGGAATGGGTATTTCCTTAACTAAATAGTTGCATTTTTCTGAAGGAAAGACAGCATCTTTGCCTTCAGCTCTGATGCAGTGTGACACGTACCGTAGGACCTGTCATCATTCATGAAGTCACTTCTGTTTCAATGTTAATAAGTCCTTAATCAAGTCATTTGTTTCATACAGGATGTCACATTTAGCAGGGAATTGTCAAATGCTTGAAAACTGGAATCACAGGAGCACTGTTTAGTGCTAAGTGGTATCTGCATCGTATCTGAGGCTGGAACATGCCAGGAAAGCATCCTTCACATTCTGCACTAATATTTCCAAGCTTTCAGGACCAATCATGGCTTGGCTGGGTATGTACATTATTTCTCTCTGTTTATGTGTGGCATACTATTATACTCTATATTTAGTAACTCGTTCTCACATTGCTTATCTGTTCCTTATTTTTTTTGGCTTTGGTTCTTTTGCTTTTTAAAATAATACTGTGCTGCATTGGACCAATTGCTTGAAACCAAGATTCACACTCTCAGTCCAACAGAAAATAACTGGAATTTAAAACTGGTGCTCCTCATTCTAATCTGTTTGTGATATGTAAGGAAAAAGAAGAGGCTTGAGCCAAGCAGCTGCTGGTGGGATTAAGTGGGAAGCTGTCCAGAGAGACCAGGTTTATGATTATCATCTCCTGTTCTTGATGTTGCCTTCAAGAGGAACAGAGCTAAGGGCTAAAATTGTATCACTAATATTTAGTTCCTGTAAGTCTGTTCCACTTGAAAAGAAGAAAAGGAAGTTATAGTGAACTCATGGCAAATATTCTCCCAATGCATTTTCCTTCTTTTATTTAAATCACATTTAACATTGTGCCTGTTTCTGTCTGCAAATAGGTACAACACAGTGTCAGTGGTAATAGGAAACACACCTGCACATGCACCATCTGTTGCTATAAAGCAATGTCATTATGTACAAAATATCTCCAAAGTGGAAGATTGAAAAGTCGGTTTTTTTGCCTTAGGGAACAGTCAGTATTTATATTTTAACTCTGCTGTGCTGTTGTGTCCTTCTTGTGAGCCAGACCCCTTGTGGTAGCTCTGTGAAGACACAAAAGGAGTCCTGGTCATATCTGTGGGCAAAACATTTTGGTTTGGGGTTTTCCCCAGTTTCTGTCCTGAATTACTCAGTAAAGAATTGTTTAAAAAAAGAATTATAAAATGCTGCTTCAGATTTTGTGTTTCCACAGTCGTTCCTGGTTCCAATCAGTTGATCAAAAATACTGGATGTATTTGGGATCCATGCTTTCTTAAAAAAAAAATGCTGTGTTCTCCTAAAAGCTCTTTTTCCCTATAAAATGTTATATTTGAATTTAGTCCAAGTCTTAATGAGTGCTGGAGCAATTAAAGTATCAGCCACTATAAGGAGTCTTGGGAGCACAGGAGACAGATAGGATCAGAGTTTAAGCTACTTAAATGCCTTTTATGAGAAATAAAGATTTCACAAACCTCAGTTTCAAACAAAATAGTTGACATATGCTAAGCTCAAAGTACTGAACTTCTTCTCCTGCCCTCTCCCACTAAACAAATAATGATCTATGAAATATTTAAACTTTATATCTGCAGGAAGAAAGAAAACACTTTGTTTCTATTTAAAAATTTTTGGCAGGTGCTCAGATATTTATGAAAATGGGATCATAAAATGATGTGGAAAGGTTAGGGGGAAGGTGTGGTGGGAATTTTGAGTGTGACTTTGTAAAATGTCGCATTTGTTAAATCTCAGACTCAAATTGTAGCCAGGGTGTTTGTTCATTTACATGTGTCCCAGTATAGTGCCTGTGCATTAGGAAACACTTAAATCAGTGAAGTGTTTGTGTGTCATGCCTTCACATGCTGCAATCAGTTAAATTCCTTTGATTTAATTCTTGTAACCATTACCCTTAAAAAAAAAAAGAAAAAAAATCCTTTTAAATATTTTTCATTAACACATACTATTAAGTGGGTAAGTGCCCTAAGTATATTTTAATTTAATTTAGATTTAACAGCAACATTTTTCCCATACTAATTAAATGCCAGTTTGTTATTAAGAAAATATTTATTGAAGTTGAACTTGGTGATAGATACATATCTATCACATCACTGTTAAACCTCATTAAATAGTGTTTTAATTGCAATTTGTTTTTAATTACCATTCATTAAGCATATTATTAAATCTAAATTGCATGCTTATGAAAGACGGGTTTGCCAATACAAGTGGCTGAGGCCCTTAACTACTGCCCTGCTTTTAGGTTCCCATAATTTGAAGTGTGTAGGGTGAAAGTTTGATCTATTTATATTATTTCTATTATTATCTCCCTTGCTGCCTGTGTCTCCCATCTTTATTAACAGAATTAATAACATCTCAGGCAGTCAACAGATAGAAAAGGAAAATAGACTATGAAAAGTGATGACAAAACAGGTCTTTGGGCAAAGAAGCAGGGAGGAAGCAACAGCAAAGAGGGAGCACAGGCAGGGAAAATACCAGTGAAACAGGGCACTGAAACCAATTATCTAAATTGGAAGGAGAGGATGGGGACTGGGAGCCTGAAGGCTGCAGAGGGATGCTGTTAGGAGCTTTTCCTCTTTGCCTGATCAGTCTGGCCAGGGTCAGCCTGAGACAGCCCAGTGGCTCTTCAGCAAAAGATTTGCTGGTCCCAGTCTGGATCTGGCCCAGCTGCCAGAGTGGGAAGGGCTTGTCCTCGAGGTCAGGGCAGAGCATTCTGCTGGTGGCTGTACAGCAGCAGCTCACAAACAGGAGTTACAAGGAAAGCCCTTTCAATTTTTCCAAATTTTTACCCACAGGCAGCACTGCCCCCCTTTAGAAATGCCACTCAAAGGAAAAACCACATGGGATGTGTGAACTTGCTTTTCTTAGACAGGTTTGCCAGATTTCTTAGTCCACAAATCTGAGGGAAACTGAAAAAACTCCTGAGATAACAAGCTTTCTTTTCTAAGAATATCAGCTCTTTCAACAAAAAGACCCCACTGAGTCGGGTTTTTAAAGGCTGGGTGTTTGGGTTTTTTTAAATCTTAAAAGAAAAGAATCTTTTGGAGCCTTTCATCTAGGAATGACACTTGATTTTTGCCAACAGGGAGGAAAGGTTGGGAAGAAAGGTGTGAGGTTGTTCTTCTGCTGGAGACCAGCTCAACATAACCAGTTAGCAAGCTGGAGAACCATTCCCAAGGGAGATGGAGGGGAAGTCACAGACAGAAGGCATGGGGTGCAGTGCTGGCATCCTCTGCTATGCCAGTTTCTGACCCTGCCAGGACACTCAGGGAGGAATCAGTGGGAACAGGGGCTGCTGGACAGTGCATGGGGGTGAAAAGACATTTGCATGTGGAAATAGCAGAGGCAAACTGATGTATTGCCAGCTTTCCCATGGGCTGGATAAAGAAAGACAGTAAAACTATGCACATTGACACTCTCTGGCTCTGGTTCTGCTTGCATTGAGAATGGTTTTGTGCCAGGTTATCTCCATTGACTCCAGTGGATTATCTCCAATTCAGAGTGCAGTTTAAATCAAAGGCAGGACATCTTTTCTCCTCTTTCCAATTCATGAATCTCTTTCAAAACCTTCTGTACCAGATGTTACAACTGTAAGCAAATTATCTTGGCAAACCAAAGTATCTCCTCATGAGTCTGTGTCACAGTAGGCCCTGGTGCCTCTATCTGCCTCTGGATCTTTTGCTCATAAACCATTAGTTACACGTTTTTTTTGGCAGGTGGGTATCTTCCATGAAAAAGCCATTTCCATTCCAATGCAGCAGTGCTTTTATATGGCCTGTTCCAGTCCCTGTTGCACAACCTTTTTTACACAATGATTCATTATTCTTTCTTCTTGATATGCTGAATCATGGGATGACACTTTGCCAGCTGCTTTGTATGCCAACAATAACTTGCTCATGTTTCAAAGATAGAGAAGGCTGCACAAATCACTGCAGCATAGGGAGCCTGGACATTTGGCTGAGGGAAGTTCTCAGCAGGCATTGAACTCCACATGGATGGGGAGTTACCTTCCAGCTCCTGCTCTCTTTGGATGGCTGCAGGGAGCTGCAGTGGCCTTCACTTGTCTGTACAAAGCTGGGGGAGGCCAAGACTCCTGTTGCCTCTAAAGTGATGGCAGTCAGCCTCTCCTGCCCTGTGGCCCCTGAACTGGGAGGGCATAAATCAGCCCCCATCTCCATGGAGCACCATCTGCACCAAAGGCTTGACCCAGCAGAAACGTGGAATGGCGGAGACGACTTTGGAATTTCCCACACAGATACCTCAGGTGCCTCTGTGGGTTTTCCTGACACCATCCCTAACACACTGATGTGAGGAGGCAGCTGAATGAGTCCCTGTCCTACTGCAGTAGCCTCAGGAGTGCACAGTTCCCCCCGTGTCCCTCCATGGCTCTGGGGTGCAGGGTGCTGGGTTACAGCACAGCTGCTCGCTCTCCATAATTCAACGCTTGGGTAATGATTTTTAACTTCTATTTAAAAATTAATTTGCTTTTGTCAGTGATGCACAGGATCCTTGCAGAGGGAAATGATGGCCTTCCCTTGGCCATTTAAAAGTTCTTTCTGATTTGTCTTTACTAGGAGATTCTAACTGTAGCTATTTATCTGATCACAGAGAATTCAGACTCCGTTGGGTATATTCACAGTTGTTCTGAGAAAAGTGACAAGATTTTGGTCAGAAAGGAATATATTACACTGCTTGAAAACAGGGAGTTTAGAGGAAATGCTCTTGTGTTTATAATATTTTTTTTATTTGAATGCCATTATTGTAGTTCTCAGTGTACTTTAGTTTGTAGCACAGCACAGTACTATAGACCTTATGTACTTCAGACAGTCATTTGAAAGGCTCTTGGTTGTCTTTTGAAAACAGGAAAGCAATGAAAAAATCTAGATTAGGATGGTGGTATCCTAATAGACCTTGAGGGTACATTTGCACACCTAATTTTTAACTCTAATTACTACAAAAATTTCCTATACAGAAGTACCCAGTATTTTTAGGTGTCATACCCTAATACTTCTGTAAGACATGTTCCTCCCCCTGTGCTGACTGCATGCTCCTATTCCATGAGAACCTGTCCACATGCAGTTAGGTTTTGATGTGAGATACAGTGAAGATCACATTTTAAGAGCAGTGTGTACCTAATTGTCTGACACATGGATCTACAGAAAAGGTCAAGGATTTTCAGTGTTTTTATTCAGGGTATAGGAAACATCCTTCTGATGGATACTACATTTCTATAATAGTTGTACCTCTGCTTTGCCACTTCTAGCTCAGTGCCTTCAGCCTCCAACTCCCTGCATTATTATTCCATGTATTTATGTGTTTATTAGCTCATGTCTTCATTCTCTGTGTGCCACCCTCTCACCTCCCCTCTTCTGTCCCCCCAAGGGATCCTGCCCTGCCACAGAAGTGGGTCAGCCCAGCTCCAAGGGCTGCAGAGCCCTTGCACAGGGATCCACCTAGCAACACCACCACACTGCTGCCGCGTTGGGAAATTTGCCCTACAGGAGTTTGTCTTGATTAAAGGCTTCAGTCTGTCTTTGCAACACAAACATAGGAGCCCCCATGCTGCTCTCTGAAATTTACAGCGTATTTTCTTTTTACTCAAGCATATTGAAGCAGAACAGAAGAAAGGATCAAAGGTACCGTAATGTTTCTATAAACAAGTACTACTTAGTTTGGTTTTTTTTATCTTGGGTTTATTTTTTTCCAAACAAATCTTCTAGGCACATTAGGCTCAGATTACATTTTATTGCCAAATCACCAGCTGGCAACAAAATCGCATATGTCTGTGTAAATACAGTGGATGAGAAGCCGAACAGGAGATGGGGAGATGATTCAAGCAGTCATATTGGCTTCTACACCTTAAAATTTGACTGTTTTATCTGTCTATTCAGCAATGTCCTGTACAGACCCCATTTCAGCATGAAATACTAAAATCTCAGCTTGGGGTAATTCTGTCTGTGGTTTTCCTCTCTCCTAGTGAATTTACAGGAAAACAGATAATTCTCTGGGACTATAACTCAGAAATTCATTTTTTGTTTGCTCACCAAGTGATGACTAACCCACTCCCTGTTACTCAAATATAGGTGTAACTCTTGTGATGACTGATTTTAATATGAAGCATTTTCACTTTGAGGGCCAGGTCCTTTGAAGGTAATGCAATTTTCCAATTTGCTTGAGGGCTCTATTGCTGCCTTTTGGGTACATTTGGATTCACTTGGCAATGAAACCTCAACATTGATTAATTTATCATTAAGATCAATGTTGCCATACAGCCCTTCTTTATTTGTAGTTAGGCAATGGCATGTTCACTTCAATTTGTAAATTCAGTTTCTTCATGCACCCAATAATTCCCAGGGGAAAAAAGCCTGCCATTATTAGGCAAACATATAAAAAAGTTAGTAATCATAATTTTGCTTCTAAAAGCAGATGAACTAGAGCATCTTTTCAGACCTGGGGTATGATACAGAGTTTTCCCCATGCAGTCATGGACAATGGGGTTGTTTTGGATAAAATAATGCTCCTTTTGGGTCCCAGGTGAAAGAATATTTGAGTCTCATTGAGAGAAGATGTTCCTTGACAGAGCTGGGTCAAAGGACTCCCTTTATCAGAACAGTGGCACAAAAACATTCATCAAGATCTCTCAAGGATCTGTTTGAAGGGGCAATCTGTTTGAAGGGGCAATCTTGCCCTCAGTTAATAAACTCTGAAAGAGCTTAATTAATGAGCAGGGAATGAGCTGCATTATTTGGGAGGTGGAGGACAGAATTTAAAAGCTTAAGCAATAAATGGGGCTTGTTTCTTCCTAAAATGCTTTAATCTTTGTCTCTTCTCTAACATCCTTCTTTAGGAGATTTTGATCCCAATTGTCTTCTGGAAGCTCTCAGCCCTACTACGAGTTGCATTTTTTCTGTCAAGGGCTCCTAGTCTGATTTTTTCCCCTTTAGTTTGTAATAGAGCCTGGGCTGTAATGTGGGGGAGAGGGGCTCCAGTTTTGGAAATATCAGTGCATACCCACTAGCTGATGCTTTTCCCAAATTGGCCAGAATAGAGAATACTTCCTGCCCCATTCAGAATCATCTGCATAAAAAGATAAAACGGGAGTTAACAAGGGTCAGGTTTACGACAGGGAAAGAAGGCTGCTAATGACCATTATCTATGCCACAGGTTTAACTTCATTACTTTTGCATTAAGTTCTTAATGCCCAAAGCAATAAGCAAACTGAGTCCTGTTGAACTGTAGTAACCTAATCTTCTCTCCAAATGAAATAGAGGGGAAAGCAGAGTCATTTGGCATGGCCTTTATTTTGTCTTCTCTTTCCCCATCCCCCAGTTGCATCTTAGGCCTGTTGTGAGTTTCCCTTCCTTCTCATGGCCTTTTTCTTTTATCTCTTTCCTTTCTTCTTGAGTTTTTCTGAGTGTCCAAAGTGGTATTTGGTGCAGGATTTTATGAGAGGATTTAGACCTTCCGTAAAGTGGGTTTGTCACATGTAGAAGTCTCTCTTGATAATCTTCTGAAATATAGAATTATGCTAACTATGTCCAGAATAAAAAGGTTTTAATTTTACAGTAAATACAAACTTGAGCTGGCCATGACATTGTGGGTCCCAGTGAGTCAGATCTAGGAGAGAGAGAGCACTTGCTGGGTGTTTTGAAGAATCATCAGATTTTGCATCACAAGGACAGTTGAAGATCTTGGATGATTATATCCCACTGTGACTGGTTGGCACGTGCCAGCCTGGGCTCCAAACATTAGTTCATGTTCTGTCCATTCTCCAGTTGCAAGCCCTGATGACCATGATGAAGTGTTCAAAGCCAGGCTGGATGGAGCTCTGAGCAACTTGGTCTAGTGGAAAGTGTCCCTGCCCACGACAGGGGGCTGGAACTGGATGATATTTAAGGTCTTTTTCAATCCAAGCCATTCTGTGATTCCATAATTTATAGCTCTGAAGTTGCACCATCAAATGTGTGAACAGTTTAGGCTTAGTGAGTAAAGAACAAACACCAACAGAGAATTAAATGTAATTAATGATTTAGAATGAGATCAGCATTTCCATCATTTCAGCTAATTTCCTACTCACTCTCAAATTTGACAAATAAAAAATAATGAATTTCCCTCTTCTGGTGTGACCTGCAGACTTTTGATCTGCAGCTGGGAAAGGAAATGCATTGAATAAGAAGGGGGAGCAAAACTGGATTTCTTAATATGTGAGATTCCCAGGCCAAGAGCCTCAGCTTTTGGCAAAGGATGAAATCAACAGTGCATCTTTTTAGGGTTTTCAACAGAATGAGAGAGAGCAAACCTGGGCTGGAAAAGAATTGGTGCATCTGTCCAGTGTGCAGGGAATGCATTGCTGCTCCTAGAAAAAGGATCCCAAAGTGACAGCTGCCTGAGAAACACACTAGAACAGAGAGAAGAAAATAATATAAACTATGGAGAGCTAAGCAGTGAACGTGAACACCAATGTAAAAACTCTATCAGCAATGCAAGGTAATACCTTACCCTAATGCAGTATTATATGATAACCTCCATATGAGAGCCTTGCACTCTGAGGAAGGAGTGCTGAAGGCTGAACATTTATCTTTTGAGTTGTTCCCTGTTTAGAACAATCAGGGTTGCCAGATACTTGGGACTCTGAGAAAATTGTCCCCCTGTAATAACGTTTCCCTGCCATGCAGTACAAAAGGGTTTCGTTTCCTTGCCCCTTTCTGTCTTGGAAAGGACATATCAATGTCTTTTTTTCTGTAGCCAGGGAACTGTGGCTACAGTAAGGTCCATGATATTACAGCTAGGCTTGATATATCAGTCTGACAGCCATCATCTGTTTTAGGAAGTGGTATCTCCTCTCCACAGA
This sequence comes from Notiomystis cincta, assembly GCA_013398075.1. Lineage (NCBI taxonomy): Eukaryota > Metazoa > Chordata > Aves > Passeriformes > Notiomystidae > Notiomystis > Notiomystis cincta. Next base: position 26,626 of record VZRX01011519.1, on the reverse strand, counting down.
CCTGTCTGCTTGACTCTACAGCTGCTTTTATTGGCTTTTACTGGGTACAGGTTCTCTTTTAAATACAAGGCACATCAATTCAAGCTGCTGGGAATGCCAGAGGTGGGAAGGAGTGAATGGTGGATACCTCAGGTGCATGTAAATGGGAGCAAATGGAATGGTCTCTGTTGTGTCTTTGATACTGACTTGCAAATCTGTGCCTCCCTTTGATGGGAGGGAAGGGAAAGCACTTCACCCCTGCACTGGGATTTCTAACTCCAATGTCTCCCACTTGGATAAGTTTCTGGCCTCTCCTGCTTCTCATATTCTTCATGTTTTTTCTGATCGTGGTCTCCTTTTAGACACGGGAAATAACTTTGTTGGATGCCAAATTCTGTATTTACTCACTAAACACCTATTTTTTGAACAAACAAGCTGCCATAACTCTGAAGTTCAAGGAGAAGAGGGCTTAGGGAGAGGCAAAACTATTTTCTAGGCACGCAGAGCAGATCAAGAGCCCCTGTGCAGTGAACTATATCCGATTCAACACAGCCAGCAAAATTAAATCTTGTTCAGCTTAAGCATTTAATTACTGCAGATGTTCAGGAGATACTCTGTGAAGCATCACCTACTGGGGCCCTTTGGACAGATGCTGTTTGTCTTGACACTCCATCTGTCACTTTAAAATAATTACTGAAGCTTCAACTGGCATAATCCTGTAGGGCTGGCATCAAGGCGTGGCATGGAAGAGGTTAAAAATGAGGCCAAGGTCATGGCATGCCATGCGTGGTAGAAGGTCAGTGGATGATGATTCCCCTCCTGCTCTCCAGGATTTTCAGCAGAGAGCACTGTCTGTAGTCCACAAGGGCTTGGGATTTGCTTTCTGGAGGATCTTTTAACTCCAATGATTTCATCCCCTTTGCTTTTTACATCCTGATATCCAGAGTGCTCCTGGGAGATGAACAAGACATGGCAGGAAATAATGGGTATGGCCTAAACCAAGTGGAAAACTTGGTTGTTTTATGTCAACAAACAGAGATTTGGGACACCATTGGGACCTACCAAAAGACAGCATATTTATTATTTATTATTTATTATAATATTTATCAGCCAGCCTCAGAGAAGTACAGTGCCCTTGGAAGGTTGATTGTATTTCTGCAGTTTGTTAGTGTAGATCAGTTATTTGACCAGTACCATCTCTCCTCTTGCCTGTTGTGGCATCTGGAGCTTTTGGCAGGGTGCTCATGAACCAGTCCCAGTCACATGCGGTCAGTGAGACATTTTCACTCAACTGAAGTGCCCATAACAGTGTCAGAAAGCTGAGAGCTTTTCAGAGCACCAAGTTTGCATCATTACTAGTTCAGATAGTTTGGTATTGCTGCCTGTAACAAGAGTAATTGACTCATAATTAATTGTACTTATTATTGTTGCATTGTTGTCAAGCCTACGTTGGTAGAGGGTTTCCCCAGCCTGGTGACTTTTCTGCCACCTTGACACATTTACAGCAGGAATACTTAGCAGTTCTGAAAGGGTTTAGAAGTGACCTCTGATGATGGAGACCTTGAGGTTAGATTGCCTCTTCATTCTGCACCTCACAAACAGCCTGTTTTTGTACCAGACACCCTGGTTTCCAGCAGGATGGGAGGGATAACAGCTAATATGCCATCTTGCTGCTTTATCTGGGTCATCAGGTAGGAAACATTCAGGACAGCTTATTTTTTCAATTGTCCGTGACTTGCTTATAGGTAAATATATCTTTTCCACTCCTCATTTTCTTCTAAGATCTAGGCCCTATCTAAGTAGATTATAAACATTGATTTAAACATGCAGTCATGCAAATCTTTCTACGAGCTTCAGTAATAGCAGCTAGGTCAAATTAGTGCTCATAAATGACTAATTCTATTTCCTCTTGTTTATTACCCAGGCTTTTGGCATTGTTGCATAGTTAATTAAATAATTTCTTCTTTTCATGCTCTCTTTGCATTCAGTGCCTTCCCAGCCATAGTCTCCAGTGGAAGTCCACCAAGGGCAGAGTTTACTGATGCAGCAGTTTGTAGATGGTGGTCAGGGGCTCTCCTCACCTCCCTGGGGTCCTTCCAGTGAGCCCTGAGCATTGCAGCACCAGGAGCTGTTGCCACCTGTGCAATTCCCCTCCTGCATCCAAACTGAGAGCTGAGGGATGGAGGTCAGGGGCTCCCTTTTTGTCCTGCAACATAGAATCCTGCCCCTGTCTCTTCTCTCTTCTCCAGAATTGACAGATTATTGTTCTTTGTCTTTTTTTTGGTCCTTACCCTTGATTGAAAGGGATGTCTGACTTCAAGGGATGTGCTTTGTGTAAAGAGATCAATTAGGCTTGTTCAGTGTCCTTTCTGGAGCTTCTTTTTTTTCAGCATCCCTTTTTATGCTCCCAGGTCTGATTTCTGTTACTGCTTATCCTTTATACAGATTTTGTTCCCTTCCTCATCTGAAGGAGAATGTTTTTTCCCATTAAATGGTGGCTGCTGCTGCTCCTCATCCCAGGATTTAAATAACTAGCATTTCCCCCTGTTTTGCCAGCCTTAAATTCACACAATATAACAGAAAACCAAGCCCATAGACTGTCAAACAGAGACACTCCCACAGCGTGGTGACCCTCTTTCTGTCACCTGCCACATTTTTCATGCTCAAGCTACAGCTGTGAAACTGTTTTTCCCCCTTCTCTTTGAACAACAAAGTCCAAAGAACACTCCCCAGTTTGATGCCTGTCACAATTTGCAGAACATCCTCAGACAGAAACGATGTTGCTAATAGTGAGGGAAGAGTTGTTCTGAAAGCAGCAGCAGCTTTTCATTGCCAGTTCTTCTAGTGGGTCTGAGCTAATAAGAGCCGTGCTGCAAACTTTATTTAATTTGGATGGGCCTGGTCCAAAGCCTTCCTCTTGACTTCAGGGCCACTGGATCAGACTGCATGGTAGCTACAGCTTTGCTTTATGACTCAGTATCACTGTCTTGGAACAGTCTCTGCCAAATCAGTCAGTTTTTCCATTAAAATCTTCTCCAACGAGAAAAATGAGTGTTCAGCTAGCTGTCTGCTAACAGGAAGGTCTGATTTTTCACTTGTGTATTTTTCCTAAATAACTTTCTCCTCCTCCATGAGAAACTTCTGGGCTTCAGGTGGGACAATGCTCTGAATGTCTCACAGACAGCTGAGAATATCTGCCTGAATCTTTACTAGCTCGTTTGAATGTTCCTTTTTGCTTTCAATACATTTCCATGTTATTACCTGGGAGGAAACTAATTTTTTAGGGGTAAAATGTGCAGACTGTATTTCCAATTAATCTTCTGTGACAGCAGTTGCTGTTGTGTGACTAACTGACCTGTGACTAAATAACTAAAACAGTAAAATAATTTCAGCCTAACATCACAAAAACCAAAACTAAAACTCTGACTCTATAAAGCAGTATTTTTTATGAGCTAAGCATATACTCATATACTCCATTAGGGAAAAGGAGACTGTTTGCATTACCCAGCTACACCACATACCTGCCTCTTTCCATGTAAGTGAATTCCAAAGATGGCTGATTTTGGTTTGTATTTTTACTGTTGTTTTGCCCTTTTTTTTCCCCTGAGGGAGAACTAGACCTGAGTTTTGTAGTTGGATTTGTGTTTTATTTCGGTTGCTTTGTTGTTGGTAATGATGAAGGGTGTGAAGTAAATCTGCCCAAATTACACACCTACTGCCACTCTGACTCAGTTCTTTACCTGCTTTGGAAATTTAGTTGCTGCTCCATCCATACTCCACTCAAGGCCCAGGAAGGAAGGGAATTAATTTCTCTATATGCAGATCAGTGTGTTGGTCACAATTGCTTTCCAGCCACTTGCTTTTTAACAAGCAGGGAGACATGCAGAGCTATACAAGGACTTCAGCCAGCTGGAGAAAAAGTGGTTGTGGATGTGAGGGCAGTGACTGGAGATAGATAAATTCACAGAGAAGTTGTAGAAGGAGATAACTGCTCCTAGAAATTCTTGAGTCATCTGACATCCATCTATCTTGCCCCCTAATGATAGGGATAGATAAACAACAGGCAATTATATAAATTTTATATATATCTTTATCATCTTCATGGGAATCATGAAGCCCCCTAAGAAGGCAAAATTTCACTTCTGAGATGGAGTTGAGTTTGAGCAGAGAAAAGCTGAGATGGATGGACTGAAGTCACAGAGCAAACCACAGCACACCATGCTGAAGTCAGGACATGACTGGAACAAAATTCCCACAGCCCCATTGCTCAGAAGAAAAGAAGTAAACAAAAAACTATTGGCAGTTTGCAATTTTGCTGCTGTCTGTTCCTCGTGTTGGTTTTCTTTGTCTCTGTTCTAGGAATTCTGTAGTAGTGCTATGAAGAACAATCAATTAATGCTTAGAAAGCAATTATAATGATTCCCAGTTTACACATGAATAAACAGAATGCAGCTTAGGTGACTGAGTCACAATCATTTTTGGAGTCTGATAGGGCACGGGCAGCAACAAAGAGCCGGCTCAGCACTTGTGCTCTAATTGCTATTTTGCCAGAAAAGTTGGGGCTGGAGATCAAACAGACAGAAATGAGTTGTAAAGCTCCCTGAATATAAATGGTCATGCACTGTTTTTTAAAAAAAAAAAAAATTAAGAGAAAAAAAATCACTGCACGCTGTAATGATTTCATAACTGCTACATAGCTAAGACAAGACTTGCCTGAGGTCTCACAGGATGACCATGGGTCATACCAAGGACAGGATCCAGATGTGATTCTAGTGCTGTGTTTAAGAACAAGACCATCTTTTCTTCTTCTAAAAATTTGATATTTGATTATAGAGTCCCTTACTGTACAAGCCCCTATGTGATACTTTCTCATGTGTTCACCCTGAAACACGGTTAATATAGGAACATCCTCTTTATGTGCATCACAGCTCATGATGTCTTGTTTTTATTGGCAGGTTCACAGCTTCAGCTGAGACGTGTGGCCTGGTACAGGGATTGCTCACTGCTCTTCCTCCCAGTTCTGTGTGTGTGCACTGAGCAGTGCCTGTGGTGCTGCGTGTTCAGAAAGCACAGGAGGTATTATGAGGATCATTCTCTTCTCTTCCAGGCATGAAGGTGTTACCATGATGTAAAACCAGGTCATGGTGAAGTTCCCCTTCACATCTGGGGATGTATTTTCTTACTTGAAAACCCACAGAGCCCATATAACTGCAGAAGAACAAGCACAAGCCTTGCTATCCTACTTCATACACCATCAGCCAAACGAGCAAGCCAGCTTTGAGTCCTCCAGGGTCATTTTATTTTTAGGGCTGTTGCCTCAAGCAGGAAGAAAACAGCTTGATCTGTAGGCTCTGCTTTGAGCTTCCAGTGCTGGCAGCAAAAAGCAAGTTCTTTTGACGTGCAGGCTGAGCTGAACCAGTGGAACAATCTGTATGGGCCGGGGAGTCAGTGCATTTTGAGTGTTCCTGTTCCGAGGCACAGCACATCTCCTTGTCTGTCACAGAGCTGATTTATTTTTGATCTCTTCAGCCTAGAGCTGACGTTCCAGCTGTTTTTCTGTCTCTTTATTTAATGGCAGGCTTTTGCTCCCCATGCTTTTTCAGGTTTTTCATTTTTCCTTGTTTGTCTGAAATCCATCTTGGAGACACTTGTTGCCCTGTTCTCTGATCTGTTTTGAGCCTCTGCCAGCTGCTGCTTCTGCTGCCAGTGGATAAAACTACTGAGTCACCACTTTGTGAATTTTGCATTTGCTTGTAGGGTGGCAGAGCCAAGGCCATCATGAACATATCAAGGAACCACAACAAAGGCCCAAAACACAAACACTGGGACTAAACCTCAAAGCTTGTGCTGGAGCCCGATGAGGTGACAGCCAGCAAGATTCATACCAAGGGCCCTCAAAGTCTTACCAACCTCAGTCCTGCTTTAACCACATCAGAGGCATGCACCTCACGCAGCTCTGAATCAGGGAGGAGGGTGTAAGGGAAAGGTAGAAGTGACAAAAGGACTGTTTTCCTCTTCCCACAGAGAATTTATCACAGCAGATGTAAAAAACCAGAAAAAGAAAAATATGCTCAGGGTTATCGAACTCAGCAAAGCTGCAGTGGAATAAAACAGCACTAAGTGCACAAGGGAAAGTAGCCTGGCTCCTTCCCTAAATCCTCATGAGTGTCTTTGAGCCCAAGTGCCTGTTTTGCCTTGTTCCAGCAGGTCAGGATGGCTGGCAGCTCATTCCCCACACGGGCACCATTCCCCACAGTGACAGTGGTGCCACCACAGCACTCCTGCTGCCTTGGCTTTGAGCTGTACCTGCTCTCACAGAATTGTGCCAGCACTGATGGGATGTCAGTGACTACATTTCCCTGTTTCTCATGCTTTCTAAACATCCTGCTTTTCAGCCTGAGAAACTTTCTATCAGGAAAAATACTGTCTCTGGCTGACCAGAAGGACCACATTGTCTGGGCTTTTCACAACTCTATCTTTGGGATGAGAGCCTGCCAAAAAGTCACTTGTACCCAGGGTGGTGATCAGCTAAATCAGGTGATCACCAGCATGGGGATGCTGATGCTGGTGCAAGTTTTGCTGCTTAGTTTTAGCTTGATCAGGGCCATCTCTATGCTGCCCAGCACAGGCATGGGGGCATTTAATACAATTTGGGCATCAGGGCTCTGTGGCTACCTCCAGATTTGTTCACTTTGGCTGGTGGCATGGGGGGTTTTAGGGATAGACAGCAGAAAGGCTGAAATGCACTCATCCAGTCTTCAAGCAGAGGACAGGACTGTATCAGTGCGTCTTTTAAAATATCCTGGCCTGCTCGGCTTGTAATAGCCTTGTAGTAAAAAGATTTTTCATTCTTGGCCCTGATGCAAAAGGGAAATGGGTTCCTATTTGCATTGTCCCCACAGTGTTTGTGTAATTAATGTATGTGGGGGTTCTCCCTCCCCCACACTCTCCCAAGGTAAAAAATGACCTTGTCAAAACTTAGATTACAAAATCTTAGTTACTAAGCAATGGGTAGGGCCCCACTGGGATGGCATCCCGGCTCCTGAAATGGTATGTATAGTAAAAACTAATAAAAATGGTGTCAGAGGCTCTCAGGCTTCCAAGTCCCCTGCTGTGTGACCCCCTGATCCCAATTTATTAGCTGAACCCAGGGAAGCAGACAAACCTTCCTGGCTCCAGACTGTAGGCTCCAAGAAATCAAATAATGTGAGCTCCAGAGCAGTGGCTCCAGAGCAGGAGGGGAAGGAAATCCTCATGGAAAACAGGGGGCTGAGAGTAGGGCTGAAGGGAGCTGCTGACAAGAGCCATCTGAGCGGGATAGGAAAGGGAAACTCGCTCTGAGATATCTCAGTACCTCGATGTTCAGATGCTTTAAACATGTCAGGGAGGAAGCGCAGGAAGGCGGTGGGGGGAGCGGGGCTTGTAAGGAGGCACCCAGCCAAAGTTGTTTCCTTTCATGTGTTAGCAGTGCCTGCGCTCCGAGATCACCTTGTGCTGGTGACGGAGGATTTAGCAGCTGGGGGTGGCAGATGGAGTGGCAAAGAATGTGCCCTGTGGGTCAGAGGGGGATGAGCCTTTCTCCTTCCCGCTCCCCGACCGCAAGCATTTTCTCTTGAAAGCAATAAAGGTGGTTCAGCTCATCATGTTGCTGCTACCCCCCTGGATTTCCTCCTTGGTGTGTGATACACATAGCAATTAAAGCATGTTGCACAGGGGGAGCGGGATTTTTTTTTTCCCCTTCTTTTTTTTTCCTCCTGAAGAGCTGCCAAAGCAAAGTGATATTGATGAGGATGGCTCGCTTCGATTAGCAAGGCTGGCTAAGGAACAACCACCTCCAGCCTGTTTCTCTCCCCCTGTTCTGCCTTGGACAAGAAACTTCAGTGTTTTCTCTGCTTTCAGCAGTTGTCTGGCTGTTCTGCACCTCTAATCTATGCTCAAATCGAGCTTAAGTAGGAGTAAAAAGCGTAACAATAACTCTCCTTGTTTAGTGCCATTGCATTTGGAGTGCTTTGGTTTCCCGAGGGTGATGTTATCAGGAGAAGGCATTGCAATTTTGTAGAAAAGGCATGATTATGCAGTAAAACAGCTAATGACGGAAAACAAAGGGTGAAGACCACGTGGAGGGTGAGCTATGGCTCTATTCAGATGTAATTGGCAGTTGGGAAACTATTCTGGGGTTCCTGAGCAGAGACTGGACCTCTGTTTCTCCTACTCAGTGACCTAAATATTTGTGTCTAAGAGCAGACAAAAAGACAGGCCCATAGCTTTATCTGCCTTCATGACTTCTGGCTTGGAAGAAAAGGGGTTGTGGTTTTATTCCTGCTTACCTGGATGTTTCTTTGAGAAATACTTTCTGATGTAAGACCGGGACAGATAACAGATTTGGGGGCTGGAAACACATGCACGTACAGGCAGGTTTTCTCCTTCATGCTACAAGGAAATAAGGCTGCAGCTCTATAAATCTGGGGGTTCCTGGCTCTGTCTTGTTTCTTTTTAAATCACTGCCAGGGTGATCAGTTTAAACACCCACAACATTTGCGTTTTCCATAGTCAAACACTGGAATTCTTGGAGCATTGTCTAAAGGAAAGAAATATAACATTCTCCTCCTCCCTCACTCCTTAGCTGCGATCAGTGTGAGTCTGAGAGCAAGCAGAGGTCTTTGGTAGAGTGTCAAGAAATGCTTTCTCCCCTGGATACACACTACAGCCTAAAGCTGTCTCCAGGCTTGGCTCAGGTTTTGCTGTTGATACATAAAGGAACCTGAAATGTCCTTGGTGATCTGGAGCTCAGTGTTTGCCTCTCTGCTGTGCTGTGAAATAGGGGGGATTGCACTGAGGGAGAGGTGGGTGGTGAAGGGGCTGCTTCCCCAGGAGCTGAGCCTGGGCTGGAAATGATGCTGCACCTGCACTTCCTGGGGCTGGGGGTTTCCTCTCTTCCCCTGGATGCTGTAGTTCCTACATCTGTGTGCTGTGTCCATGTGACTGAAAATAGAGGAGGAAGCACAGTCCCAGAACAGGTTGCCTTCCTTTCTGCAGAGGCCTCAGTATGAAGCAGCCTCAAACCTGAACTAGTAAGAGCCACCCTGCTTTAGGGCTTGTGTTGGGGATGGTGTGAGGCATCATCTGGCTGCTGGTCTGGGGACAGCTGCACAGTGCAGCCACGTCCTACAAGTGCTTCCTGAGGTTTGGGAAGGGGAAGGTAACTCCTTTGCAGGAGTGCTACTGTGCAGTTTGGTTGTGTGGGTACTCAGTACCCACAATTTAAGGGCAGCAGAGTTTTTACCTCCTTCACTTGTGTGCTGAATCAGCCTAGGGGTGCAGAGTCTGAGTTCTCCATAATGTGGATCCCCCATAACCTTGGGGAAGTTGCCTTCACTGCACAGCCCTCACCATTTGTGGCTGAGCTATCACTTTTCTCAAGATAAGCTGGAACTGTGTGTGCTGTTGGATGACTTTATCTTGCCATCACAGCCAGTGTGCACTTTCAGTGTAAAAGGAACTGCTTTGCTTTATAACTTGCATGTGAGGAGGGATTATTTTGCAAGAGGTCATGGGAGAGTGAGAGAAGTTATGATCAAGTTGTGCCCTCTGGAATATGCTGTGGGATGAAGATTGGGAGAGTGATGTTTTCACTTTTCTTCCTTCCCCTTTTTTCATGTTGATTCAGGGCAGAAATAACCTTGATCATTTCATGTCAGCAAAGATGCTCAGCAGATCTGAAACAAAAGGAGAAAAGCAAGTCACTGCTTCAAGTGCATTTGTGGTTCAGTTGAATGAAAGCCCAGTCTTGCCAACTCATGATTTGATCATCAGGGCTGCAATGCATAGTCCTTTCCTATAGCTCCAGGTCTTGAGTTACAGAAGGTCTTAAAATATATTCTGCTCACCACCACCCCCCTTTTCCCTGTAGGTTTCATGATTTCAAAGAAAATATAGGAAACATGACCTCAGTGCACCCTCAGGACTGAGGTGGTGGAAAGCAATGGATTAAAATCTGGCTCAGACTGTGAAGTGAAGAGATTGTGATATACAGTTCATATTAAAAGATTTTTTTTTTTAAAAAAGGTGATTTCACTATTGCTGGGTCAAAGTTTGAGCAATACAAGAGAAGTTCCTGTATTTGGGATCTGAAAATGAGATTCAAGTCACCCATTTGTAGCTCCATGAATTGTGCTAAGTGGGTGGCAGTTGAGTTTGCAGAAGTGTCATGGGATCTGCATGGCAGATGTGAAGGCAGGAGAGCAGATTTTGTGAACTTTTACCAGCACTGTGGTCTTGGCCATGTTTGTATAAATCCAGATGAATATAGTTGTCTTATGTAAACCAGTGATTTCTTACTATTACCAAATCAAAAAATGTGAAATCTTCTTGTGTCTGCTTCTAACTTAAAATGACAATAAGACTTTTGTATTTTGTATTTTCCCTCTTGTTTTCCTAATTTCTTTTTGATTAAGGGATGGAAAAACCTTTAAATCTCTGTGCACAGTGGGACACTGAATTGTCCTTGCTGGCACCAAATGTGGCCTGTGCATAAATGTATAAGGGAATACAGTGCTGTTGGGTATTTGTGAGCAGGGTGAACATCCCCACATAGAAAATACATTAATTGATGCATCACTTACTACTTTAAGAGCTCTGGATTTTGCACATGGATTTGGAACTACACCAAATGCTGTAGTCAGTCCTACAAAGCCAAAGAACAAATACTCCAGTGGGAATGAAACATCTCCTACTCCCATTCCTGACCTTGAGAACAGGTTTGGGAGCAGGAAAGGTGTTTTGTCTCTTCCTGGTAGGTCAGCTGGTCCAGTAAAGAGATTTCCTTGGGAAAGAAAAAGGTGTATTGTGTAGTCAGTAAGTTATGGGCTGGTTTCTGGGGGCAGTGAAGGGCAAGGCTGGGTTAGACTCTGTCAGGGATACTTGCCAGGGTACATTTGCTGACAGTGATTGGAGCTGTCAATGAGGATGACACTGGAGAGCGTCCACCTGTATGGTTAAAACATGCTCTGTGAATTCAGCTGTGAAGGAGGCCAGAGAAGATGTAAAAGATGTGGAAAGAACATGGGAGCTCCTCCCTAAGGTGAGATTTTTGGATGCAATGACCTGTTTCTGTCAGGCTGTGCTAAAGGAAATAGGTTAATAACTGGCTTTGTTTTTAGCATTAATCCTGCCTTTGATTAGCACACATGTTTACCAGATAGTGACCAAACTGGTCAGAGGTGAATTTAGTACAGAAAAATAATAATTCAGTGAATCCATCCTAATTTCAGTGTGTAACCTGACAAATTTTGTAGGAATGTTGTTGCCCCTAAGAGCCAAGGTGGTGCTGATCCCTCCTGCCAGTGTGTGAGACAATGATTTGGGGTATGGGAGCAACCAGGTGTGGAGCTTCTGTGATGGGACAAGTTCCCAAGTGCTGCTGAGCTCCTGGGAGCAGTGCAGAGCACATCCTGCTTCGTGGATACCAAATACCCTCTTTTGCTTTGGGGTGGGGAGTTAGGGAGTTTGCTAGGGAGTTTGTTTCCGCTGCATTTTTAGTTTTAAATATAAATTTCTCTGTTTCAACAGAGAAGAACTGTCTTGGTTTAGTTGGCCAGGTTCTCTTATATGAGCCTAATTTATGAGAAGATAAGGAATCCCTGGCCTGTGCAGTTCCCTCTAGTTCATACATAAGGGATGAAGCCAAAAGGCTGAGCTGAGCTCAGGGAAGGCACAAAAGCAGTTTCAGTGCCATCATGGTATCTCCACAAACACTGCACTCTGTAGTCCCAGTCAGAACACACCACCCTCCTGAAAAGAGTGGATCTGAGAGGCAGAGAGCTGGAAAGATGAGAGGGGCAGCAAAGCCCAGAACAGGGCAAGAATAAATACTGGTTACTCAAAGCCTGGAAGGGATGGAGCGTGTAGTGGTCGATTTTATCAAGCCTTGGATCTATAAATAAAAGTACCATGTTTATTCCCTTTAGGGCCCCATTGTCAGAGAGCTCTTTCTCCCCCTTGTCAGCCAGAGGAGATAGACTGGGTTTGTCTGGGAACAAAGCATGTGCCCCTTTCCCAGGGCCTGACATAGCTGTGGGGATGTGGGTATGACAGGGAAAGGTACACTGCAAATGGACCTTTGCAGGAGGTGAACTCATTGTCACTTCAAAGAATCAGATGATTTACTGTGTCTGTTTATGGGCAAAAAGTAACATCTTTATCTTTCTGTGGTGTGCTTAGGAGAGATGTAACAGCCTGGTCATGTGCTGGAAAGAAATGACTCATTTCATATTGGGTCTAAGTGAAACTAATGTATTACTCATTTTTATGCAACTCTAGTAAATTGTACTTATTAAAAAGGAGGGGGAGGGTGGAGGAGGGACTATTACCTAAAGTCTAACCAAGATGTACTAGAAAATTAATTTAGAAATATGGTTGACCTCAGCTTCCTCATAATGAAAATCTGCTGACAAATCTTGTGATTTTGTTACTCTTTTTAAAGCAGCCCTTGGGATTGCTGGTAGTTCAGGTGTCAGGACCAGTTACTCATTCAGATCCCGGCTGGATGATTTTTCCATTGTTCTTCCAAAGGAAGACTTCATATTCAGTCATCCTCTGGACTCTCTGCACTGCCTGTTGCTAAAGCATCTGAGTTCAGCCCCATTGCTGAGGTCTGCCGGTGGGGTGTGAAGGAGCTCTGCAGGCTGCTGAGCTGTGAGCATGGCTCTGGACCTGATGGATGCTGCTCCTGATGATGCTGAAATCCTGTGATGTGTCCATGTGCCAGCTTAGGCTGATCTCTGCCTCACTGCCCCTCATGGATTTTCTGCTGACTGTCCTCTGCTTAGAGCAAATAAACCCCATTCTCCTTCCCAGTACTATTTATCATTGAATTCTGATTAACTGCAGTGCCATATCCAGAGGAGGCAGGAAAATGGCAGCACTCTTCAATTAGAGTATCCAGAACAACCTTGTCACCTCTTTCACAATCAGTGCTTTTATTTTCAAAGGTTAAGATCATTTTCAGCAGCACTGAGAGCTGTTTTCCTTCAGTGCATATCCACAGAAGCCCCTCACACTGCTAAGCTGAGACTCAGATCACCAAGAGTTATCTCTGTTCTCTGGTGTCCCATTTTTCCACCAGTGATTGCCATCTGTACCTGCTGAATTCTCAGAATGGCAGGTCTGTGCTACCTGGGAAGAGCACACATTTTAACCTCCTCACCCCTCTCTCTTCTAAAGTTTATGGAGTTGGGATGGAGCTGGTGGCTTGGTCACAGGGGTATGAAATAGGGTGGCATCTGCTCTGCTCTCCAGCAGCTACACCACAATGTCACTTCTCTGGGAGCAACCAAATGTTATCTGATGTGGGTTTTGGTGAGAATTGAACTTGTGAAGGGACTGAGAAGAGTGGATATTTCATATTAGGGAATTGGTTTTATCTGTGCTTCTTTTTTATGGGGGTTGTGTGTTTATATTCTAAATCAATCTTTTCACAACTGAAAAGAACAGAGCCTGGGAGCAAGCAGAGCTACTACAGGAGTGGTTCTGGTTTAAGGAGTGGGCAGACACTTCTGAAACTGAAGAGATCTAATCCTTGCCCTTCAGTCAGGTAAGCTGTAAAAAGCACTTGTGCTTCTGGAAACAAGGGCTAAAAGCAAACCTAAGCAGAGGCCACAGAGCCCTGCAGCTCAAGGGGTTTCAATAGATTTTTCTTAGTGGCTGGTTAGGAAGCACCTGGAAACTTATCTAATTTTCCCAGCTATTCCGGTTTGTCTAATGAAAGATCTTATTTCTGCCTACACTCACTGTTGTGACTCGGTCCTTAGACCCTCAGTGTTGAAGCAAAGCACTGCAAGAAAAATATTTACAAGACCAAATGGAAGTATGGTTTCCGCCTGTTGTCAGTCCCAGCTTTACCCCAGTTCTCAGAGGACTATGAAATGTTGTGCTTTATTAATGCCCAAGTAATGACATAAAAAATGTTATTCTAATTTTTCAGGATTTTGTATTCACTTTACACTTTGTCAGTTAAAAAAAATGGCTGAGGTTTGCTGGCAGGGAAACTCTGGTGTGTTTTCAAAGGCCTTGGTGTGTTTTCAAAGGCCTTGGTGTGTAGCATAGTGCTTTTGGTATATATCTTTAAAAAATCATATTTTCATTGTTGCATTTCTAATTAAAAGCTCAGTGAAATGTAGGCGGCTTTACAGCAGAAAATAAGAGTAAATTAACAAAGGATTATAGCCATTGAAAGAAGCTGTGGAGACCTAAGCAAAGCGAAACCAGAATTCAACAAATTCCTGCATCTTTATGAAAATCACATCTATGAGTCAGCAAAACAAGCTCCTCTCTCATCTCAGAATGTTCATCTTGGCCACGCTCAGGGCCGTGGTGCTTCCAGGGCCGAGCGAGGTGGGGCTGAGGTGGGCAAAGGGCTCAGCTCTGCCCCCGTGTCCGGCCCTGGGGCTGGCACTGAGCACAGGACTCCTCTCGACACCTGTGTGGGGCCACACTGCTCAGGGCCACGGGAGTGAGGATGGAGCCCTCTGCCTCACACTGCTCAGGGCCACAGGAGTGAGGATGGAGCCCTCTGCCTCACACTGCTCACAGCCACGGGAGTGAGGATGGAGCCCTCTGCCTCACACTGCTCATGGCCACAGGAGTGAGGATGGAGCTCTCTGCCTCACACTGCTCATGGCTGTAGGAGTGAGGATGGAGCCCTGTGCCTCACACTGCTCAGGCCACGGC